>VXBQ01015600.1:63704-126548 GCA_013400175.1 Phainopepla nitens
GAGCAGGGATCAGGATCAGAGCAGGGAGCGGGATCAGAGCAGGGAGCGGGATCAGAGCAGGGATCAGAGCTGGGATTGGAGCAGGGAGCAGGATCGGAGCAGGGATTGGAGCAGGGATCAGAGCAGGGATTGGAGCTGGGATCGGGATCAGAGCAGGGACTGGAGCAGGGATCAGAGCAGGGATCAGGATCAGAGCAGGGAGCGGGATCGGAGAAGGGAGCGGGATCAGAGCTGGGAGTGGGATTGGAGCAGGGATTGGTGCAGAGATGGGGATCAGGTGCTCACGGCACCTCAGGTGGAGGGTGTGCAATTCTCCCAGCACAAACAGTAGGGTCCCTTTTCTAGTCACTGAATTCTCCTGTCAGAGACTTAAGCTGAGCCTACAGAAGAAAAGATAAGGCTTGTAGTGATAAAGAGCCATGTTCCTGCACTGGCAGCCATGTCTTTGTCACCTTCCCTGCACTCCTAAGCAAAGGAATCTGTGGAAAAAATGAGTGAGTGCTGCGAACAGTGCTAGTGGCACTGCCACCTGAATCAGAGCTTCTGCTTGAAGCTTGAAAAACAAAAGTTTGAAACCCTCTGTGTAGGAAAGTGTTTGAAGCCACTGAAGAACTGGTCAGCAGGTAACACCTACTGAAGTTTTGTTTCCAGATTTTCAGCTGGGTTTGTTTGGTACCATCAGGTTTCTGCGAGACACTGGAGCTCTCACCCTTCTGGTGTACATGATGGTGATAAAAGTGTTAATTAGTAGCTGCAACTCAGTGACAAAGTTAATTAATTGGGTAGGAGAAGGAGCACAGATGTCCCAGGTACACACAACCTACCAAGGTTTTTCTGAGCAGCAATTGATCAAATACTCTGAAGCCTTAAAATGAGCTCACACTTCATTTCATCTCTCTGCATGTTTCCTCTGCATGTTTCCAAATAAACACTCTTCTGGAAGCTCTAAAAAGGGCATTTAGGGAAGTTTGAGTTGTTCTTAAGGGCCTGAGACGTTTCTAAACTGCCATTTGTGAGGTGTTGTCCCCACACCAACTCCAGAGAGCCCACAGGCTGTCAGATCCAGCTTTGCTGGGAGCACAGAAGTGTCTCCACACAGGTTTTCCTCTGTAATATGTCTGCCTGAGCCAGCCTGAGAGCTGGATAAGGGGCAGGGTGGCACAGGCAGGCATGGGGGCTGTCTCCTGTTTGCCAGAGGGAGAATATCCGAACAGGAAATTAGCAGATTAGGGTATTTTTGGCTTACTTCAGTTGCCTTCCCAGGGCTGTGTTCAACATCATCAGCAAAATTCAGTTGGGAATAGAATGTGACCTCTAGTTCTGGAGAACAGGTTCTGGAGAACAAGATATGTACTTCTGGTAAATCTGTTGTCTGTACCTCAGTTTTTCCACCCCTTGTACTTCCCAGATGAAGAAAGGAAGAATTCTGTGTAGCTACAACCCTGCCTCACTCTGCTCAGCAGAGGCCACTCCTTGTACTGCTGTTCCCTTGACAACCCAGTGGATTGTGGTCCCTTGACAACCCAGTGGATTGATCTTACTATCCCTCAGAAATTGCCAGATATTGTCACGCCTCTGGTTTCCCCTGCAGCAGGACCTGCTGATGGTGGTTGCTGTCCCCTTTGGGATGTGTCTCTAAGGTCACTCTTTGGGTCAATGCCCAATTGGCCATTTTAGCCTTCCCTTCCTTCCACCTTCAGGAATTCATTCCATCTGTTCCCTAAACAAGCTGCCTGGCAGGCCTCAGCTGCATTTCACAGACTGTTAGACTCAGGTTTTACTTGGGTGTGATTATTATTGCTGTTTTTACTTTGGACAACATCAGTAGGTGCTTTGAAAAGAAACAGTGCAGCACAATCCTTCTGCGAGGTAGAACATTCTGTTGAGCTTCACACTGCATCTCCTTACCTGCAGGGCCCCAAGGGCTCCATCAGCATTAATAAACTCACCCTCTCTTTGGGAATGCAGGTGAGGGACAGAAAAAGGCAGGAAGCAGTCACCATTCTATTTTTCACAGAGGATAACCAAGGTAGAGATAGGGAAAGCAAGGTAGAAAGCCTGGTTTGATATCCTGACCCACTGAAGTCAGGCACTGATCTCTCCTGAGAGCCATGAAGAAAGTGAGAGCACATTGTGTGAAGGAATTACAGCCCTGCTGAAATCCCTCTGAAGATAATGGCTAGGATGGAGCCCATGGTGATAGGCAGAGTGAGGAAGTGAGCAAGTTGTGTGGAATGATTGTTTATTTAGTCATCTCCCAAGAGGAGGAGTGAGGTCCCAGAGACTACAAAGACACTCGACAGGGTAGTGAGGAATTCAGCACATTCTTCATGTGTATTATGCTCTTTGTTCTGCTCTTTCTCTGGGAAGAGGGTTATCTTTGGTTGGTGTCTGAGGGTAGTCCACAGGCCTTGTGGAGCCTGGCATTGTGATATTTAGGCAAAGCCTCCATAGGAAGAGCTGGATCCAGGACCCAAGCCTGTACTTCTGGGCAGATGCAGGAGTTTGTGCTCCATGAAGGCAGTGCCAAGGGGAACTGGAGCCCCTGAATTCCTGCTTCCCTCAGGAGCTCCCCAGCCCTTTACCCTGGGAACAGCAGAGCTGGGTGGCAGCTTTGTCCTTGTTCCTCAGGCAGCAGAATGGGCTGGCAGTCCCACACTGCTCCCAGAAACGTTGTCATTCCTTTTGTACGTGGTTGCTGTTATCAGAAGAAAAAAGCATGGAGCATCCAGCAGGTTTTTTCCTTCAGCTGAGGCTTGCAGATGCCTCAGTGCTCCCTTCTCAGGAGCACATTTCCCAGAGAAGTGTGCAAAAAAAAAAGGCCTCACTTTGGAAGGTCAGCACCTGAGGAATAAAGGATGGCTGATTTCCAGATGAGTGAGCCCATCCAGGCAGTCACCCCAGAGGGCACTGACAATAGGCAGGGAGCTATTGCTCAGCCTCAGGTATCAGCTCACCCTGCTCCATGTGCATCAGCACTGGCAGGGGGCTGGAAAAGCAGGCTGTAGAAACCACGGGAGCAGTGACAGAGTGGTTCTTCCTAGTTCATTTAGGCCAAGTTGCTCTGGGAGCCACACAGCTTCCCTCAGGAGGCAGCTGGCTCCAGAGCCTCTGCCTTCCTGCTGGAATAGGAAGCAGAAATTCAGCCAGCTCTGAGTCAGCTTGGCTCCTTATCTCTCTCAACATGATAAAAGCCTACCAGGCTGGGTCAATGAGACACTTTTCTGCCTTTCCTCTTACAGTGTGTCCATACCTCCATACCCTGAGGTCTCTTTATGCCAAAGTTTGCCCTTTGCAAAATTTTTATTCCACAGAGACACTTTCTGAAGAGGAACTTGATTTATGCCCAGGCAGGCACCTTCCAGCTCCTGTCCAAGGTTTTTGGGAGGTCTCCATCACTCACACTGAGATGAAACTTGATGCTGCACAACCTTTTCTGGAGATGTGCCAAAACATGTTTGTCCTACTTTCTAAAACTGTGAACTCTTATCTAGGCCTCATATATGGGTAAAGAACTTAAAATCAGTGTGTCTTTGCCATCAAACTAGGGACAAAAACTTATTTCAGTAAAGCTTCTGCTTCATGCTTAGAATCATGGAATGGTTTGGGTTGGAAGGGACCTTAAAGATCCTCTGTTTCCAACCCTCGTCATGGACACAAGCACCTTCCACTAATAAAATTATGCTTAACCAAAAAAAAAAAAAGTATCATCTTTCTTTGCAAATAGGGTGTGTGGTTAAATAATGTCCTAGAGAAGCGTGGCTTTACCCGAGACTGGGCAGGAGAGGAAAAACCAGTGTAGTGGCCCACTCCCCTCTGCTGGGCTGTGCAGGGACTGCTGGAGGCAGCTCCTGGAGGACTGCCACAGACTGGCTGGTTGTGGTGGGAAAACCTCTGGAAAACATGAAATAAAGGTGGAGGGGAGCGTAGTGAAGGTGAAGCTTTGGGCAGGAAATGTTTTAGCATTTTCATGCCATACCTGCCTGAGCCCTACAAAGATCCATCTTCTTCCTCAAAATAGGGCTGGTGTCATCAATTAAAAAAACCACTCAATCTTCTGTCAAAACCCTTTTGCAGAGTATATGGTGGAATCAGAGAGGCTGCACTTTCCATGCAGATGTGGTTGTCCTAGTGGTCTTTTAGGGATCAGGTGGCCACACATAGGAGGTGAAACAAGGGTGGTGGTAGCACTCCCTGTCTGTTGGCTTTAGCAGTTTTATCTCAGATTTTACACAGCTCAGATGAGAGCAGCATGTGGTCCAGGCACAGCAGAGAATTTTCTTGGCCTTGGCTCAGAGTGCTGCATAAGTCTTGGGTAAATCACCCAAAGGAACTATCAGAGTTGTTCTGGCAACTCAGGGACTTTACAGGGTGACAAGGTGTGTGCAGGCTGTCAGCACAAATGAATCAATTCTCCATGAATGGGACAGTGCAGAATCCACAAGTTCCAGTGGTTTTGTCAGTGTGCAAACACCACAGCCCAAGGCAATTTCCATGCTGAGCTGACATAACCCAGTGCTCTTGCTCGGAAACGTTCTGACATGGAAACGCCTGGGGAACTGCGAGAAGCCTCACCAGAACAAAGACCATGTCCATATGGCATCATATTTCCTGGGAAAGCTTATTTTTATGCTTTTTGACATGTCTACAATTCTGGTGTTATGCCTCATTTACACTGGTACGTCTTGGGAAATCCAGTCAATAATTCCTCGTGCCTGTTCCTGCACGGAGCAGAGGGACCCTGGAGTTGGCTGAGTTATGGCTGTGGTTGTGTTCCATGCTGAGAAGGTTTTATAAAACTGAGATTACACTGATCTCCTTCATTTTGGGCTCAGATACATCAAACAGAGGATGAAATTCATGACTTACCAGAAAGTAAAGTAAATTTCAGCCATCTGGGTGAAGCATCTTTTCTCGTCCAATTTTAGCACTAAGCAGCAGTAAAATCTGGAGTTGGTGCGTGGAGTGGCACAGGAAGAAGCCCCAGGCAGACCCAGGCAGAAAAGAAAGTTCCACTGAGGGACTGTGGGGTGAATCCAACAGTTTTGCTGCAATTTTAGAGAGGTGTTGCTGCTCAGTGACAGCATGGGAGAGAGCTCTCCAGTGTTATTGAATCCTGCATAATTGCAGAGAGGAGTGGAGGTTGCAGAGGACACAGTTTGCCTCCCAGCAGCAGAGTCTCATTCTCAGGACTCCCTGAAAGGTCCTTGGCTCTGACCTGCATCAGGTTTCACACAGGTCACAGCAAAACTCTGTTCACTCCTCAGGAGGATTTGGAACACTTTGAGGAAAGTCTGCCAGTTAAGGGTTCCCCAAAATGGTAGGGCATTGCCAGGCTCCCCAGGGAATGGGAAAAGCCCCAAGGCTGCCAGAGCTCCAGGAGCATTTGGACACTGCTTTAGGGATGCACAGGGTGGGATGGTGGGGGTGTCTGTGCAGTGCCAGGAGTGGGACTTTATTGATCCTGGCGGTCCCTTCCAAGTCAGGACATTCCATGGCTCTATGAAAAGCCATAGTGCAGCTGGAGTGCCAGGAGGAACAGCCAGCTGTCCCACCTGGGCAGGGGCAGGGTCTGGCAGGCCTGAACAGCAGTGCCTGCATCCCTCCTTTTTCCAGGGAATCCAGATCTCAAAGTGCAGCACCCTCCTCTCGGGCACACGAGTGTGCTCCAAAGGGTGTCCCCCCTCCAGCCCAGTCTGGAGGACAGGAGGGGGTGCGTGGAGAGGGCTGCCAGGCCCTGCTGTCACAGCCAGAGGCTCTGAGGCACGTGAGTCCCACAGCAAAGGCTCCATCCTCTCTGCCCTGTGGGAGTAACGAGGGACACGGAGCCTCCCAGCCCGTGCAGAGCCAGAAATTCAGGGAGGCAGGAGCAGGGGCACCCCAGAGCTTTGGCACATTCTGTCCTCAGTGCTTTAGCCAGTCACTGCTGCAGTTTCATATTTATGAACCTGTGCTGGGGGATTGGTGGAGAGGTCTTTAATTTCCCCTGGTTTCACTCTGAACATGCCTCTCTCAGGACAGAGGGAACATTTTTGGTGTTATTGAATGTCATTTCTGTGCAAACTGAACAGAGGAAAAATATTCTGATATTAACTGGAATATATGGAGGATGGTAGCTCCTGGCTGCTGATTTTTTTTTTCCCTCTGATCAGAATTTCAAGGTCAGCTGGCTCCACAGACACAAATATGCCAGGAACAAAATGTGCAGATGCTCAAGAGTGTGGGACAGCCACGCTGGCACTGTAAACAGCCATGGCTCATGGCCAGCACTGCCTGCACCCAGCATGCAGGAGGGTTCAGGAAAAAGCACTTTATTACAGAGAGATCAAAATTTTTTTTTGTTTTGATGCAGCTGAGAGGCTGCATCATTAAACATGAGTTATTCGTATTTTTGTGGGAAAACCTGGATTCAGCACAACCTCAACATTTTATTTGGAGGATCAGGAAGGGTTTTATTCAGAACCCAAAAGCAATATCTGAGTGCATAACAGCACTGAATTAGTGGCTGGAACAAAAACAGAAAAAAAAATGGTTCTTTTCCTCATTCTGCTGCTGATTTATTGTGTAAACATAGACAAATCTTTCACTGTAGCTCCTGCAGTTTCTTAAACTCTCTCTCTTTTCCCTCCTAGATATGTCTCCTTTTGTCAGTTACTTGTGTGAACTAAATATCAGCCAGTCAGGCAAAAGCTGGCAATATCTTCCTCCAGCAGTCCCTGGCAGACTTAAAATATTAATGCATTTTATAATGTACTTATTTTTCGTAACTGTCAGTTGTTGCTACCAAGACAGGGAATTCCTTATAAATATTGAATGCGGCTGCAAGGTCTGCAAATAAAATTCTAGAATAGTTCTCTTGAGCTCACAAATGACTGAAAAACTGCTGAAAATTTTGCTAATTTTAGTACACTATGTGGAAATCAAAGTTGCATAACTGTTTCTGGGATTTTCTAATGAGCAGCGGTGGTTACCGTGATGGGTTTTGAATTCAAGCAGTGCATGTAGATTCCTCACTGGACACAGACACTTTGAGGACAAATGGAATTATAGGTCTCACTCTGTAAGACTCCCTTGAATGTGTGGATGCATCTCAGAAATTGGCTCGAAGGTCTATTATGTGTAAAAGAATAAAACTTAATTTCAGAAGAGATCCAGTGCCCAGCCCAAGGGCTGGAACTGTGACAAAGCAGAATATTACCCTGTAGAGCATTTCCAGCCCATGCAGGGGAAAATGTGCAGACAGGAATGCTGTGCCAGGTGTGGCCAGCAGCCACTCCCTGCTCCTGTTGTGGCAGCAAGAATTCACATTTTGGTTCTTATGTGGACCATCCCACCACCCTTCTCCCACCTAAAGGATCCCAGGGCAAGGCTGAACTGGGAGCAAGTGGGAGCTGAGACCTGCTGCAAGGGCCAATCTGCTTTTAGTTCCTGAGAACGAATTGCAAAGAGAATCAAGAAATGTCATTTACACAAATTGGTGCTGCAGGGCCTCTCACTGCTGCTTTTGCTCCATGGATTGTGATTTCTGCTCAGTGACCACAGGATGTGCTGGAACAGGCTGGTTATTGTGCCCTGATCCCTCTCTGGGGGATCCTTGGTTCCCTTGATCTCTCTCTGGGGGATCCTTGGGTCACACAGGGACACAATCCAGGCCTGGAAGGGAGCACATAGAGCTTTGGCTGAGCTGCTGCCCAAAGGCAACATTCAGTGTATGACACTCTCATGCAGAGACATTTGTGGAATCTCTCAGAACCAATTAAATCCCCTGGAAGAATCCTCATAGGCAAAGGAAGGAATTGCTGGTTCTACCTCCTGTCTCTCTCCTGCCAGTGCTGGGAAAGCTGCAAGCTGGAGGTGAGCTCCGTTTTCTACGAAGGGGTTAATTAGTGGCTGATTTGAGAGCTCTGTACCTTCCTGGTTACCCCCTGTATCCATCCACCCCATCCCGCTCTGTGAAGGGAAGGATGCCTGTTTTAGGAGGGAGTTAATGGAACAAGATTGCCACCTGCAAGAACCCAGGCGGCTGCTTTTGTCAGAGACCTTTTAGAATTCTGACAGCCTAACAAGGAAATTGTCTTCCTGAATTTGCCATCATCAGAGTGTGCTCTGGCTGGTGTATTCTGTAGTTCCTGAGCTGCTGGCAGGGAGAAGGCCAGCTCTGGAGCGGTGCTTTATTCACGGGGGAGGTGTCACAGAGGAGGTGTCACAGAGGAGATGTCACACGCGTCCCAGTCCACACTGTGCCCCTCCCAGGGATCTCTCGCCCTGCAGCTACCATGGAAGTTCAGTCTCTGGGCGCCCTTCAGCCTTAGGTGCTGCGGCTGCACCTGCAAAACAAGAGCTTAATTAGTGTTAATTACCGCAGCAGCTCACTCAGAACAGGACTATCCCACTCGCGGGCAATCCCGAAGTTAAAAGATCCAAGGGCTCGGGCTGGAGGAATTAGCGGGCAGAGGAGCGCATCGCTGCCCGGGTTGGGCTGGATCCTCATTTTCACATCAAAGCACATCCAGGCTGACTCCTCCACAGCGCCTCGCACAGCGGGGGAGGTTACTGAGGAGATTTCCCCTCGCCTGCCTCTGCGCCTGCTTGCCAAGTTTTGATTTTGGGGGCTGAATAAGCCCCAAACACAAAGAAAGGAAGTCGAGACAGAGTGGGTGACTGTCACGTCAGGATTCTCAGAGCCTCAGCTCCCGTTCAGAGAGGTACCACGGAAGGCTAGAGCTGGATGAGCAATCCTAGGAGCTGTTTCCCGCACTGGCTCTTGTAACTCTGCTTTCTTCTAGTGGGGCGGTCGGTTCATGGCCGATAAACAGGAAGAGACATCTCTCATTCCAGAGATCAAATGGCACAACAAATTAAAACGCTCCCTGGAGGCACCGCTGCTCCCTGTCCTCTCAAAGCCAAAGCCTGCCCTGACTGCAGAGCAGGTACCCGCTGTTACCGGGGCTCACTGCCCCTTTGGGTGACGAGTAGCAGGACCAGTCCGGGCTCAGCAGGGGCGGTGGCTCATTTATATCCCGTGAAACCGCAGGGAAATGCAGGTAGCTCCCCGCTGGGTGCCTGACAGATCAAGAATGGGCTGCCCTGCTGTGTTCTACGGGAACCTGCAAAAATCTAACCTCTCCATTTTAGGCAAGCTTTTGATATAGGTAAGAGCCTCAGAAAGCAATTTAGTTATAACAAAATGAGATTAGAGCTTGTTCTTCCACAGCTTGTTGTTCGGCTTGCAGTTCCAGGAGCTGAGCATTCCACAGTTGCCATAAATCCCCCCTGTAAACAGCTCTGGATGTCCTTTGAACAGTACAGCTGTTAGAGCTTATGAGCACCCCCAGGAAAATCAAGATGTTGCACTGATGTGAAATCTGTACCTCTGTGCTCCTGGAATTGGATCATTCATCCCGTTCCAGCACAAGGTTTAATTTGTCTGCCTCCTGCTCCTACCTGTCTCTGCATCAGCTGGAAAGGAAGGAGTGGGGCTGTTCAGACTCAGACCAGTCCATCTTGAATGCCACTGCCCGAGGTGAATCCCATCCTGAACAGAAAATCAATCCCTCTGCATTTCCATGTTTCCATCCCAGCCCAAAATCATCCAAACTGTGCTGCCATTTGGTGTTAAATCAGCCCTTCTGCAGCCCGCTGATCACTGCAGGTCTGGAACATATTTCAAACCTCTGAGGCCATTGACAACTTTTTCATCACCTAAGCAGGGGCACAGTGATGTCACTGGAGTTGGTTTGCAGCTGAAAAACTGCTCTTGGGTCTGGCTTGTCTTTAATCAGTACAAATTGGGAGATGTCTGTTGAAATGATACATGAAACAAAGCAGAGTTTGCAGCATAGAGATGAGGAAGCAAAATCAGGGACTCACATGGACCAGGGGGAAGGTGCTTCCTGCCTGGTGATTAAAGAAATGCTCCTAAAAGGCCTTTAGTGCTGATTGAAGTAGCGGCTCTCAAGAGCCCTGCTTGGTGCGGCCTTGGCTGTGCTGGGTGAGAGGCTGGTGCATCAGCCCCGATGACAGGCACAGAAAGGCACTTCCAGTATGTGCTGGTTGCATCTGGGGTCGGGAATTCTGCTTTTCTCCCAGCTGACACCTGGGCAGAGGGATGGACACAGTGCTGTGTAATCCCACAAGGTGAGCAAGGGTCCAAATCATCACCTGCTCATGAACAAACGTCCTTAGGGGAGCAGGCTCTTTTCCCAGATGGACAATGCATGTAGAATGTTGGAGAAACTGGGATTTCTGCAGCCTCAGGGGCTGGGAGGGCTGTGAAAATCCAGAGCCCCGTTTAACCCCTGGCATAACCTCGCTTTTGTCGTGGTTTTGGGGCTGGTTTGGAGGGATGGCCGCGGTGCCGGCAGATGGCAGTGCCTGTCAGAATTCCACTGTCGGGAAATCAGAATTCCAGTGCCGGGAGCCCCGGGAATCTGCCCAAGCCGGGAAAGGTGTCAGTGACATGCACGAGGCACGGAGCCACTCGTGCTCCACTGCCATGGGAGCCGTGCACCCACTGTTATAGACAATAAATAGATCAGGCCGAATTAGGAATGATCAAAATAAGCAATTTTATTACGTGACTTAAATGCGGTGTTTTTTAGACCCAAATCAAAGAGAACAACGCCGAGCCCGGGATCGGCGTCGGGTGAACACACACTGATCCAAGCTCTATCGCCTCGGACTCCCTGTGTTCACAAATGCCGTCTTGGTCAGTCTGGTTTTATACTGTTTTTTCAGCCTGGGGCAGAAGTCCTTCTTTCTTTTCGTAGCTCCGCATATTCATGTAGTTGCTTTTCTCTGCGCTGGGCTGGACAAAAACCATTTCTGGGAAGTGATATACCTCGGTGAATGGATATCCTGGGTTCCGGGAACCTGGCATTGAGACGTTAAGTACTTTCTGACGACTCTGGATATCTTGATGGGTGATGCTTATCACGCGTTCATGGCTTGGGTGTTTCCTCGGAAGTTTTTTGAAAGGACTCATCTTCAGTGAGGCTGCTCCCATTAAATTGTAAATTGAGGTTTGAGGTTTTTGTCGACAGCTGTGGCGCAGGGGAATGAGGCTTGTGTTTTTTTAAAGTGGACATAATTTATTTTACCAACTAACATGAATTATTTTATAACACATATTATGACACGAATTACCTATAATACTTTTAACACCCACCCACCAGAGCGGGGACCCCTCCTGAGCCCACCCTGCTTCCCATCCACGCTCTGCCAGTGCGGCCACACGGGATACGCCTGTGGCATGTGCAAGGGAGGCTCCCCCAGCCTCGGCCAGGACACACCAGCCTTGCAGCCTTGCAGAGACTCTGAGGATCCCGAGCTGCTAGCTGGGCAGCACAAAGATTCCTTCTACATCTCCTAGCACAAAAATTCGTTCCAAATCTTATTAACAGATGAGATGAAGGAGAAAGCAGAGCTGATGCCATTCTGAAGGTGGCACTGTCCTTAGTGCTGGGGAAGCAGCATCCAGGGACCTGCTCTGAAAGCCAAGGCTGTAATTTAAGGGAGCTGACTCTCCCACTGGATGAATTTGCTCTTTAGTGCTTTTTAAGTAAGTTCGAATGCTCATTAAAAATACCCAAACTGTGACTGTAGACCCCAAACAGCACTTTTATAAAGTTATCACAGACATACCCCTAAAAGGTAAAAGTAATTCTGCTGAAAAGACATTCCTGGCAGTTATGAGCAGGCAGAAGATCTGATGGAATTTCACAGGATTTGATCAACAGTTGATTACCATGGTCTTTGTTCTCATTGCAGGTGGTTTCGCTGCTGATTGGATAGTCCTGAGCTGTTGCAGCCTTGCTGGGCCACCCTGCCCTGCTGCTGGGGAAACAGGAGCCAGGCTGGCTGGGCTGAGCTGCCCATGCTGTGCTGGAGTGGCAAATACGAACTAGCACGTGGGAAAGCAAAATTACATCTGCAAAACTGATTTTTGATGGCTGAAATCCTTGGTCTGGCTCCAGATTCCTGTCCCATCTAGATAGATCTGACATCCAGAGCAGAGAACCAGAGCACTGATAAAAGGAGTGTGTGTATAGAAATGGGTTTTCTTCTCCCAGTTCCTGGGCAATATGTCTATTAATAATATTCAAACTTGTGGTTATTTCCCTTTCTTCAGCATGTCTCTTTTTGATTTTCCCAGTCTAGTCTCCATAATAAGGTGTTATGTAGCCTAGGTTTAAGCTGGTTAAGAATAAAGTTTTCTGAGCTACATGAAGTTCCATTAGTTCCCTTTATTCCTTGTTAAAAAAAAAAAAAAGGAATGCAAATAATAAATTGCAAAATGTCTATATAGGAAAATAAAAATATAATTCCAATGCTGATGTATTTCATTAGTGATAGTGTAACTTTTAAAAAAGAAAAAATTGAAAATCTTTTAAAGCAGGACAAAAAATAGCTTGCAGACTCCAGCAATATCTGCACATCCCTGCACAGTGCTTTGGTTTGGGTAAATTCTCTTCCCCTGACCAGACAAATCTTCTGTGAAAGCTTTTCTGATGGGCTATAATGAGTGTGCTCCTGAAACAGGGAATTAGAGAGGACAGGGGGACAGGACTGTGGGAACAGGGCAACAAAGCCTGGGGGTAACCTGCAGTCACCAGGCAGATCTGCCTGAGATATGCAGCTGGCCTGACATTTGCTTTTCAGAAAAGGAAATATTTCACTAAGCTGGGGAGACAGTGTGGTATTATCAGCGACAAAGGAAAAAAAATAAAAGAAGAAGAAAAAAGAGGAAGACAAAAAAGTACAGCAAAGCACTGAAGCGCTTTGAGAGCACTCCTGGGGACCGGCTGGATCCCAGGCAAACCCCACAGCTCCGTCAGCAAACACCACGGCAGAGTCTGATGGGCGACAGACAAGGGAACCGTGCCAGGGGAACCCCGCTCTGCCCCTCGTCCCCACTTTCCCCACAGCCCCTGGTCCAGCCCGGCGGGCTTTCCACAGTGCCGGAAACCATTTTCACACGTGTGAAATGAGCTCCTTCCGCGCTCTCCCCTCCTCCTGGCTTTTAGGAACTGCTTTGTGTTTGTGTGATTGTGACAGCCCTCAGCCCTGAAGGATGCCAGCCCAGCCCGCACGCCGGGAAAGGCGACCCCGGGGGCAGCAGGGAGCGCTCGGCGCTGGGGCAGCCACCCGGCAGCCCCGCTGAGCCCGGAGGTCTTCCCCGAGCTCAGAGCCCCTTCGATCCCGAGCTCCCCAGGCAGGGATTCGCCTCGTCCCCTGGCCACCCACTCTCCTTCCCTCCCTCCCCTCCCGGCAGCGCCCAAACCCCTCCCTCGCCCCCCGCCCCTGCGCTCATTGAGAACAGATAAGGCGCCGTCACACGCAGTCTCTGTGCCCTCCCTCTGCCCCAGCCCTTCAAAAGCTCGGGACCACCACGGATCCCTTGGAACGGGAGAGGGCAGGAGCAGGGAAAGGCGGGCGAAGGAGGGGCAAAAGTGGCCCTGCAGCGGCGGAGGGGGAGGGCTTGGAGCGGAGCAGGGAGATCGGGGACAGGGGCGTGGGCATCCTCAGTGCCACATCAATGTTTGCTGCGAGCAGGCGGCGGGAAGGAGGCAGGAGGCAGCCCGGAGCTCCGAGGACGATCCCGGCGCCCTGGTGATGGCATGGACCGGCCGCTGCTCCCGCAGCCTCTCCCAGCCCCGGTCCTGCCCCCGGCCAGCTGCCCCCCGGAGCTCAGGCACGACACTGATGCGGAGCCGCTCGTAGCAAGTAAGTTACCGATTCCTTTGTTATTCCAGGTCACTCCCGATCTTCTCTGGCTGCAAAGGATCAGAAGCCCAGCAGGACAAACGCGGAGCTGTTGGGCCAGCGGGATGCCAGGCTCCTGTGTCCAAACCTGCCCGGGTGTGAGCTGTGGACATGCTCCTGACTAACTCACAGCTGCCACGGAACTCTTTGGGAAGGCAGGGATTGGATGCTGATCGTGGGCAAAAGCACTGTCAGATATAAAGGTGTGATGCAGGAAGACATTAAAAAAAAATAGGAACTGCTCAGATACAGGATTAGTGGAAATCACTGGAATGCAAAGGGCACCAGGAGACTGATCAGTGAGCAGCCCTGAATTGAGTAGAGCGACTCCATAATCCTTATCTGGAGTCCAAGATTAAATTTTTTCATAATTAGGATACTTGCCAGTCAGCTTGAAGTTACAGAGCCCTGGCAGTGCAGTCTCCAGATGAGGAAGTGGCATATTCAGCCCTTAGAGGGGACAGGGAATGCAGTGCACTGGGAATCCCTCGGGGGTTATGGCTCTGGGAGGTAAAAGCATGACTGATTTTTTTACCGATGTCCTGTTGCATCACTCAAAAAGGCGCCTGGGGTTCTGTTTGTGCCAGTTGTGCACATGGTAGTTGGGAGCACCAGGTTAACTTTTACACAGCATCTCTCCCTTGGGTTTGATCAGGGAGTTATAGGAACCAGCCGAGAACAGGCAGAAACTGGCCTTGTCCCAGAAAACTTACCTCTGGCTTTTGGAGATTGTCATCAAGCAGCTGCTTCCTCCTGCATCTTTTTACTTTAAAATAGACCTTGGATTTGTGGAAGAGGGGTTCGGGGGGAAGGCAAACTGGCTTTTCTGACTGGCTCTCTGACCAGTCCGAGCAACCAGCATCTCCCCAGGAAGGAGGGGAATGTGTGGGGCAGTGTTTGTGCTGGGGTGGTTATTTCACTTCTGGGGTTCAGTTCTTTGGCTCACTGTTCCTACCCAGTTGAAGATAAAAGATCAGGATCATTTCTGATTCCCATGGCTGAACGTTTTCCATCTCTGGAAAGTTCCAGCCCAGTTGTTTCTGGGGAAAAAAAAAAAAAGGCAGGCAAACAGAGCTTTGGAGTAATATTCCAAGGCAAATCTCCAGATTCTGCTATTTAAGTCACCCACTTTCTATTGGGTTTGAGGTCAGGAGAGGCACTTGGACACTTGGGGTGAGCACTGGCCCTTGCCCAACAACTTGGTATGAGGTCGGTTTGTCCCTCTGTGACTCCTGATCCCTTTCTGCAGTGGGTTGAAGCACTGCTGAAGGCCTTGGGGCAAAAAGAGCCTATGTTTGGTAAATCCACCTGTGAACTCTTTGGGTGCAAGATACTGCAGAAGTGTGAAGTGGTTCAACATTTTTTAAAATTTTTTTTTAAAACAGCTCCAGATTACAGAGTGATTCTCTGTTGCTGCAATGGTGAATTCCTAAACAATGGAGAATGGGAACATTGCTGCTCCTGGGGCAGGATTTTCTCCTAGAACTGAGATTCTGCTTTCCCATCATTCAGTGTTTGCTTTTAAGAGTAAACAGCTAAGAGCAGGAGAAATGGGAGTGTCTGATCAGGACAAAGGTGTCCCTGTGTTTGTTCAGTTGTGTTGCTTGAAAGACAATGGTCAGATTTTTAAAGACACCATAAGGTGTCCCTAAAATAGAGTTGGGGTGAGAGGCCAGGGACAGAGAGGCTGCAGAGTGCCTCAGGCACAGTCACCTCCTTGGAGGTGGAAGGATCAAATTGATTTATTTCCAGGCTTAATTTGTTGTTGGTAGAGAATATATCATTTGACTGTTCCAACTAATGGAAAACACCTAAGAGCAAAATATTGTGGTTGCATCCTTTTCACAGGGACTGGTCACGCTCAAGGTCTTTAATGCAATGAAGTACAAGAGAATTGCCTGAGAGTTACATGGATTAAATCCCACCATCCTTCCTGTGCAGTGGAACTGTGCCATAGGAGATATTCCCAATCCTATGGAAACTCTATATTCTCCAGTCCTTGTGCTCTAACAAGTTGTAAAAGCCTGAATGATGCCTCAAAAAGCATTTTCTAGTTTTCATTTTTTTTTTTCTGTAAAAAAATCCCCACCCAGTCTCTCTCCTCATCACAGTTTTGCTTCTCCACTCTTTTCTGTATAGGTCTGGAGTCATTATATTTAATGCAGCTGTGAACTTGTGTCATGTGTGGGGGGTTTTTTATACTTCAGTCCATAGCTGAGGGAAAAATTTATTTGAAACCTGTAGCTATTTGAGAGAACAGAAACTGCCTTGGTTGGCTTTGGAAATAATCTTGCTGGGTTATTCATCTGATGGATCAGGCTGTGGAGGCTTTGCAGAGTGATCTTCAGACACACTTGAAGCAGACAGGGACTGCATTTCCCGCTGCTGGAGTGGGGGAAGGAGGACAGAGTTCTGCAGTGATTCCAGGCGCTCATTTAGGATTTTGGAACTGCTAAATTTAATTCCTGCCCTTCCACAGACTCACAGTTGAGTGTAGAAGAACTAAGTGTCTTTGTGAGTGACTCCTCCATCCTGAAATATGGGAAACAGAGCCCTTCCTTGGTCCAAGCATCTTGGAAAATACATAAATAAAATTTTACAGCACGTGCTATCTGTGTTGAGTGCTGTGAAACACTTCAATACTCTGGGAGTGGGAGAGTCATGTTCCTCCCTCACAACTGACAATGGAAGGGCCCCAGGATATCAGACAAGAAGGATGGATTGGGAGTTAATTCATCGGTAAAAGGAAAGTGCAAATGTCCATAAACCCTTCATTGGCATCAGATTGGCTCCCTGGGCAGAGAAATTTTCTTTGGAAAGACTGAACACCTTCTGTTGGGATATTCTGAGCCAGGGGCACTCTGGCCACACAGGAGCTGTCACAGCCCACCTCTGTGACAAACACAAAGCCACCCTGGCCCTTCTGGTGAACTAGCAGCCACCCAGCTTTGGAGCCTGGTAGGGTGAGGTCTTCTCCAGCGCCAGAGGAATCTGCTGTCACATCCTGAGTGTCAGGAAAGTGTGCTGAGACTTAGCAAAAATTCAGAGGAGATTAGAGGCACCTTCCCACCTCAGTGCTGAGTGAGGTGACACTTGGAGAGGCAATTACTGGGGTTAGGGAGCTTTTGAACCATGTTTGTGAAGTGCCATGGGTCTCCCTTTTTGTGCAGTGTCTTTGAATCGTTTTCCCCTGGCTTTCAAGAGCACAACTCTTCTCTAGCCTTCCCTCCCCCTGTGGATCCCCAAGCACTTCCCAAAGAGACAGCCACCAAAACCACAAACCTCTATTTATATAAAGTCAGAAGGAAGGAATATCCCATGGTTTACCCCAAATCCACCTGCCTTTACTCACCTTGCATGTGCAGGTGGAGAGGCAGTCTGGTGGAGTTGACTGTTCAGTCCCACTCACACACAGGCAGTGAATAAAAGGAGGAAAGATGCCTTCCTCAGGGAAATCAAAGCCCCACCTCAGTCAGAGCCTATCTCAAGGCATTTTTCTTCATATTGTCAAAAGCCATCTTCTAAGATTTCTCCTTCCTCCATCTTTCCATGACCACTCAGTGTTCAGTAGCCAACGCTTTTATTCTCTTTGGATGCTGCTTCTTTAATTTCCTTTATTCCTGCACCTACTTCCCTATGTTGCTCCTGTCTGACAATTAAGAATTTCCTTCCCTTGCAGCACTGTAACCTAAAGCAGAATTATGTGGCCCAGAGGAACCTGGGCACAGTAACCTGGTTTATGTGGTGTGGGCCAACCTGCAGCAGAAGAACCAGGTTAGGTTTTTCAGTAATCTCTGTTCAGTATTGTTGGTTGCTTGTTGAGAAGTACAGGACTCATTGTCTGGAAAAAAAAGAAGACAGGGTTAAGTGAAAAAAAAAAAAAAAAACAACTGGGAAGGTGTGGGAGGTTTGCTAAAGAACAGTTGCTCAATTATTCTCCTAATGTGAGAAAACACAGGCATCGGGTTTAAAAGAAACAAAAAGAAGTCTGCTTTTACACAAACTTGATGACAAATTCACCCTTTAAACTCCACCTGCCTTCCAGTTAAGTCCTTTTCGGCATCAGATCCCATCCCCATGGATATCTGTGTGTTTACTGCAGCCAGATCAGCAATTGTTTGAACCGAAAAAGCCCCCTGGTCAGCAGGGAAAGAAGTTTCTTCAAGTATTTTATAGTTTTGCCTTCCTTGATGTCTCTGGCAAAATGCTGGACCTGCCAGGAGCACATCAGCTCTTGTCAGGAGGGGTTAGGAGCTGCTCTGCCAAACACTGCCTCCTGGATATTCTCACCTAACCCCAGCCTGACTCTTGTGCAGCAAATCCCAGCCCCTAAATGTCACCGCCTGCCCCGAATGTGTCATCTGGGCAGGGCTGAACATCAGCAGGGCTGATAAAAACCTCTCTGCAAGGCTGATAATGCACTGACTCACAGCTCCTCGTGCAATAGCCTGTCCTAAAGGAAAGCAGCTTTGTACAGAAGTGACATTTTTATTATCCTGGCCTCATTTAACCAAAGATGGTAAATGCCAAAGAAACAGAACAGTGCCTGTGTCTGTAAGAGGCAGTTTCACCTCATGGCTCTCTGTGCTGGAGGGAGCAGAGATTTACAGACTGGAGCCCAAATCTCTGGGAGATTCATGAACATATTTACAATGATACAGCAGAGATGTTTATGCCTGGCAGCAGTGGCTGTGCACTACACAGTGAAGAGTTAACCAGGTCCTTACACAGTTACACTGCTTCTTTCAGAGCATCTTGTCATTTGGGCTAATGTTCCCCAGGGCAGTTAAAACCATAAAGGAATGACAGCAAATTTCCTAGAAGATTCTAATGCCTGGGATCTCATAGACCATTCATGTCTATATCACAAATTTTACTGTTGAGGAATTAAGGCAGAAGGAAAAGCAGTGATTTGCTCAGAATCAGAAAACCCTGGAATCATCTGGAGCAGAAGGCTGGATAGTGTGCAGCCATCCAAAGCTGTGCTCAAACTGCTAACCAGGAGCATGCTGTTTAAAGACTCTGAAGCAAAAATTCATATGCTAATTATTTTCAATAACCAAAGACTGAGGTTATGCTCATACTACAATGGGAGAGTTAAAGATGAAATATCGGTAGGAACTGTAGTGCCACTGAAGCTGTCAGTGAACTTCTAATCCAGCAGGAATTTTTCTGCTTTACTGGATCACTTGGAAGATATTCCTGAAGGTTTGCGGAGATGTTTCAGCTGAGCTGTTGCTGGAGATCAGTTGCACCACCAGAGATGCTGCCAGGCCTGTGAGTGTTTTTGTTAAAAAAGGTTCCTCTGTACATTCATTAATGGGCAGTTCCTCAAACCTGCTTCACCAGAGTGATCTTTCCAGGTATTTAGGATTTTGCTTGCTTTTCCTCTGTTCTGTTCTTTGTAGTAAGTTTTAAGATCCTTTTGGTCTCTTCAGTGTGAATCTAGAACAGGAAACCTTCCACTCTTGATTGAAGCCTGGAACTGGGTTGTTCTCTCATGGCGCCAGTGATAGCTTCAAATTTACTTTTATAACTAAATAATCTTTAAAACAAATCTTTTTAAATTGAAAGCAACAGGCAACACTTGCCTGGTTTTACATTTAGATTAATGACAAGCTTTTTAGTCCAAATGGTGTAATTTTAGATTGGTCAATCAATTCAAACATATATTGAGAATGTTACTTGTAAGAAGGAAGTGAGGAGGTTCTTCAATACCTGATTCCCAGTGGATGGAAGGCTTTTTTCCCTATTAAAGAGGGGAAAAAAGTGTGTGATTTTTCTGCCGTGGGCTTTCACATGTTGGGAAGTGAGAGTCAAGCTGTGCCCTTGTCACTTTTCAGCATCTTGCAGCAGTTTGCACATGTGTAAAGAGACAAACTTCTCAGTGCACAGAGAGCCAGACCAGTGGGGCTGTAGGTTTCCATTGCAGCAGACAGTGAAAAGCAGGGGAGGATGTGTGTGAATACACCTTGAGCCAGCTCTCAGGAGGGACAGAAACAGAGGAGGGGAGATCTTCTGTCAAAATCCTGGCTGCTTCCACTGGAGGGAGGGGAGCAGAGCACTGGGATTATCCACCCCGTGTCCGGGGTGGCTGGCAAACCCGACCCCTCCCGATTTCCCATCCCAGTGCCACGAATGCCCATTCCCTGCCCCCTGCCACGGCTGCAGGGCTCAGCAGTGCCCCGGCCCTGCCGAGCAGGCGGCTGTGGCAGCAGGCAGCAGTGCTGGGCTGTGCTGGGCACAGATGGTTGGGCTCCCTGCAGAGCAGAGCCAGCGGGGCTGGTTCCAGCAACAGGCTCCGGCTGCTTCGTTGGAGCAGTGATTGATGGTGACTTAGACAAGGGCCACAAGGAATTCTCTGCCATTAACCAGACTTGGCTGCAGCCGAATGGAAGTGAAAATTTGTTGCTTGATTTATTAATCCTGCCTCTGCTTCCTTGCCGCCCACCCTTTGTGCTTTTTAATACCGAAAAGATGAAGCTACTTTGCTCAGTCTTAAAAATTGTCTCTCCCAAGATACTCTTAATTGTATCTCTACACCTTTTCTCATCCATAGGCGCATAAGAAGATTAAAGATAGAGGAGCAGTAATAGATTTAGTTAGGTTTTAATAGGATTTGCAGAGGACAATGCAGGAGATGAACGCCATAGAAAATATTGCTGCTCTATCTTTGATATCCCTAAGGCTCCTTAGGTAGTCTTTGACAGAGATTTTGTCTGTGCCCTGCATCCAGAGTCAAGAATCTCATTTTTTAAAGGAGCACCTAATCATCTCAGTAAACAGGATGTTACATTATAACTGGCAGAAAGCATTGCTGCCTTCACCTCGAGTTATTTATTTGTATTGTGGTAAGCATAATTCTGAATGTTGACAGTGGGCTTTTTAATAGCTCTCTGATGCATTCCTAAAAGTGCCCAGTGATTTTGTCTAATGTCAGGTGGAGCAAAAGGGTGGGCTCTGATAGATCTCATTAACAGCAGGCCTGGATTCATCACACCCTCACATATGGGATTCAAGATACTCAATTAAATGTTTATTTCACATTTAAAGCCCAGGCTCACGAATAAAGTTCTAGAAGGTGAGTCAGCACTCCTGAAATCTGAATTATCCCTGGGGATGCCTTTCTCTGCTGACTGCAAGGGAAGCCTTCATGCACAATTTAGACTCATGTGAGATTGAGGTAGACAGTGGTGCTCAGCATTTTCTCTTAATTTCTAAGGTTTCTCTTGATATGCACCCAAAACCTGAGGCATGAAAAAATGCCAGTCACTCTTGAAAAGATGTTGGTGTACCTTTACTTTGTTCTGAGTTGTGATCTCAAGCAAATTTGGTGTGTAAAAAAATCTAAGGACAAAAAGAAAACCCCAAAATGTTCCAAGGTTTAACTGTTCCACGCTTCCACAGCATGCCCATCACCCCAGCCATGGCTGATGTTTGAAGGGCCTGTGTGTTATAAATCAATCTTTAATTCCAGGTCACTGCAGGGCTGTGTTTAACAAGTGGCTGTTGTGGGAGAAGCCACAACAACCAAAAAGAATCTTCTGATGGTCCAGACAATGAAACGAAATGGCATTTGTCTCTTTGCCTTCTGCCTGAAACTGTCTTTCCTTGCTGTGCAGCCCAGCCATGGCTGGAGATTCCCGGATCTTCATGAACCAGGACATGGACATCGGTGTCACATCCCGGGAGCCCAAGAAGATCCCCAAGCAGGCTCGGGATGATGTCCCCATCGCCACGGACAGGACCCGGCTCATTTCTGCCGAGGGCAAGAAGCCACGGCAGCGGTACATGGAGAAGAGTGGTAAATGCAACGTGCACCACGGGAACGTCCAGGAGACCTACCGGTACCTCAGCGACCTCTTCACCACCCTCGTGGACCTCAAGTGGCGCTTCAACCTGCTGGTCTTCACCATGGTCTACACCATCACCTGGCTGTTCTTTGGGTTCATCTGGTGGCTCATCGCCTACATCCGGGGAGACCTGGACCACCTGGAAGATGAGAACTGGATCCCCTGCGTTGAAAACCTCAGTGGATTTGTGTCGGCGTTCCTGTTTTCCATCGAGACTGAGACGACCATCGGGTACGGCCACAGGGTCATCACAGAGAAGTGTCCCGAGGGCATCGTGCTGCTCCTGGTCCAGGCCATCCTGGGCTCCATCGTCAACGCCTTCATGGTGGGATGCATGTTCGTCAAGATCAGCCAACCAAAGAAGAGGGCAGAGACCCTCATGTTCTCCAACAACGCCGTCATTTCCATGAGGGATGAGAAGCTCTGCCTCATGTTCCGGGTCGGGGACCTCCGCAATTCCCACATTGTCGAGGCTTCCATTCGAGCCAAACTGATTAAGTCCAAACAGACCAAAGAAGGAGAGTTTATTCCCCTGAATCAAACGGACATCAACGTGGGATTTGACACTGGAGACGACAGGTTGTTCCTGGTGTCCCCTCTCATCATCTCACATGAGATCAATGAGAAAAGCCCCTTCTGGGAGATGTCCCGCACCCAGCTGGAGAAGGAGGAGTTTGAGATTGTGGTCATCCTGGAAGGAATGGTGGAAGCCACGGGTAAGGATCTGTCAGCAACCAGTCTCTGTTTTGAGGAGGAAAGGGGCACAATGTGTTGTGGGCAGTTTGGCATTAGGATTTCACTGTGCATGTCACCTGGACTGGGAACACTGTGAGGTTTGTCCTTGGGTAGTGCCTGACTCAAGTGGGGTGTCTGAGGTAACCAGTAGTGAAAACTGGGGCCTTTAGTTCATGCTGTAGGGTTTCACCCTCTTTTATGACTCTGGGATTGAGGTGTGGGTGTTAGTCCTGGAGCTGCCCATAATCACTTAGAACTGATCCAGGGGAGAATAAAAGCAATGGATTTAAGGAATTCTTGAAGTCTCTGGTGGTCCTGTTTCCTGTGATCAAAATTCACGGTGCAAATCTTTTCCCATTTCTCCTCTTTATTAAAGATTGGCTGTAACTGTGCTATTTTAGGTAGTGCTGTTGTGTTGATTTTAATGGGGGCTATGAAGTGCTCAAGTCTCACTGTATCCCATAAAGCAGCACGTGCTGAGGCTGAATGACTTGCACGTGGTGCAGGACACACACTCCCAGAAGGAGCTCAAAGAGGAAAAATACAGAAACTGCTTTTGTGACTGTTGCAGCCCTGCAGCTGCTTACCAGCTCAGACAAAGCTGGGTAATGGGAGATCAGGAGATATCCTCAGCCCATTGCCAGTTTCCTCCTAGGGGTGTATTTGTGGCAGACAATAAAAGAACTCTGTGTCAGTGTATAGTGAATCTGGAAAAGTGGTAAGCCTCAGCATTCCACGGAGTGGGAAAGGCAGCTGAGGGGAGGGGATGGCCACAGAGGCTCCTTCCCCCAGTTATCTCCCCCACAGGAGCTCTGCCAGGGCAGGTGGCTGCACCTGGCAGTTGTGGCACCATGGGTCATTTCCACTTGCATGAATCCCTTTGTTCCAGGCTTGGGGAGGAGCTGGCAGCTCTTCCTGCTGCACTTGTGGCATGGCCAGTGTGTCCAAGCCCCTGAGATGCTCAGGGCCCTTCCAGGATGGGCAGAATGCCTTTATGGAATCAGGAACTGCAGGGGGAAAGGGCTGCAGGCAGCTCTGAGGAGAGAACTGCTGGGTAAAGACAGACAAACAAAGTCAGAAATGCAAAAAAAAGGTTTTATAAGCAGTTTTCCCCTTTGGCGTTTCAGGATTTTAGTTATGAGCTCAGGGTTTTCCTGTGGGTGGTGGCTGGATTTTGTTTTCCACCTCGATGAGGTTCTCTCTGAGTCATTAGCAGGGGTTTTCAGCTTGTTACAAGTACTCTGTGGTGTCAGCACCCTGTCTGACAGATTCTGCCCCTTGCTGACTGTTAATGTTATCCCTTCTGGAGATTTGCTCATTAGTCTCCCAACAGCCAGAGGAGGAAAAATCTCTCCTGCATCTCAACCTTTGCTCCCAAAGGCAGCTGTCTAGAGAGGTGATTCTGTGTCCCAGAGTCTCCCTTTACGTGATCAGCAATAGTTGTCTTTCCCAAACAGCTGATGGGAAGTGATGGATAAATTACATTCCGTTGGGGCTGGAATATGTGCTGTGGAAATGGAATTCACCTGGCATTTCCAGGGAAATGTTCTTCCCCTGCAGAGAATTGTGGAGACGTGGCAAAGAAAGGAGTGGGTGGAAAAGACTATCAAAGGCAAGGATTTGTAGCAGTGACTTATTCTGCAGCCTAAACATTTATTAGAGGCTGGAGCCTTCTAATGTGAGCATGAAATGCAGCTCCTTGTTTGTCCAAAGCCTCTTTCCTCCTCACACAGTGACACTATAAATGCTTTGAACCCCTGCTGCTCTGCCTTCCTCGCAGGAAGGCTCAGCCTCTGCTGGGGATGTGTGAGAGGAAGTCATTATCAATAACAACCTCGGAATTAAAAGCATGGCAGGGGAATAGTATTGCCTTACAAATGGGCTCCTCTCCCAGAGGGATTGCACAGGCAGGGCTGTAATGATATTAAGGAGCCTACATCTGTGGAAATGAATTATCCTGGGCTCAGAAGGCAGCCTGGGAAGTCCCACACTGGAGCTGGAGGAGGCATTTTGCACTGAACTCGGAGCTGAGTGGACCTTGGATGATTCCAGGATCCAATTTGGAGGCTGGGATGGGTCCTGAGGGACCTGTGGCAGCCAGGGGTTGGGATATTTTTTCACAAGAAGAGTGGCTTGCAGAGACAGTGTTTGTGCTTTCCTGCTTCATCTTCACACTTGGGAATATTGACAAAGCAGTTTGGGGTTATTAATCCCTCCCTCTACACCTTAAAACCTGCTCCAAGCGAATTCTTCAGGTCCTTCCCAGCCTATGGCACTGCTCAAGCCCCATCTGCTCTCAGGAATGGTGTGATATTTACTCCCAGCAGGACTTCTGGTAAATTCTGACACTGTCACAGCCTGGTCGGGTTCAGGGCAGTGTAAAATATAACAGAGCATTTGTTCCCTTAGCAACCCCTACGGGAAATGAGGAATCCACCCCCAGAGTTCAGAGGTACCACTGGTCAGAATATACAGCTCTGTTTTCCATAAGGTGTTTGGAAAGCAGGTCAGAATGGTGATTGGCAACATATCAACGACTACAGAAATTTAAGCATGACAAAAGTGGGGACATTTTTCACTGATAATTTGGGACAGTGATTTTATAGCTATTTTCGGTAGGTTTAACCAGGCACACACGTATTATAAATGTAATGTATTGTCTCCTCTCAAACAAGCAGCTCTATTTACTGACATTTAAGTTTAATTCTGACCCAGTGCAAAGCAAAGATGGTAAATAGCTTCAAATGAAAAGTGTAGAGTAAATTCTGAGGAGTTCACACCCTTCAAGTCATCAGGTTTTTTGCAAAGTGAAACACTATGGCTTAAAACAAAGATTTTTGTGTTCAAGTTGCCTTGGCTTTTCAATGGCCTGAGTAACAGCACATAGAAGAACAGCAGCTCACCAGCTGGCCTAAAATGCAGTGGGTTTATTTGGCTGAAAAAGATAATAAACCTGGAGTTATGCCAATGGGAGCTCTGGGGCACCCAGGGCTGCTGCACTGGCTGACCCACAGAGGCAGCCGTGGCAGAAAGCCAGGTCTGCCTTTTCCTGTCGATATTTGGGGTGGGTGAGGCCCTGTGGCTCCACGAGCAGATGGAAAAGGCCAAAGGGACAGTGAGTTTCTGGGCAGATCCGTTGTGGTCATTGCTGGGTGAAACAAGCACTGTGAAGACAAAATCAATATTATTGACAAGTGTTCTGACCCCCAGGGCTGCTCCGTGGGTGTCTCGGGGCCAGCAGCATCACTCCCAGGGCTCCTGATGAACTGGGCACAGGGATGACTTCAGGGAATTCATTACCTTTGCCTTATAAGAAAGGCAAAGATAATGCCTCTTGATCTCTTGTCGAGATCAGCTGCCCCAAATCTGACCTGCAATAAAAGGGAACAAAGCAAAGGTAAAAAATCTGTTTGCACAGTGAATACATTTTTGCTTTCCCTGCCTTTCTGCTTCCCAAAATCTCAGGGCCACCATGGTGACAGGACAGCTCCTGGTTGCTACTGGCCAAAGCTCCTACCCTTCCTGTGCTGATCCCAAACTGAACAGAGTGTTCAAAAGCTGCTGAGACAGGGCAGAGCAGGGAGGTCCAGCCCCCCCTCCCATGTGGTGCAGAGTCAGCTGGGTTGTGATGAAGGATTTGGCTGATCCCATTAGGGAGCATTAGCAAGTTCATTTTTTTAAAATACTGTTTTTCTCTGTAAGCCATCACTCCATGTGCTGACACACTCCTACAAGACTTCCTGGCAGGTAATTTGAAGGGACTTTCTTCTCTTCCAGCTTTACCTTTCCTCTGCTATTTGCTGACAGTTATCCAAATCCTGCTTTTTCCCTAGCTTCCTGCTGCCCTCATTCCCTGGGCACAGTGTCCAGCACTGCTGCTCCCTGGGCATGGAGGTAGCAGAGCTTGTTACTCCACTCCTGGTCCTCCCTGGTTTTCATTGCCTCTTTTTCCCAGCTCAATTAAATAAGGCACAAGAGACACTCCAGATGCCTGATTAGTCCAGTCACTAAATGAAGTTTTAATGAACTCCTATGTAAGTACAGGTATATATTTTTCTGGCTTAGAGTCAGTGTGATAAAAAGGGATTTAATGATTAGAAGTAATTAACCCATCCTGTCCCTGTGGGAATGTAGGCAAACAGCAGAGTTTTCACACCTCAATTTATACACCTTTGCAGAGGACAGACTACAGTTCCCTGGCTGTAAATGTATGGCAAAATGGAGTAGTCACAACAAAAGATATGCTGAAATTTATCATGATTTTCATGGGAGCACAAAGGAACGGTGAAATTACTGAATGGAGTTTCTGGGCATTCATCATCTGGTTTGGGTTGTCTTGTGTTGTTTTGCATTCTGCATGTAAATAAGTTTTCTGCAAGGAGGACCTTGCAGAAGTGTTACAAAAACTGCCTAAAAAATATAGGGAAGAGATGTCTCAGATGATTATGTTCATGAGCTGGACTGTCCTCTGGAGGCAGAGGCTGGCAGTGGTGTCTGAGGTGCCTCTGCAGTCACTGTAAATCCTAAAGAAGCTACCTGGTGTGAGAAGTTACCTTGGCTCAGGCTGGGCCTGGTAGAGACATGGCAATTGAATCCAAGGTCTTTACATCATAAAGTCCTTTTATTAGATTTTTTTCCCAGTGTCTAGGAGCTTTTGCATGCCTGGAGAGCATTCAGATAAATTAAAATCCTATTACTCTCCTCTGGCATAAATATCAAAGTGAATCAAGCCCAGCCATGTCCTCTAAAGGAGACAAGCACAAATAATTAAGGGACCATGCTCCTACCTTCTAATATTCACTTTTAAGTTGGAAGAATATTGACTTTTTGGAGGTTACAGTGTTCTTTGGTCTAATTAACACAGAGGGACTAATAACTTTTATAATTTACCATATGCTAATGCAAATTAAAAGACACATATTGCTTAATTACAGCAATAGAACTTAAATTTTTTATACCTTTTCCTTGCCACCCATAAACTTCCTTCACTGCCACTGCACCTCTGAGCCATCAGTTCCTGGGCAGTGGATGTTCCACAGCTTCAGAGCATCTGGGAGAAGGAGAAAAGTCACCCTGGTCACAACAGAATGGGCAAACAAGGGCAGAGGTGGGAGATCACTGCCAGCAGAGTCCGTGTCAGAGAGGGTCAAGCAGATCTGGCCCAGCCCAGGCAGCCACATGACATTTCCCAGCAGATAATCACTGAGCTCCCTGGCATTTCAATGAGCACAGTTAATTTTAGCCTGATGAAAAATGTTGTCTTGACAGCCCCAGGGGCTGGGATATCTCTGTCCACTGAGGAGGTTCAGGCCATGGAGCAGCACTGGGAGATTCACCTCTGCTCAGAATGGGATCCCACTGAAGCCTGGGGAGGTTTTGGGGTTGGCAGAGGACCCTCTGTGTCCCCCTGTGCTCTCCCATTAACCCTCCAGTGAAGTCACCTGGCCAGGATGGAATCTTCACCAAAAATCAGCATCCTCCAACAGCTGTAGACAGCCTTTGGTGAAACCAAACAGCTGCAGCTGCAGACTTGGGGCAATGGGGTCAGGTTTTATTTGGGCAGCAGAAGGACTGTCCCCTTTCCCATTATGTGGCAGCCCAGACTCTGCCCCAGTGCAGGACCTGCAGGATCTTGCTCCTGCAGCCCCAGCCCCGTGCTGAGCCAGCTCCTCCTGCTCCTTGTCAGCACGCTCAGACATTCCCAACTCCTCAATACCTGATTGTGGTGACAGCAAAGAGCCTTATTGGAGAGTTCCCTGGCACTGGTTTCACACCCCGGTGTTTCCTCGGCTCTCAGATGTGATGAGACACCTGCTTTAATACACACCACAATCTATTCTGGATTTTTCATCTGCTAGGAAGCAGAACAGAGCTGTTCAGGGAGGATCCCTGGCTGCCTTAAGCAGGAACAGGCACAGCTCGGTTATTGTTCTGTGGCTCCAACCCACAGACAAAAAATCCACTTCTTAGCATTCTGCTATAATGAAATTATCATTAAAACTCTGTGAAATGTTTATTGCACAACTTGAAACCAGGACACAGTGCCCTGGTCTCCAGCATCTATAAATCCTTGTTCCAGCTTTATTGAAAACGTGATGCATCTGCTTCTAACTTCAAACAAGTTTTATCTCTGATTTCTATTAAAAATTGAGTTTTGTTTACAACATGAAGCTGAGCTGCTGCATTAAGAGATGAGAAAGCTGCAACTAAAATCTGACATCTGAAGATTTCTCATATAATTCCATGTTTTCCACAACAGACAGATTGCACACATTTATGTTAAACATACTTCTTCATTTTTAAACCAGATTGTTTAGGAGAAAATGAAACTTCTAATGGTCTTACAACCCAGAAAATATGACAGAGTTGAAAAATATATGTCTATGACTTCAAGTACATCTACTTGGACTGAAAGAAGGAAAATGAGGATACAGGGCCATGAAGATGAATGGATGGAGCAACTCTTCTGTGAGGCAAGGTTGAGACAACTGGGATTGTTCAGAAGAAAAGGCTCCAGAGAGAGCTCAGAGCCCCTTCCAGGACCTAAAGGGGCTCCAGGAGAGCTGGGGAGGGACTTGGGACAAGGGATGGAGGGACAGGACACAGGGAATGGCTTCCCACTGCCAGAGGGCAGGGTTAGTTGGGACACTGAGAAGGGATTGTTCCCTGTGAGGATGGGCAGGCCCTGGCACAGGGTGCCCAGAGAAGCTGTGGCTGTCCCTGGATCCCTGGAAGTGTCCAAGGCCAGGCTGGATGGGGCTTGGAGCAGCCTGGGATAATGGGAGGTGTCAGTGTTTATTGTCCCTTCCAACCCAAACGATTCCAGGATTCTGTATTCTTTTGGCATGAAATTTATTTAAATGAAACCCCCAAATACCATTTCTCTATATCTGCACCGTTTAAACCCAAAATGTGTAGTTATATATTCTTTAAGGAAAGGATTAACGGCCTTTTATCGGGGCCATATATACTGTGGTTAATTCTGCAAGAAATTCAGAGAGTCTGGAATCTCTCTTGAGTTCTTGTGCTCCCCAAAGTGTCAGTGCTTCAGGGCTGCATGAGTGATATGGAAGATCAGTAATGTCACAGCTGGTGTGGTACCCAGATCTGGGTCTCTTTGCAGCCAGGAGTTGCACTTGGTGATCCTTGTGGCTTCCTTCCAGTTCAGGATATTCTGAATTCTGATTCCACTTGATGGATGGGAGCATATGGCAAATGATTCCCTATACCCAAGACATCCCACAGACTCAGATAAATCAGAGTTCTGCAATTAAACAGATTTTTTTCAGGGATACACAGAGGTCTGAGTCTGGGGATTGCTGTGTCCCACTGCAAGGTGGCACTGGGATGTTCCAAGCACAGAGGGCACACGTGTTCCAGTGGCAAGTGGCTGCATCCATGTGCTCTTAATAAAAATAAGGTTTATTGTTTCCACACCTCTTCTGTCATATTTTTGCAGTCACAGAGGCAATAATTAGCTAGGGACATTACAGACACATTAATTAACCAGGCTGGAGAGCACAGGGCAGCCTGCAAAGCAGGCACTTAATGGAATTTGAAGCAGAGACAATGGTGTTGTTTACTGGGTGATGTGGGAGTTGCCAAGCAGTGTGTCCCCACGCAATTAAACACCACTGCACATGTGCTAAAAAGGAATATTTGAATGGGATTATGGAGCAATTACAAGTAGTCTTATTGTGCTGGCTCAGTGTCCCCCTGGGGTTACAGAAAGCAGCTCCTGCAGGAAGCTGGCAGCAGCAGTGTTTGGTTGCTGAAAGCTTTCCATTGTTCCTGCCCTAATTGAATACTTGGAGTGGGACTGGGACGGTGTCCCAGGAGCTCAGGTTCACTCAGGTGCTCCCTCAGGGAAGGAGCTATTTCAGGCCCAAATTATAAGGCAGAAGTTCCCTTAGAGAGCCCCAGGCCCCCACATTTCTCAAGGATCTTTGCCCTGGAGACTCCTTCCTGGTACCTTGATGCAGCACTTGGAAAACCAGGAGAAGAATCAGCTGGTTTATTCACAGGACTGATCCTGGAGCCTGCAGGGTCTCCTCTCCTGCTCTCCTTGCTGGCTCTGGAGGAGGTACTTGGAGGCCTTTGGGATTTCTGGTGCCAAACCAGCTCTGTGCAAAGGGAAAAGGACTGGTTTATTTTAACCAGCTGCTGGTTTCCAACCTCCTGGCATGAGGCAGCACCAGGAAATGCGATTAGCCCTTCAGTCCTGACCCTTCAAATAACAGGAATAAAAGCCCTTGCCCAGGGAGGTCTGTGTAGGATCAGTGCCAATGACACAGCTGCCCTGGGAAAACCTGTACCAGGACTGAGAAATCAGCAGGGGTACAGCCACCAAAGTCAGGAGTGGCCTCATCCTGTTCTTTAGGTCTAAAGCAAAACCTGAGAGTTTCCTGAAAAGATGCTGAACTTCCACAGAGCTTCTCCTTAAAGCAGCAACACTTGGGGTGATTTTTAATTCCCTGGCTGTGTTTTTCATGGCAGCCTCTGCACTTCCCAGTTCCTTCCAGCCCAGGAAGCAGGCATGCTGGAACACTGTGACTAACACTGTGCTTGTTGTTCCTGCCCAGAAGCAAACACTCCTGCAGATCTTCTTGAGGGGAAAGATTGGGTTTTCAGTCTGTGCTACAAAACTGCAGATGTCTCAGCATTGCGTGTGTCACTGTCTCTTCCCCTTTCAAGGAACAATATACTCCTGACCTGGTAGCTTTAAACCATGGAAAGCAGTAAGAGACTTTCAGCTTCGAAAAGCACTTGCCTGTGTGGGTGTCTTTTAATGGTTTGTAGCAATTATAAGAACAAAATATTCCTCTTTTCACAAAGGTGGGTTGGTTTGGTTTTTCTTTTTAAGGAAAGGGGTTTTCTGATTGCTCTGAGGTTTCAGTCACTTATGAGCTTACAGAGTGAGAATATATGCTATGCTCTTCCCTGAAGAATCTGACACTGAGATTTTTTCCCCCTATGCATTACTTTAGATTTCTGTCCCTGTGCTCTGGGCTGCAGGAATTAGACTTGAAAGTATTGGCCAGAAATTGGATCAAGTGCATGTTTTGAATGTATTCCAGTCAGGCCAATGCCTCACCCTCCATGAGAGAACAGTGGGAGGACATTGTGAGGATAGCTTTTCACTGGAAATTAATTCCAAAATCAAAACATAATTAGGACAAAGAGAAGACAAATGTCTGGAAGAGAAGACAGCCTTGACACTGTGAGGTGATTCCAAGAGGGTTTGCTCACAGGTGTGTTTATCCTTGCTCTGAAAAGCTTCTCTTTAAACTTATTCAAAGTAAATAAACTCTGATGGATGGGGCTGAGAAGCATCTTGACAAGAATCAGTTCCCTGTGAGCCACTGTTCATTAATCCACAATCCATCAGAACAAGGGCTTGAACCCTCCTAGGGAATTGAAAAGCTAGCTTGGTTGGGAACCTCTCACCTTTCGGGCCGAGCATCCAGGTGTGTGCAGCTGTGTGCAGTGGGAATTGTGGCACTAATGCAGGGGAATTGTGGCACTGCTGCAGGGGGAATTGTGGCACTGCTGCAGGGCACTTGTGGCACTAATGCAGGGGAATTGTGGCACTGCTGCAGGGGGAATTGTGGCACTGCTGCAGGGCACTTGTGGCACTAATGCAGGGGAATTGTGGCACTGCTGCAGGGGGAATTGTGGCACTGCTGCAGGGCACTTGTGGCACTAATGCAGGGGAATTGTGGCACTGCTGCAGGGGGAATTGTGGCACTGCTGCAGGGCACTTGTGGCACTAATGCAGGGGAATTGTGGCACTGCTGCAGGGGGAATTGTGGCACTGCTGCAGGGCACTTGTGGCACTAATGCAGGGGAATTGTGGCACTGCTGCAGGGGGAATTGTGGCACTGCTGCAGGGCACTTGTGGCACTAATGCAGGGGAATTGTGGCACTGCTGCAGGGGGAATTGTGGCACTGCTGCAGGGCACTTGTGGCACTAATNCAGGGAATCATGGCACTGCTACAGAGGAGCAGGGATGGAGCCAGCTCTGGAAGAGGGCAGGGCAGTGGCTCCCTGTACTCTGGGCTGTGTGTGTCGGGGCTGTGGCAGCACTTGCAGGGCTGGGGGTTGTTCCAGCAGGATCCACCAGGACCTGTTGGTGTCAGCCACACAAACAACACCTCAGCAGAGCAGGGAGAGGCAGAGAGAAGCTGCTTAGAGGTCCCAGCCTATAAACCCCTAAGCACGAGGTTCAGGAGTTGGAAGATGCAGAGCTGAATGCATCCCTTTCCCTTTGGGTGCTAGCTTGTTCATGATAGAGGCTTTTGTGAGGCTTATTAAGCCAAGACTCTTCTGTGTCCCAGAGCAATCAGGTATGGAAATGACACAAAAGTGCTTTTAAGTGCCAGGCATGGTTGGGTGAGCACGTAAGGAAGCTTTGCCTCTAACATCCCTCTCTTTCCACCCAGGGATGACTTGCCAGGCTCGCAGCTCCTACATGGACACCGAGGTGCTGTGGGGACACCGCTTCACCCCCGTGCTCACCCTGGAGAAGGATTTTTACGAGGTGGACTATAACAGCTTCCACAGCACCTATGAGACCCACACACCTGTGTGCTGTGCCAAGGAGCTGGCCCAGTCCCGCCGGGAAGGGCAGCTCCTCGGCCACCTGCCCAGCCTGGGCCGGGACGCAGGGACAGCCAGGGAGGAGCAGGAGGAGCAGGAGGAAGGCAGGGAGCCAGCAGGACTGAGCGGAGCCAACGGGACAGCAGGAGAGGGGAAGGAAGAGGTGCCTGTATAACCCTGGAGCTGCTGGAGCACAGACACCCATGCACCCTACTGGGACACTGGACGGGCCAGCCAGGAACTGACTGGGAGCCAGAGCTGGGATCAGTGCCCAGCTCTGCTGGCCGCTGCTCATCCTGGCAGTCACTGCACTGGACCATGCCTCAGTTTCCCTCCCTTTCCCTGAGGCTCTGAGCTTTGCCCTCCTCTGCAAAGCACTTGATCTCCATCCACAAGGCCCGCTCTTCTCATAACTGTTAAAACCGAAATTCCCACCACTGGTTGTTCCAAAAGGTGTTCACTGGACCTGCAGAACTCTGCCCCTCTTGCGAGGGTGTTTAACCAGTCCAGAATGTCCCATCTCAGTATGAAGAATGTGATTTCATACCTTCACTTAATTTGTGAGTCAATGTATTGTAGGCATTGTTCCAGCTAAATTAAAAGAAAAGGAAAAAACCTCTCTGCTATTTAGTGAAGTGTTTTGTCTTCATGAATTTTACAAACAAATTTCAGTGTTTTCTTCCAGGATCACAACCACTGGGATTTATTTTCTGCAAAATATGAGCAGGGTACCTTTCCCTGCAGGCCTTTAACATGTTTGTTCAATGTTTTGTCTTCTCCAGCTGAAATGTTTTGTGTTCTCTTTTCATTGAATCTCTGACACATTTCATACGCTACCCATGGTCAGAGGAAGTTTAGATTTTGCCCCAGTGAAGGATTTTTTCTGGCCTGAATGTCCCAGTTGCAGTTCCAATTGATGATTTAAAACAAAGGATATAGTCCCCTGGGGGTTGGAATGTTCTGGAATTCTAGAGGCTCTGAAGTAGGGAGACTGGGTAAGTGGCAGTTTGCAAAATTCGCTGTTCTTCTGCAAAGCACATATTTAAAATAAAGGCTGAGGTGCTGATGTTCCTGCAGCTAATGGGAACACACTGACATAATTGAAGCCAACAATTTTGATCTTTAGAAAGAGGCAGAAAACCAGATTTCCCAAAGAGGATTGTCTCATCCAAAAAAGGAGTGAAGAAAAGCAGTCCGTAAGATAAAACATTTCCACAAATTTCAACAACATCGGGAAAAAAAATGGCCTTGTTGGGGAAAATCTCTTCCCTTGCTCCTCAGACTTCGGTGGAAATAACAGGCTACCTGCAGAATTACTTCTTGAATAAAATAAAATGAAGAATACATAATATGCAAGAGTTATTTTCCATAGAGAAATGACTGTATCTTTATCTGGGGAATAAATGTGCATTGCCTGGACTGAGCTTCACACTTGGGATCTGAAATACAGTTTTGCCTCTTGATTTTAATACAAAGACAAGATAAACTGGAAATACAAAGCAGGGGTCTTACTGACATGGAGACAAGGAGGAGAATACAATCTGTAGGGGTCAGAGATACCATTTACTTAGAGATGTAATCTTATAATGTAGGTAAAAGAGAAATTTGTGGGGGATTTTCTGCAAGGGTGGAAAAATAACCGTGACATGGGTGTGTTGTACTTAAACCATGTTAGGAGCCAGCAGCCAGCTTGTCCTCCAGGGTACAGGAATTACTCTCAGTTATACAGCATATTTCAAGGGAAGAAACTTCACTGGAAGTGCTCATCAGTTCTAGAAAGCATCTTGCAGCCTCAGAGTGGGCAGAACTTTTCCAGAGGTCTCATTTTTGTTTTTGTGCTCAGGTTCTTCTTTTTCTATCCTGAGCCTCAGAGAAACAGAGAGAAGAAAACAGAGAGAAAAATTAGATCCTTAGAATGGCTTGTTCATTTTCGGAGACCTTCTCACCTAACCTCTGCAAGACAATTACACGACAAAAATCAAAACTGGGTTTCAGATTTTCTCCCTCTGTAGCTGAAGTGATCTCCTAATGTAGGAGATGGAAATGGAAAGTAAAACTGCAATGGGTCTGTGCAAGTCAGAGGCAGTTTGAGCCCCCAGAGGGACTTTACATAAGCTCTGCCCAACGAGCTGCCTTGTCCAGCTGAGCTGAACATGAGAGAGGTTTGATGGGTCCCTCCTGTGAGGCCAGAGACAGAGCCTGGAAAATGGCACTGGACTCCCTCTTTGCCTTTCTCCTTCCTGACTCTTGCCTTCCAGAGAGAAGATGGCCACCTGCAAATATCCCAAAGGCTCTTGAGTCTGCTCATTGCCCTCGAGATTTCATTCCACAAAACTGCTCCTTCCTTAGACTGTCAAGTCTGGGAATTCATATACCCTCATGTAAGGAATTTGGGTTGTTGCTGGCTGGATATCTGCTGAAGTGTGGGTTGTGCAAATCCATCCCATGGTGTGGGGGGTAAGACAAGACTTGTTCTGTGTTTGGAATTTGCAGATATGCCCCAGTGACTTCCTGAATTGAGACTTCAAACTGTGTCTGAATGAGCTGAGCCCAGGAATTTCCCTGGTTCTGGAGGATGGGAGAAACACCCTCCTGCATTCCTCCCTGAGCTGAGCAGATCCAGGGCAGAGGATCCCCCAGGGCTGGGGGCATCTGTGTTTCCTGTATTTTCAAACCATATTTTCAAGTTGTGCAGCCTGGCCACCACTTCTGGGGGTTCGGGGACCCTTTCCAAAGCCTGTCAGGCAGGCCCCAGGGTTGTCCTTCTCCTGAAAGAGTTTTAATTTAGTGAGTGTATCAAACTTTCCTGAAAGTGAGAAAGGGCACATTTTCCAGAATTGTCATCTCTGACAATTGGATCCATCTCCCTGCTGTTCACCAGCATGTGCAGGACAATAAACTGCACATGGAATAGAATGGGAATAAAAGCATAAAAGATCCACTCTTTGCTGTAATGAACGTTTAAATACAAAGCTTCATCTCTTATGGGAGTTGAAATAACTCACTCAGATACATCCACCCACATAAATATCCCATATAAACTCTACACTCATCAGTGTACTTTAAAAAATGTTAACTAATAATCCACAAGAAACATTTATAACCTGTAAGCATGCTATTCACCCATGAATAACCATTTCTATAATGGACCTAGTAAACAAGCTAAAAATATGTATTCAAAACATGGAAAACATCTGCTTTATGAATGTATCACTGATAAGCCAAATTCACAGGAGAATCCATCCACAACTCATGTAGGAGCTACTTATGCATAACAGGGGCTCTCAGAAGCTGCCAGTGTTGTGTGTGCAAACATTTCCACCTGAATCCTGCATTTTAACAGTGCACCTGAGGGCTGGATTATTAAACATGAGCCCAGGTGCCTCGCTACACACACAAATATGCACATTGTGTCCCCAGCAGGCAAAGCTGCACCTTCAGAGGATTTCCCAGCAGCACAGAGCCAGACCCCATATGGCACAGCACAAACACCCTCAGCAGTGCAGAGCAGAGGAGTCAGATTCCAGGGTGTGCTCCTGCCCTGCAATCATCCAGGAGAACTTTGGAGCAGCCAAAAGCTGTGTTTCCTGTGCTTTATTTTCCTCCCTGTGCACGGAGGCTGGGGAGCACCTGTCTAAGAGGAGAGCTGAGGGAGCAGTGGAGCAGGCAGGAGTAGCACAGCAGAGGCTTTGTGCTCAGCTGCGTTTTGTGGGAGGCTTTGGGAATAACTGGGAGGGAGCCCTGCATACCCCATGGTTTTACTTCATCAGTTGCTTTCCCAGACCCAGCCTTTGAGTAGTTCTGCCCTTGGGCAGTGCCACTGGTGCTCATGGAGGGCCAAGCTGGTCTGTGTGCCTTGGATGCTTCTTTTTCCTGTATGACTTCCATATTTATGCGTGTTAAGACTTTTCATTTTGACTGGAGTTAATTTCTTAGACTGATCTGAAAACATAGTGGAAAAACCCAGCCCTTGCCTTGGCAGATGGCTCTGGGCAGGGGTTAATCAATATCCCTCTTAGAATTGTACCTTTATTTTTCATTTTAATTATCCTCGGTTTAATTTTCACTCATTGCAAAACTCATCACTCATTTTAGGCTTAAATTTACCGCCTCATTGTTTTCTATCTCTTGTTACTATGAATATATTTCCATCAGAAAGGGGGGATCATGGACCCGAGAGAAGAGAGAATGTTATTTATGCTCAAGTAATTAATACCCAGTGATAAGCTCTGTTTGCTGCCAGCCACATCTCCTCCAGTACATGAGGAGCAGGTTGCCAGGATGTGTGAAGCAGCAGTGTGGTGGATGATGGAGAAGATGCTTAATTAAGGTACAAGGAAGCCAGGCAAGCTTCCAGAAATGTGGTTCTGGAGGCCAGAGAAGCGGTGATGAACTCCTGAGAGTCAGCTTGGAGTGACACCAGTCAGGGCTTCAGGGCTTTCCTGGCCTCTGGTGCCTGGTCTCTTTGGTGGCTGTGAGGAGCAGAAGAATCCAGATGCTGGCATTTTATTCCATGAGGAAGTCAGGGCTTAATTCTGATTTCATTTTGGGTGATCATTCTCTCTCAGGGAAATGGGGAAAGGTTCCAGGGAAGCCCAGTGGGTCCCTCAGCTTTGCCAACAACTACCAGATCAGAACTTGGTTCTTAAGTCCTGCTTTAGGGAGCGGAGGGGAAAGTGGCCCTTTCAGACACTGTTGTGCATAAGAAAATGCACACAGGGGAGCCTGTGCTGAACAACTGGTGCTGGTGAATTTCTGCTGAAAAATAAAACCTAATTCTGCAGCTTTGCTGTAGGAAATTTGTTATTCTCCTTGTAGGACTGAGCTGGCCTGCTTAGCTGGAACCAGGCAGCACAAACATGTAACTGCTTTCCCAAGAAAGTGAAATCCAAAGTTCCGCTAAAATCTGTGCTTCACATGTCGCGGTGAATGCAATTCTAGAGCTGCTCCAGTTTAGCAAGCACTGAAGGTGTGAGCAAATACAGACTGTGGTTCAGTGGGGTGATCTGAAAGAATGAATGAAATAAAAAAAAACAGCCTGTTTTTATTAACTCCAGTAAACCCAGGAGTAACTCCTCAAAATCAGAGCTGTATTTTGGTTGGATTAGTGATATCAGAACCAAGACACGAAGTGGTTGTAAAGCTCTGCTTTAACTCACAAGTATTTGCATCATGGTCCGTCTCTGAGTGGATAGAGGAGGAAATCAGGGACCTTTCTGTACCTGGGCTGATCTGAGCTGATCAATGCAGCACAGTGGGATTTGCTGCTCTCTGGGCATCTTTCAATCCCAAAAGGACAGGATGCAAAGAGGGGCAGGTGGCAGTGCACAGCAAAGACCTGAGCCCTTCATTTAACAAATACCATAAATAACAGCAGGTGAGGAGGAGGGGAGGCCTTGAGCCATCAGACAGGGCTTGTTTGGCCCAGGGGTGACAAGCCAGGGCTGCTCTGTTCTAAGCAGCACAGGGGGCCAGAGAGGGGGGTTCCAGCCCAGGGAGCTCCATCCTTACCCAGTTTGTGTCAGATCTAACAGAGTCTCATTTCCTACCAAATAGGGCAAGTTATTTAAGGAAGGGTGATTCAAAATTGAAACAACTCTATCCTTTCAAGCCTCATCTTGTAATTGAAATATTCATAAAGCTCTTCATTCAGCATAAGACCATTGCAGGAAAATTTTAAGGATTTCATGCCTTTTGCAGTTACAATGTGCAAATTCAGCAAGACTAGCCTGCATTTTAGGAGTGCAAATGCATCATATTTTTGACCCATCTTTCTTTCATTATATTTTCCTTTATGGGATTTTCATCAGATTGAAAGAAATTGTGTTTTTATTGTGTGTACAAACAGCTGCTATGGGTTAGGCTGAGAACCACTGAATTCACTGTCCTGGTTGATGAATGTTTTTGAGATAGATGTCAAAAAATATTAATCTTAAAATCTGTTCTTTCTTAATTTTACTCAGGTCCTCATATCCAGTGTGATTTAGAGATGAAAACGAAATGCAGATAAAGCCCAAGTTAATAAAAAACGTATTTCCATCCCAAAGAAGAGCAATGCTTCCACAATTGCACTTTAGTCACCCCAGTGTTCAGAAGTGCCTCAAGTCCTGGTGTGCAGCTCACTGAGCAGGGAGAGAGCAGTTCCACTGCCCAAAAGCACAAGAAGCGCACTGCAGGAAATCAGAGCAATAGACCTAAAAGCACCTGAGGAGAATCAGGCTGACAACTCCAACATTCCTGCAGATTTATCACTGAATGAGGAGAAAAACTCACAGTAACAGGAAAATTAATGATGGTGAAAACTTCTGGGTGCTCACCCCTGTGTGCGTTCCGAGTTGTTCCATCGCGTGTCCATCATTTTTGTGCCAAACAAATGAGCAGCACAACCACACTGAATCCGTGCCCCATCTGCCTCCCATTCAGAGCAGGGCTCAGCTGCTTCCCTGCTCCCAGAATAGAAGGAGGAGAGGCAGTGCCAGGTGCAGGCAGAGACAGTCTTGGCCTGCTGGATCCTTCCAGGGAGCCCAGCAGGGGTTTGTTCTTCCCTGGCAAAGCCTCTCCAGGCTGCCAAGGCGGATAAAGGGACAGAAACAACACTTGGGAACGGTGAGGGAGCAGGGCCAGGACCTTGATCTCGTGGGGCTGCTGGAACAGAGCTTCCAATAGCAGAGAGGAGGCATTCTTCCACGCTGAATTTCAGGATGTCAGGTTTTATCGGATCAGGGCTGTTTGCTGCCCTGTGCTTCACCCACCCGGCTCCTCTCCCCATCTGCTGCTGGGAGACCTCAGCTCCCGGGATTGTGTCTGCAGAGCCTGAGCTGGGCAGCTCCTCCTGCATTACACATCCAAAATTCAGCACCTGGGCAGCTCCTCCTGCATTACACCCCCAGCAAAAAGCACCTGTGCAACTCCTCCTGCTTTACATAACCAAAATTCAGCACCTGGGCAGCTCCTCCTGCATTACACCCCCAGCAATAAGCACCTGTGCAACTCTTCCTGCATTACATATCGAAAATTCAGCCCCGTGAGCCCAGTGAGGAGCTGGTCCTGGCTGGTGTCCCTGAGCAGCCAGCCCAGCAGAAAGAGCTGCCCCTTGCTCCACACAGTGTAGGGAAGGCACCATAACCGGGGGCTGACTCTGAGACCTGGGTTTGTCCCAGGTTCCACTGGCCCTGCACAATTCAGTGCTCACATGTGTGGCTTTGTGGGGTCTGTTAAGGCTCCAGCTCAAGAAGGCCCATGAGCATGTCCTGAATTTTAAATGGATTGGTTTTAGAGCTGGGGCTTTATGGCTGCAATTTAATTGAGGCTAGATCTCTTTCCTAATCCAGATTTGTACAACAGTGGAGTGGGGCACTGGCACAGGACATTGTGCAGCCCTTGAGTGCAGGGTGGGATAGCTCTCTGTGGCTATGCTTCATCAGCATGGGCATGGATGCTGGGGATAAGAACCAGGAAAAACCCTGTCCATCTAGAGGGGACCAAATTGGAGACTCAAACAGGGGGGAGAAAAGCCCTGAGAGTATCAGACCACGTAGCCATGCAAACCTGGGACATTTCCCGCCTGCAAAACCTGCAGGCCCTCAGGATTTTCCATTCAGAAGATGGGGTCTACAAACTAAATCCCCAGTGGGATTTGGGACATAACCTGCACGAGGTAGCCTGGCAGAGGTGAGAATGGCTCCTCATCCCCAGGGCTGAGCTGTCCCTGCGCAGTCCAGTCTGTACTGGAGCCAGACAGGGAGCATGACCAGCCCTTGCCGTGTTTTGGTGGTGGACAGGGGGGTCTGTAGTGTTCTGAGCAAGAGCAGGTTCCATACCTGGAACAGTAATTACTCCATTTACATAAACCATACCCACTGACTGCCTGAGTTTCTCTACTCTCTGACAAGCTCCCTGCCTTCCCAGACCTCGCATGCCTCAGGCTTTATTTATAGGCTCCCCTGACCTTTTCATTACTCAGAGTCTCTCATGGATCCTGTCCTCTGTATGTTACCACATCACTTTTTCTTGTCCCATCTGACATTTAATTTTTATTAACTGTGGTGTGAGATAAAGCTGGTTTTCTTTGTTTTCCACACTGTGTTCTTCTCCTGCTCTCCAGGCCGTAGAAAGTCATTCCAGAATCACTTGGGACAATTTTTTCCTTGACATTTTGAGATTTTCCAGCAGGACATGGAATATTAAACCTGGGTTTAAGGTTAATAATGTCTCCCCGAGCTCATGAGAACTGTAAAGTGGGTACATGAACACAAGCCTCACTGCTGACCTGCAAGGATCTAAGTGTGGGTCAGTCTCTTGTACACACCAGAAGGTGAGCACTGGTCACTGGAAAGCCCCTCTGCACCTCCTGGTTCTTGAGTGGCTGGCTCTCATTCCAGTTTGTGCAAAAAGCAGGAGCATATGGTGGGATTTGGGTATGGTGGAGACATGTTGTGCTTTTCCAGCCGTGCTTAACATATTTGCCACACCCTTTGCTGAGGAATCTCTTGTTGTTACTCGTTTAACTGAATAATCACATTAACTCAAACAGTTTAAGCAGGAAAACATCCAAAGTAGAAATATTTGTGAGAGACAGATGAAAAAAATACTTCCATTAGTTGCTCTTCATTTGGGAGGTTCCCATCAATTAACAGCAGCCTTCATTCACTTTTGGATAATGTGTCGTCTCCTGAACTTTACTGGCTAATTAAAAAATCCGTCCCTCAAAAAGATGAAATCCTCCTCATCTTTTGGGTGAGTCATGGTGCATGTTTCAGTGAGAAGTGCCTCACACTGAATTTATAGCCTGCATGAATCTGTATACAAACATATTTATGCAAACATTTTTTGGAATGGATCCATAGCTCAGTTCTGACACTAATGGACAGTAGAGAAGCACAAGCTAATGCCAAATCTCACTAAATTAAGTCCTTTAACTCTGTTTAATAGAGCAGCTAAATTCCCACATGTAGGGACGAGGAATCTCCAATGCAGGCACTGGGATGAGTGGCTCTGAAGCAGAGCTCTCCAGGGCGTGCACGGGAGGCTCCAGCCCAGGGACCCTCAGGGGAGCAGAGGCAGCTGCCAGGAGTCTCCAGCTGGTGCCAGAGGCAGCAGCAGTGGTGACCAAGCCCCCCCAGCCATGGAGAAGCCCTAATGAGACCCAGCACACACTGCTGGGGGAGGTATAGGCTGTGTGTCCTCAGAACCTGGGCTGTGATAAAGCCTCTGCCACCACATCCCAGAGTATTCTCCTGAGAGACCCTCTGCTTGTGGCTTGGCCAGGTGTGCTCAGGAAAATCCTGACTGATACCAGGCCTAGCAGATGGTGGGGAATGAGTTAAACCCAGCTGGCAGCTGGTCAGTGGTGGTGCTGCCCAGGCTCAGTCCTGGCACAGGCCGGTCAATGTCTTTCTCAAGGATGTGGTGAGGGGATGAAGGGCACCCCCAGTCAGTGCAGAGGTGACACCCAGCTGGGTGCTGTGGGTGTGGGTGTGCTGCAGGGTGGGGGCTCTGCAGAGGGATTGGCACGGGCTGCACCATGGGATCCAAGGGCTGAAGCCAACAGGGTCACCAAGGCCAGGTGCCAGGTCCTGCACCGGGCTCACAACAACCCCGTGGAGCTCCAGGCTGGGGCAGAGGGGCTGGAAAGCTGGGAAAGGTCCTGGGGGTGCTGTGCCAGCGGCTGGACACGAGCCCAGGTGGGCAAGAGGCCAAGGGCACCTGTGCTGTGCCAGCCATGGTGTGGCCACAGGCCCAGGGCAGGGATTGTCCCCCTGTGCTGGCCCTGCTGGGGCACCTCCAGTGCTGTCTTCAGGTCTGGGCGCTCCTGACAAGGAGGACCTGGAGGGGCTGGAGCATGTCCAGGGAAGGGAACGGAGCTGGGGAAGGGTCTGGAGCCCCAGCAGCAGCCCAGGGAGCTGGGAAGGCTCAGCCTGGAGAAAAGGAGGCTCAGAGGGGATCTTCTGGCCCTTTACAACTCCCTGCCAGGAGGGGACAGCCGGGGGGGTGAGGCTGTGCTTCCAGGGAACAGGGACAGGAGGAGAGGGAACGGCCTCAGGCTGCACCGAGGGAAGTTTAGTTGGATATTGGGGACAATTTCTTCACTGAAAGGATTGTCCAGCCCTTCCACAGCTGCCCAGGGCAGGGGTGGAGGGTGGAGTTCCCATTCGGTGGCACCTGGGGACATCATTTAGTGGTGGCCTTGGCAGTGCTGGGCTGTTGTTGCCAGGTGGCTGCTGTTGGTCTTGATGGTCTTAGAGGGTTTTTCCAGTTCTGTGGCTCTAAATACAAAGTTTTCTCTGTGAATATTGATATTGTCTATATTCCAAAATGATGGAATATTTCACATTGCTTTTAAATTAAAAGTTGAAACCAGATCTCCGAATTTCTCATGGGACTCTGGTATTATTTACTGAGCAATAGTATTGTGCTACTGTGTGTACAGGGGAATATCAGATGTCTGGAAGAATTAATGAATATTCAAGGAGTTCTGCTTTGCAATGAGCTTCAGCTGAGAGCTGTGTTCATTCACATACATTTAAGTAAAGCTTAGATTTGCTTGTTTTTCATAAATCTTCTTTCATAGGGAGGCGAACAATCAGGCTGTGCTTTTATAGAGTGAATTTAAAATTAAAATCAGACATTCAGGTGTCATTTCTGTTGTAAAGTAGCCCTTAGTCTGATGGTTGGAACAGGGTTTCCAATTATGTTTAATTTGTATGCACAGGGCTTGGTTAGACAAAGTATTAAGCATTCTTACTTGTTCATAATATTTCTATCGTGTGCAGGGCTTTTCAACACCCTCACTAAATTAGTTCTTGGAAGCCCTTGTTCACTATATTAACAATAATCTATCAGTAACAGTAATCTATCCCACACACAGTAAAACAAACTATTTGGCCTTTCCAATGAGAGGACCCCAATCTTAATAAATATTGAATTATAAAATCCCTGCGTGGGGAATACAAGCTAATTCTTTTCTCTTTGCACCAGCTGTGAGCTGCTCTATGTGATGTATGGCACAAACTCTCCAGGAAAGAGGAGCAAATTGAAAACACCACCCCTGTGGGTTCCCTTATTAGACTGGAAGTGACTGTGAAATTTGCAGGACACAGCTCATTAAAACAAGGCTGGCAATCTGTGACCCCTTGAGTGGGAAGAGGCGATCCATGCTGGAAAACAGGCTGTTGCTTTGATTGGGGGGAACTCAGCTAGGGAGGAGGAAAATGTGTGTAGCTGCTTATTAACCCCCTCCTCACCAGAGCTCCTTACAAGGAACCTTCAGGAGGCTGGGCAGCAGTGGCTCAGGCTTGGTCAGAAGTGAAGGGATGGATTCCTGGAGAGCTGCTGGGGGTCCTCATCCCAGCTCCACACTCCCAGGGGTGTTTGTGCTGCTTGGGCACTGAATGGAGCAATGGAAATATCAGTGCCTAGGTGTTTCCTCAGAGGGGGAACTCAAGCACAGCACAGGACCGAGGGCTACAGAGCTGCTTTTTCATTACTGAGATATTTAATTGGTATTAATTCCATGATAATTGCAGCAGGCTCCTGACCCAGGTGAGTGTATCAAGAGGAGCATATTTTCACAGAATCTCGGGATGGGTCAGGCTGGAAGGGACCTCAGAGGGTCACCAGGTCCCAGCTCCCTGCTCCAGCAGGGCTATCCCAGAGCACAGGGCACGGGATTGTGTCCAGTGGGTTCTGGAACATCCCCATTGAAGAGACTCCACAGTTTCCCTGGGCAGCCTGCTCAGGGCTGGCACTGGCCAGGGCAGAAGTTCTGCCTCCTGTGCAAGGGCAATTGCTGGGCTCAATCCCTGCCTGTTCCTCTGGTGCCATTGCTGGGCCCTGGAGCAGAGCCTGAGCCCTGCTCTGACCCTCCCTGCACAAAGGGACCCCCAGGGACCCCCAGAGACACATGGAAACTCCTAGGGACACCTGGGGACACCCAGGGACACCCAGGGACACCCAGGGCTGAGGGCCCCTCTCAGCTGGGGCTCCTCTCCAGGCTGAGTAGCCCCAGCTTCCTCAGCCTTTCCTGGGCAGGAAGATGCTCTAGGCCCTTGCTCAGCTCCACAGCCTCTGCTGGCCCCACTCCAGGAGGATCCAGAGCTGGACACAGCACTCCAGAGGTGCCTCCCAGGGCTGGGCACAGGGGCAGGATCACTCCCTGACCTGCTGGCAGTGCTCCTCCCAGTGCTTCCCTGGATATACCATTGGCCTCCTTGGGCCCCAGGACAAAGTGCTGGCTCATGGACAACTCCATTCCACCCTGGGCTGTCCCATGAAATGATTTCTTGGAGTACCTGGTGTTGAATTCCATCCCTCTGGCAGCTCAGGGCAGCATGCTCTGTGTTTGGAAAGCCTCAGCTGCAGAGGAGCTGTCCTGGCTCTGTAATCAGCTCCCAGCACTGTCAGAAGCCAGACCAGACTCAGACTGCACAGCCAATCTCACTTGCCCTCAGGCATAAATCCTTAAAATTCCTCTGTGTGAGTGTGCACTACCCAGGGTGCTCCCAGACCCAGCCTAATGCAGTTTGGTGCTGAATGTTCAGCTATCAGTTGTTTGTACTGAAGAAAATAACAGGATAATTTACCTCAAACTTACTCCAAGTTCTAATAAATCCCATTTTCATGCCACCAGAACCCAGGTAAAAAATCAAGGCAAGAATATTAACATCTTCTGCTTGAAAAAGCAGCTCTTGTAGTAGTTAAGTTCAATCCCTTAAGTGATCATCTAATTCTAGTCTGACATTTTCTCTAAGTGAATAAACCTGTATCTTAATTCTCCCCCTGGCAAAGATTAAATAATGCTACATCAGCTTTTAATGTGATTGATCCAAATAAAGGCCATGAAAAATGCAGCCTGGTTGGAAACATTCAATGAAATAATACATTTGGGGAGGGCACCCCCCATCCCTGCTAATGTGGAAGAGCTGGATTGTGGGAAGAGAAAAACTGGGATGACAACAGTTAAACTGATTTTGCTTGGCATGAGGAAGAGGAGAGGCTGAGTACAAAATGAGCTCAATAATTGTGAGATCCATGCTCTGATGACTTGGGAAAAGCAGGTTCCCTTGAGGCAGATCCAGCTGATTTTCCAAAATGATCACTCAGTCACAGATGAAGACTTCGGCCGTGCTCACTATGACAGAGGAAAGAACCAAACCCCCTTATTTGTGACATGTGGGGGATTGGTAACTTTCCCTTGGACTTGGAACTTTCCTTTAGAAAGAGTGGGAAGTGGGGGTGCAAAAAATGAAAGTCTTACAAATTTCTCATGCCTTTTGTGCCAATATTGCCATTCTTTTTAGGGAGACTGAAGGATGGAGGGACACCTGACTTGAAGTGACAACAAGGAAAAGGCTTTATGATGTTGAACTTCATGCTATTGTGGTAGCTGTCCATCACCTGCCTGTGAGTATCCTGTAGTCTCTGGACCATTTCATTTGTTTTTCAGTTGAAAATAAGTTCTTAATTCTTCCTGCTGTAACTGTGACATGGAAAAGCTGCCTTTTCCTCATCCAAATCAATTCAGTGATTCACTCCTTACACAGTCTGCTGATTGTTATGAGGATGGAATTACAGGCTTTGTAAATGATTGTAAAACACAGGCCTGGCTCCAAAGTGGTTTATTTTCATATCGGTGATTTTAGAAAGAGAACTTAAAAGTGTTGTAGTTTTCCTTGTGCCCTGGGAGGCTGGAGAGAGGATTTTTGGAATATTTGATCCGCACAAAGTGCAGATGAGAAGATTGCTGGATAGGTAGGCAGAAGGAGAGAAAGAAAACAAAGCAAAGAAGAAAGCCAGGAGAGCACAGGTTTATTTTTAGGAAGTGTTTATTCTTAGAGTGGGAACTCAGAGCCAGACTGCATTCAGCAGGGCATCTGCACACAATGTTCTGACCTGCAGGTGTCCAGATACCCTTCCAGAGCCTCACACAACCCCAGCAGCTTTGGGTCATCCTGAGAGAAGTGGCTGATTGCTTTTGCACCTATGCTATTAATAACTGAGGTGGAAGGCAAAACTGATAGGTTTTAAATACTGGGATTGTTCCTTAAAGTCAAATTCTATTGGGCTTATGCATTTGTTCCCATCTCAATTAAAATTGTGGTCCTCTCTCTTTGAATAGTGCACGTTCCAAAGATTAAGTAGAAAGTTACTGGAAAAACTCTGAACTGATAACAAGGGATTCATGTTTCTTACTTAATTGTCACTGAGATGGATGTTTTGGGAATATTTCCAAGACTAGTCTTGGTTTAGTAGCCACACTTGGAGCACATCTTGCTGAGGCCTTAGGAAGTAGGGAAGGAAGGGATGTTTCCTGCATGGCAACCCTAGAGACTCTGGGATGAGCTGACCTAGCCTGATCCCAGTGATTACACAGGGAATCTTTAGCACATCTGGAAGGTTTTTTCAATAATTAAATTACTCGTCTGGGACTGTGAGTCTTAAACTTCCTCAGTTGCTGGGCATTTGTCAGCAGATATGTTGGACCTCTTGCTGGAAGGCTGTGCTCCCACATGGAGAACTGCAGGAAAGTTCCAGCTTGGAAGCAGCAATTCAGGCCCTGGCTGAGAGGATGCTCTTCTTGACGGCTTCCACTCCAGACTGGTTACAAGGGGAGAAGGGATAATCAGGACAGCAGCTGGAGGAGGAAAGATATACTCCCTTGCCCTTTTCCCTCCTGTTCCCCCCAGAGCCACAAGTGCTGACAGCAACTCTGGTTCCTATTTGTTTTCCGTCCCTGTCGGAGCACAGGCTGTCCGGGGAGGGATCCTTTCACGCCGATCCGCCAGGTCCTTGAGGGGTGTGAAGAGTAAACGAGGTGTGAACAACACATCAAGTGGGCAGCGCAGGGAAGCGGAGCCCTGAAAACATTTGCTCCGTAAAAATAGAACGGGGCTGTTGGCAGCAAGAGGTGTCTGGAACAGATAAAGCCGGCAGTGAATGATGGGAGCTGGGGTTGTTTTATTAACGCAGCAGCCTGAGCTTCCTGACCTTATGAGAGAGGAGGGAGTTGGGCAAGGTGAGCTTGTAATTTGCTCTTTAGCGCTGGAAGGATTGCACCTCTCCTGATTCTGTACCCAACAGCCAAGAGCAGTTTTTAACCGCGGACCATCACCTCACCTCTCAGCTGGAATGGGGAGCACAGAGTAGGTTAACGCCTAGCAATGATCCCATGGAAAAGCGTGAGCTGCGGTCCCGTTTGTTTTAATGGGCTTTATTGTGGAGGAGCTGCATCTCTGGAGTACCTCTGGAGCCCCCAGCACGCATCCAGCCGCTCCTCTTTGATCATCCCTGGGCACTGGGAAGCTTGTCTGTATGCTTGGATTTAGCGTGGATGTTCTTCTCAGGTGAAACATTTCTAAATCAAGGGGAATTTTTCTGACTAAACAATAAATTGCAGCGTGGGTTTGCTATGAACATCCCTCATGTATAACTGTCATGGCACAGCACTGCCTTCAATCCAGGGATCTCATCCATCCCCATCCCACAGAGATCAGCATATTATGAGCAGAAAGTGATTTACCAGACAAGTCCTAGTTCTTCCCTATATTATTCCATGATTTATGGCCCATCTGATGTGGCTGTAGCTGGAGTGCAAGACAGAAACTGTTTTGCAACACAAAGTATTAGTATTAGACTAACAGATCTGATATTGAAAGATGGGTATCTCTTTGCATGGCACCTCTTTGGCCTGCTGTTAATTTGCTGTCTCACTCAACTCCAGCTCTAGCCTTGCTGCTTTGCTGCCAGAAAGTCTAAAGCATAAAATGGAATTACAGGTATTTATAACTGTGGGTCGTGTCACTTAGGAACACACAGCAACCCCTGGAAGGGCCACCAAGGATGGGGAGGGACAGCGAAAGGGAACTCAGCACTCAAACCCATGAGGTTTTCCCCACTGGCTCCAGGATTTCAGGTTTGGCCTGATGGAAGCAACGACTCTGAGTGAAATTTCAGCCACTCCCTGGCTTTTAAAGGCACTAATAGAGCATCTAAATTTAGAGCACTGCACTTTTGTTTCATTAAGAATTCCACTTTAGATGCAGACAGAATCCATGGAATCTGCCTCGGAGCAGCCCCACACACCACTTTGCTGCTGCAGGGATTAACATCAGCTCTCACACCTCAAAGGGCCTCCTCTCACCCTCAGCTGCTCACAACTTGGGGTCTTCTTCACCTTCCTCCTCATTCTTGCACCTTGAACCTCAGCTGACCCCTGTTCTTTAGATGTCATAGGACAAGTGCTGCTCAGCTGAAGCCACTGAAACCAGAGCTGGTTTTAGCCTACAACTGAATGAGAAGGCCTGGTGTGAGTGCCTGCAGAGAAAAGAAACACATGTGGTTTTGCAAACATCACTGGTGTTTGAATTGCCCTTCTGTGCCATCTTGGGCAGGTAGAACAGATCGATAAATTCAGGGGTTTCTTATAGATCTCATGGAAGGTGAGGCTCAAAGGTGCTGAAATCAGGCTTCAAACAGCACTGTACAGAGCTGAAATCAGGCACCTCTCTTCTGGATACCTCACTCCAGCTTTGGGCACTGAGCCTCTCACTTAGAGGACTTTAGATGCTGCCAGGTGTCCTGCTGGTGGATGATGTTACCCAGGAGCCAGCAGAAGCCCTGGGGCAATGAGCTGAAACTTCAGGAAAGACAGATACTGGTGTGACAGATGGGATCTTGGCCCAAAGCTTAGAAATAATGAGAATTAGAAGTATGTCACCAGGGAAAAGCAAGATCAGATGCTTTAAATCACAATATATTAAACTTGCCCCCAGCACTTTAGCAATATACAGACTTAATGCCTCTTTTTTTGCCCTTTTCAGGGGAAAGAATGCCTCAGTGTGGACTTACCTAAACAGCTTGGGAATTTTTTACCACTTTATTATTCTAAAATACCAAGAGTTTGTGGCACTTGAGCAGATGGACTTGAAATCCCTGGTTTGCATCTTGATGGGTTTTCTCTTTGGCCCCATTTGTTAAAGGCAGAGGGATTGTTAGGCCAGAGGCATTTCTGTCATCTCTTGGGAGATGGTGCATGTGACTTTCTGTTTTCCATGGAAACCAGAGCAGGAAATAGTTAACAAAAGGCTCCCAGCTCTGCAGTGAGGAAGAACAGGTTAAGAGGTTTGGGGGGAAAAAAAAACAGAGAACAAGAGCATCATTCTCAGCAGCAGCCAAGGGCCGAGCTCTCCAAATCTCCTGTCAGGGTCTGTTCCTGGGGCAGTCAGGCTCACTCTTTATCCTCCACAGCCTCGTGTGGTTTAAGGGCTCCACAGACCTCCCTCACCTTCCCCTTCAGCCTGAAAATCCTCACCAAGGAGCTCTGACAAACTTGGGGAGATAATTTGGTCTAAAGCTTGCAAAAGCACCTGTCTGGCCTCCTCAAAGCAAGAAACCTCCCTAGTTTAGAAGTGATGATTCCAGGGCTATTTGGAGCCCTGGCCACCCCCATTTCATTGGAGGCTTCCTGCAAAGCAAGGGCTTTCCTTGCTCTGGGCATCACCTTTGGAGCCTGACCCACCTGGCAGCTGGGGCATGGGGCTGGAGAGCAGTAGAGGGGCCACAGGGCTGTGCTGCAGCCAGGAAGGTGCCACTCATAAACCAACACAGCTTGGCTTCCTGGCAGGAAAGTGTCCACTGGGGATGTTTGCCGGGACATTCCCCTTCTGGTGCCTCGGTTTCTCCTTTGGTGTAGAATGGAAAATCTCCCTCTCAGTTCTTCTGTTACTTCACTGATGCTGATGAAATGTTAATGCTCGAGAGGGGCCGTTGCTGGATTTCTGTTCTTGGCTAATTTTCTCCTCATGGCCATGGACTGTGGAGGAAAATTCCCTGCTGCTCTCCCATGGAATTTTGTCATAGCTCGTCACATCCCCTCTGCTCGGCAGCTTTTCCCTGGGGAACTCCCAGCCTCTGCTTTTCCCTGGCAGACCATGCAGGAAAGAAGAGCTGTGATTTAAGTGCAGAGCAAAGCACTCAGAGCCACAAAAGCACCCAGAGATTCAAAGCATCCCCCACCTGTGTTCCCAGGGAACTTACTGAGTCTCAGCAGTCTGGTCCTGAACACAATCGAACCTGTCTGAGCATTGTACAGCACAGGGCAGACTTTTGAGTCCTTTTTTCTTCCTTTTGTTCCTGTATCCAAGGACCTTCTCTCTTTGATTTATGGATTTGGATCCCATCTTTAATTATTTGCCCTGAAAAGCCGCCTGAAGCAGGGGTCAGCAGGACAGTCAGGCAGAGGCAGCTCAGCCCTCCTGGCTTTGCACAGCAGCCTTCCATGGGAATGATCATTCCCATATGTGTGTGAGGGGCACAGCTCCCTGGTTCCTGCTCTTTGGGCTGTGGATGTACTTGGATGTGCTGGGCAAGTTCACAGGCTCCAGGACTTCCCATGCTTGTCCACCGCATCCCCCTGCTCCACAGGGCACACAGGGACTGTCAGAAGGCCCACTATAGACACAGAACATTCCAGCAAGGCAAATCACCCTGGATGTGATGCCTAAAGGCATTTTCAGTGCTGGGAAATAAGGGCTCATTTAGTCCCTTTAAGATTTCTGCTCCAGGATGAATAGCAGTGATGAAAATCTGCCACAGAGCAGGCAAGTCTGCACAGTCACCCTTGTACTGCTTAGCAAGACCTGTTTGGGTGTGGGAGCCCAGATTTCCCCATCTCAAGATGCTTTGAAAGGCTCTGCTTTGATTGCACTTCCATCCACTCTAGATAAAAAACAATTGTTTTATCAGTCCACAGCAAAGCCTGAGCCTCCATGGCTTCACAGCAGCAGCACTTCCACCCTTGCAGCAGCACTGGAGCTCCCAGTGCTCACAGGATGGGAGACCCAGAGCAGCTGGGGCTGCCCCACCCCTGGAAGTGTCCAAGGCCAGGCTGGACGGGGCTTGGAGCAACCCAGGGTAGGGGAAAGTGTCCCTGCCCACGGCATGGGGGTGGAATGAGATGGGCTTGAAAGGCCCTTCCAACGCAAATAGCTCTGGGATTCTGGGATTCTCTTCCCACTAGGGATCATCCTCCATTGTGCATGGTGAGATACAAAACTGAAGCTTCTTCCTCTATGGGTAAATCCTATTTCAGCTGCCTTAAATAATTTCTTCCCCAAAAAAGCTTACAACAGCTTTCTGCTGGAAGCAGGGGGATGGTTGTCAAAGCCTCAGGAAACCCCTTTGATGTGGGGCAGGCAACTGGGAGAGGTGGTAATGAGGTGCTGGGAGAACTTCAACCACCAGGGAGGGAGACCAGCATTTCTGAAGCTGCTGGAGCAGCAGGGCCCCTGTGCTGACACACCACAGGGTGAGGGGATGGCTGATTAAAGCTTACAGGCCTGGAGTGCTTTAGGGACAGACTATTTCTGTGGCTCTGAACAGAATTTCTGGACTTGCAAATTTATGGAAACACTCCTCTGGTCAGCAGTAGAGGGAGCAAACGTATTCAGTTATCAGATCGTATTTGTGTGTCGACCTCACTCCAAAGTGAGGTCCCTGCCTGCAGGCTGCTTAACTTGAGAATTCTCTGGGCCAGGACCTCTGCCCTTCTCCTCTTGCACGGCTCAGAATAGAAAGGGATTTCAGCCCTGGGTGGAGTGCACTGATACCGTGGGTATAAATACTGGTGGCAGTACTCTCTGCTTAGGGGCTTTGTGCCAGCCACAGCAAGTGAGGGTTTGATTGAAGCTACAGCAGCCAAGAACAGACCTGTGGATTGCAGATAGTCCTGCTCTTTGGCATCAGGGTCACCTACCTCATGCTGCCATCACAGGCACCTCTGAGGCTATTGCTGCAGGGACACACGTGGCAGTGCTGGATTAGGGACCTGCTCCAAACTGTTTCCCAGCTAGAGACATGCAGGGACAGCCAGCACGGTGCCCAGGATGTGTCACCCAGTGCAGCTCCACAGCTGAGGCAGCAGCCACCTCCTGACATTTACCCTGACCCTTCCCACCTTTGTTTTCCCCAGAAACGCTCCTGCTGCTCTTTGTTCCCAGGGCCATGGGGTGGGGTTTTGTGTCCTGCTGCTGCCAGCCCTTTGCTCCAGGGACATTGAGACCTGGCTGTGACAGCTGAGCCTTCCTGGGAGGCCTGTGAGTTATGGAATGGTGAGTGCTTTACCCACAGCATCCATCTGGACAAAGCTTCTGCCTTCTGAGAGCTGCTGTGAGACACAAACACTCTGAATGCATTGCCCATCCAAATGCCTCCCTCCACAGCCCTGCTGGAATCACAAAGGCAGGACCACAGCTCATGCCCTTTGCTGAATAAAGCAGAGCTGAGCTTTGGCCTGGGCTAAGTTTCCAAAGCCTGACTGTAAATCACAAATACAGATTGTGTGCCAGACAGATTTTTATCTTTTCCTAACTAAAGTACTGCTGGTAACTCCAAGTACTGGCAGGAATTTTCGCTGTTGCAAATGTGGACACTGGGGAGGATAATAAAGTGTGTTTGTGTGGCTTAGGCTGCTGCTACTTAACTCAAGAAGAGACTCCAGCTTCTCATTAGAAAGCACCATTTTACCTTTTTATTGTTTTTTAATGAAACCATTTCTTCCCGAAAGAGAAGAGAATTTCCTTTTTCCTTAGTGGACATATTCATGAAAAAATAATCTCCAAATTTTCATTACAGTCTTGAACAAGAACTTGAAAATAAAATCTGCTTATTCCTTCCCCTGGCACTCTGCAAAAGGGAAAAAAGAGAGCAAATATGACTTCTCAAAATACATTTTTGTGGACAGAGTGGAAACATGTAAAAGCTTGCTTGGTTTTGAGATGCTATGAGTTGAGTTGACATTTTCCAAAGTCCTTATAAACCCCACTGGATTATTTTGGGTGGATTTCAGCTCTAAGCCCCAAAAACCAGAGTTATCAAATGGGAGCACTATGGTTTTGCTCCCAGGTACCTCCCCAGGCCCTCAGGAGGACTCCCTCCAGCTGCTGAGAGAGCAGAGGTTACTGGGGTCCTTCTTTTGTGTTCTCCTGAGATGAAAAGCGTGGGTTGAACCTAGTTTTGCTCTGGGAGGAATATAGCTATTGGTTTGGCTTGAGGGACTGAAATCTTCTGATGGACATGGGGGGGCTTCTCCTTGGCTTCTCTGCTGCTTTGGGCTTGGGAGGGATCAGGTTCTGTGCTGCCTCCTGCCCTGCTTCCCTGAGGAGAAGGAGCAGCCACAGGGCAGCAGGAGGGGAGGAAACTGGAAGGGGTTTGCATGCTGCTCCTGTTGTGTATGTGGAAAAAACCAAGCTGGCTGCTTTCTGAGGGCCTCACCCTGTGTGTAATTACTTTCCTTAGGGTGCCTAGTGTTGGTACCTTTCTTGAGGTGGGGTTTGTACACTTGGAGTGGCTATTTGGGTGGTTTTGCTGTGCTTTGGGGTCTGGCTGTGCTGCCAGGATCGATGTGAAGGACGAGTGCACCAGGCAATGACCAAAGCTCTGTCTTTGTCAAGAGGTGCTTTTTGCTTTGCTGAGCACTGAAATGTGGGCAGTCTAACTCAGTTCCATCCTGCTCTGTCCCCAGGACTCTTGCCAAAGCCCCTTTTGCCCCTGTCCCCCCTAAAGGCTGCATTCCTTGGTCACAGCAGTAGCACAACTTGTAGCTGATGTTCCAGGGGTTTGTGTTCCAAAGTATCCCATGGGTGGCTGGTGCCACTTTCCACTTGTACAGAGGGAGAAACTGAACCACAGAGCAGGCAGGTAAAGGAATAAATGTTAAAACCAGGTTTGTATGGATACTTGCTGGGTCTGAGAACTTTTTTATAGGCCCTCTGCTGAGCTCTCTGACCTCCTCCTCAGCTGCTGGCAGGGCTGTGATAGCACAAAAGCAGGAATTCATCATTGGTACAACAAGAGTCCAGCCCAAAGAGTCAGTGAGGTATTGCTCACCTTGCCCTTAGGCCTGTGCTTAGGGCCCACTGGCCCTCTGTGACACATCTGTGAGGAGGGAGCTGAGGCACAGAGCTCCCAGGGCTTGCAAATCCCCTGCTTGTGCAGGCAGGAAAACTGTGCTGGAAACTGCAGCACTCAGGAGAAAGATGCTGGTGGCAGAGTGGGTCCTTCTCCTGTTTGGCATAACTGGCACTGAAGTGGCTTGTGGGCTTTCTCCTCCCCTTTGGCACCACAAGGGCAGCAGCTTTCCAAAGCTTTGCCTCCTGCTTTTCCCACTGGATTCTCTGGACGCCTGGAACCGTTGTCTCTTCTCTCTCCTCCCAAATTCAGTACAAAGATGCTTTTTATGCTGCCTGAAATCCCTGACACAGGAGAATTTCCACCCTGCTGGGATCATTAACCTTCCTACCTTTCCAGTATTTGCAGCTAATGGATAATTTCTTTGTTGTTTTGGTGACTCTTTTGTTTTTTTCAACTATTATTGTTATTATTCAGGAAGGCTCAGGGATTGCCACTTGTCTTGGTGCATGGGCAGAGCCTTCCCTGCACCTCAGCAGGGTTCTGAGAGCATCAGGTCAGGCCAGCATGGAAATCACCGCAGTGACACTGGGTGCTCCTTATTAGGGATTTGCAGCTGTTAAACCTCCCCTCATCCCAGCTCAGGGCAAGGAGCAAAGAAGTTCCCCACAGCATCACTTACAGGGAGGGGCATGGGGAGGCAGCTCAGTGCTGGCAGTCATGATGCTTTACCTGCCCAGGAACAGGGAGCTGTGGGGTTTGGGATTGACTTGTGCAGTCCCACAGCGATCCCTAAGTAGGTCACAGGCATCCTGGAAGTGCCAGGAATTCACTTGTGGAAGGCAAAGAAAGAGCTGCTGGGCTGGGTGAGTATGTGCTTCCTCCCCACCACTCAGCAGGGCTGAAGTGGCTCTGGGGGCCTTTTCTCCAGCCCCAAAGTGACATCATTTGTGTGTTCAGGAGGCACCAAACTCCTCTCCTGACAACAGGAACCTCAGAGTCACCAGGAACAGGCAATCCACCCTGCCCTGGGATCTTGGGCAGAGTCAGCATGAGGGATGCTGTGCCACGAGGTTGTGCTGTGGGAAATCCTTTCAGGTTGCTCACAGTGCAGAAGGGACAGTTTCCAGCCATGATGGGGAACTGAATTCCTATGGAGATTAATTTGCTGCCCCAGCCACCAATTGGGTGGAAAAGCAGCTGAGGATGCAGGAGTCCAGCTGTTAATATGTTTATTGAGATGAATAGTGTGCTAGGAACATTCTTGGAGTGGTGGCTTCTATTTCTTTGCAGAAGGCACAAAACACTGCAGTAGGATTTAGGAATATGGAACCCCTGGTTAAACCCAGGGACAAGCCTGTGTTTCCATAAGGCTGTGTTTGATTGCAGATATGATGGAGGTGTCTGTCACATAAACACCCAGCATTAAAGGCTTGCTTAAAGCTGCCATGGTGCCCCACTTGCTTAGCCTTCCCACTTCCTTATCCATTCCCAGTGTGCAGACCTCTCGTTGCTGACCAGGTTTCCCCTTATAAATTTACTACCTGCATTTCTTGTTCCCTAGAATTGGACCACTCTGTTGCCCTGGCTTCCCTTACCTGAATTCCCCAATCCCCACTCTGACTCTGCTGTAGTTGTGCTCTCTGCCCCATTTCCCTCTCCTGGACTCTCTGCTCAGGTGTTTCTAGTTCTCTGCCTTTCTTCCTCATACTCTGCAGCTTCTCATCAAATCCTGTCCAACTCCCACAGACTTCTCCTGCTCTCCTTTTGGGGTGTCCCTTTTTCCCCTGCTCCCATCAGGTGAGGGAGGCCCAGAGGGGACATTGCAGGAGTGGGGGATGCTCCCTGTTACCTCTCTGAGGATTTTGCTCCCTAGGGAAGGGAGGATGTTGGCATTGCTGTTGGAAAGGGTAGAGTTTGGTGCTCTTTTGAGAACCTTAAAGGCAAATCCTGCTTCAGGTGCATTGTTTGGATGACGAGGCAAACAAGGATGTGCCTGGATGCAAACTGGAATCCAGTGGATGTTTCTCCATATCCCAAGAGATGTGATGGATTTTCAGCTGAGGCTTTGCTGGAGAATCCTGTTGTACTGCTTGGATGTGCTGGGCAATATTTCCTGTGGCTCCACAGTTAAGTTTTTATGGAAGCCTCGTTCTGTTTAATGTAGCTGTAGTTGGGTTATAAATTAATAATCCCTGCTGCTGGGACTGCTGTGTGGCAAGATGGCTTTGCGGAATGTGTGTGTAAATAATTCATGCCATTAAATTCGTTGTGTTCCTTGTCCACAGCTCATTTACCTGCTGTGACTACAAATATTACTCTGCACATTGGAGAAGGTGTTGGGAGATGCCAGGTGTGAGAGATCTGTCAGAAAGAAGCTCTTTCCCTGGTTAAATGGATCAGCAACTCCTGGGACAGGGAGTGCCAGGAAAATCTGGTTTGTAACGTGACAGGGTGAAGATTGCACTTGGGTTTGGAGATCATGACGAGGTCCAGGCTGAGGGAAATGGGCTTCCCTGGCACATCCACCCTGGGTATCAGGAGGAATTTCTTCATGGAAAGGGCTGCCCAGGGAGGTTTGGAGTCCCCATCCCTAGAGGTGTCCAAGGAAGGCCTGGATGTGGCACTCAGAGCTCTGGGCTGGGCACAAGGTGGGCACCGGGCACAGGTTGGACTCAATGATCCTGGAGGGCTTTTCCAACCTCAGTGATCCTGTGATCACAGCTCTGCCTCCTTTCCAAGCTCTCCCTCTTTGTTTATAGCTCTTCTAGAATTATTTCAGTGGTTGTCCCTACCAGTAAACCAGGAACAATTGGAATTCTTTCCTGCTTCACATGCAAATTCAATGGAGTTTCCAGTGTATTTTTTTAATTCCCCCATGTTTCCTTGGAAAGCAGCTGCCACAGGAGTAGTGAAGAGTCCTTTCCAGTCTCAGGCATCACCATTCTGTGCTACAGTGAGAAGAGTAAGGTAATGACACAAGTCCTGCACAAATAAAGGTAAAAGAGTACAAAATATAATTTAAATATATATATATAAATATATTATTGAGTCTTAAAGCTGTTTTCCAGAGTTCTAATGCACAGCCTCTAAAATGTTTGCGTATTTGTAGAAATTTGTGGAAACCTGATGTTTCCAAGAGCTTTGATGCTGTTTTATTACTCCTGTATTAGCAGATTATTTCAGAACACAGTGGTAATGCTTTTGCTGTTGTGATGTTGTCAATTCTGGTTTGTTTTCCCTTTGCCTTGCTGCTGCTCTCATCAGCATGTGATGATCCAGGGCAAGATTTGCAGGAATCCAGGGAGGACTGGGCTGAAATAACTTCCATCTTCTCCTGACACACCAGAAACCTGATCCTCTGACAGTAAAGTAGTATTTATGTGCTTTTATGCATCATACATAACCTTTAAAATTGTGTTATTGTCAAGTTACCATCATGTATTATCTAGAAGCAACTTTAAAAGGTTGGTTTAGCTTTATGTATAAATATTGATGAGAAATCTGAAGAATGTTTTTCTGCAGAAAATACTTATATTTGACTCAAATTTATCTGGAAAAGATGTTATCCCTTATGTTCCTGCTGCAGTCTACTTAGGAGACAGCCTGAGCAAGGCTGTGTCTCTTTAAATAACAAGGACTATTAGTTTGGGACCAATTTATTCACTGAAAAAGCTTCTGAAGAAATGCGTATCAGCATATTGGAAATCACTGCAAAGCGTTTGGGTGATGTTTACTGGGGCTGAAGACAAATGTTTGGGATGGAAGGAAACAAGAAAGAAGTCCTGTAGTTACAGGAGCTGAACAAAATGAGGCATGTGCTTGTTAACTTCGAAATAACGGCGAGTTCTTGAAGTTTTTTAAGAGGGAAGTTTCACTGCTGTTTGTTTTGGTTAAAAAAACAGCTTTCTGTTTTTCTGGGAAAAACGATTTTTAAATAGTGAAGGAACAAGTGACATTGTGATTCAAAGTTTGGCACTTGGCAATTAATCTGTTTGTTCTGGTTAAGCTTTATGCTGGGACTGACAAGTGATGTCCAGCAAATGTCCAGCACACCTCGCCAGTGCTCCCAGACAAACTGGAAAAGTGGCCACTGCAGGTTGCACTGGGAGCACACCTTTGTCCCACTCATCAGGTGGGAGCTGAGCTGGGAGGAGGCAAAGGAGCTACTCCAAAACAGGAAAATGGGCTTTAATATCTCCTTTTAAAGCTGCTGCAAACGGGCTGGGAATGCTTTATTGCAACCCTGCAGCCAGACAGGAGTGACCTCTCAATCAGCCCGGCCTTGCTCTGCTCTTAGGGGCATTGCTGCCCTGGCTGGGCTTGGTGTGGGGTTCTGGAGGCTCCCCCAGCCCCAGCCCAGCACTCTGTGTGATGCTATTTGCACAGAACCTGGGGCATAATGGAACATGAAGTATTGTGATCTTCCCTAACCTATTTACATGACTTCATTACCATTGAATATTAGTGAGCATATCAGGATTGGAGAGGGAAATATAATCTAACAGGAAGTAATGTACCTCTCTGGAGCAGTGAAGCTGTGAGATAAAAAAATGGGGTTTAGACAGGCAAATGAACTGATGCACTGGGGACAGAAATGATCACACTCTTATTCTTCCCCAGAAAACAAGTTAAAATCCTTCCCACAACTTAATGTTGTGGCAATATTCAAATGCCCCAACCAGTATATTTTATAAAGATTGAAAGGAACAACAAAGCCAAAGGTGATGGAAATAACTGGATGATGCAGTGGACAGGAGTCAGATGGGACTGGGATGTCTATAACCCTAAAACACATTGATCAAATGCATGAATGTAGCTCACTATTCCAGACTGTTTGCCTGGAAATGGAAGCAATTTAATCTTTAAAAAAAAAAATAATGAAAGAGCAAACTGTAAATGAGACCTTCTGGCAGCAGGACGGGCTGTGGTCCCAGAGGCAACAGCACAGGCCAAGATGACAAATGAGGTCATTAAAGTAAATAGTGTAAATTGAGTTTTGGCAGTGGGAAGGAATTCTTATTATGATGAAGGGCATTAATATGGGAAGAAGAAAAAGGGGAGGAGGAATTCACTGGTGACAGGCTTATCTGGGGCAGGGAGCAGTGTAATCCTGTGGCTGCTCCAGCAAGGTGAGGAGTCCATCTAATTTCATAGGGTTTTCAGCAGGGCGTGGTTTTGAAGCGCATTGAAGATTATAAAGTGTCATCTCTTCAAATACCATCCAGGAGGCCACTGAACCAAAGCCTGGCATCCTTTACTCATTTGGTCTCATTGTTGACATCACATTTCCAGCACCATTATGCTTTGCCTGCTGATTTTTCATTTTTAAAGAGTTTCTTAACATGAGTGTTCAAAACCTGAACACTTGGTTTCATCTGGATAGGATTATGAGAAGTGCAAAACACGGTGTTAAAGGGCTGTGGCAGCCAGTTCCCACTGACTGACCAGCCAGGGAATTCTGGCCTCTAAATCTGGGCTTCTTTAGGTGTTGGTGACACCCAAGTTGACTATCCTGCTCAGATTAACTAGGAGTTGTGACAGTCCTTAAGATCATAGGGACTTTTTAAAACCCTTGCTGGTCTTTTTGAAAGCTTCTGTGAGAATCAGTGGGTAACTTAGAATCCTCTGTGCAAAGTCTTGGGTTTTTTTTTCCTCGCTCAGTGATATCCTCGCTCTTGTAAGAGCAGATGTAACTGGCAAGTTTGGCCATTGCCCTGGGAATCTTGAGCCCTGAGTGTCACCGTCCTCTGGCCTTTTTGTGGCCACTCTAATGGCATTAGTGACACACTGTGTAAAGGCACCTTACCGGATGTTCCTAATTACATCGTTCTTGTGGTCCCATTAGTACACTAAAGTTCTGTGGTTTTCATTCTCTGAGGTTCAGTTCCTGTGCTCATCCTATTGTGAGGATAAAGCACTTGTGAAAAGCAGTTTGAATTAATGAAAAATAGATTTTGGCTTCAACGAGATTGTCTTTGAGGTCCCTTCCGACCCAAAGTCTGTGCCTAGGGCCAGGTTTTCTTACGCCCTCCTGAGCTATCAGAGAGGGCTCTGAAGCATGCAAAGGCATGGAAGTGCACTTTTCCTGTTTAGCTTGCAAAGGCAGATTTATCTCAAAGAGTAACTCTAATTCTTTCACAACATGCCTTGAAAAAATGAAAGCCCAACCAAACCAAACAAATTTCCTCCCTTTGCCTTGGAAATGCTGGTTTTTGTTGAGCCCATCATGGTGTGGTAATAGAGATTTGCATGGGCTTTTGAAAGGAATGAGCTCCAAAGCTGCTGGGAATGGCACTGAGCTGTGGGAGGAGGGAAGGAGAAGGCTTAGGGACAGTTCAGGGTATTTGCATTAACAAATACTGCTGGGGCTGGAGCTGAGAATTTGAAAAAGTACATTTCACACCAGCATCTCTGTGAGTGCAGCAGGATGGAGGAACACTTCCACAGGGTTTTGTGGCACACAATTGGAAGAATTGCTGCAGAATGGATGGGGGATGAGCAGGGAGATGAGATGTGAAGGAGCTCAAATAGCACTTGAAATCATGGCAGTCCAGACAGAGATGAGAGAGCTGTGCCAGGGAGCTTTTCAAGACCTCTAAAATCAGTGTTCATATAAAGGATGGAAGGACTGTTGTGTTAGGTTGGACATCAGAGGAAGGTTCTTCCTCAGAGGGTGCTGGCACTGCCCAGGCTCCCCAGGGAATGGGCACGGCCCCGAGGCTGCCAGAGCTCCAGGAGCTCCCAGGGATGCCCAGGGTGGGATTGTTGGGGTGTCTGGGCAGGGCCAGGGGCTGGACTCAATGATCCTTGTGGGTCTAACTCAGGATATTCCATGATCATGTGATGAGATCTTTCCAGACTCCTCTGGCACTTGGGATTATGTCAGTCCCAGCTGCTTTCTTTGGCTTCTGTCTTGCAGCCACAGCCTGTATGTGCCTGGCCTGGGCAAACACTGGGGGACTCCCAGGTGTTACAGAGATTTGGGGAACAGTCCACCAAGCTGCTTCACCCCCCTGCATTTGGGTTTGCCCTGTAAAACTCTAATATCAGGCACAGGCAGCCTGTTCTGCCAGAGTCCAGGGAAGCATGAAACAGGGAGTTGAAGGTTGAGGGTTAATTTGCTCAGGTTTTGCCTCTAATTGCTGCAGAGTGAAAGTCTGCTCTGCTTTTCTGGGGATGGTTGAATCCAAACAGAACTCAAATCGGAGGGCAAAAAATGCTTCTTGAAAATGGGAGTAGGAGAGAAGCACTGATTCCCCCAGCTCTGGGAAAGGGGACCTAAGGAAAGGTTGTGGTGGGGGCTCAGCACTCCCTGAGTGAAACCCCTGCCCTTGAGAAGATCAAATGGGCTTTTTTGTTACACAATCCCAGCCACATGCCAGGTCCTGACACTGGGAAAAGATTGTGTGGCATGTTTTATGTGAAATCTGTGTGGTTTTGTAACAAAAAATCTGGTGTTGTTTTATGATCAGAGCTTTTCTGTCATGAGAAGAAGCAGGAAGCTGAGCAGAAATGAAAACTCTGTCCTCAGTTGTGTGGCCGGCAGTGTCAGGAGAAATTCAAGCATTCACTTAATGACGTTGTTATTGTTATGAATAAAAATTCTGAGGTTTGTTTTTTTTTTTTCTTTTCTTCTCCCCCCAGTTAATTATAAAATGTCCTGTATTTTTCTAAATATTAATTGTTAATGTTATATCAGTTTTATACAGCTGAACCCCCCCTTTTTCCTCCCCTTCTCCCCTCCCACCGCTGCTGCTATCTGAAACAAACAAAGCCCTGCACCGCCAAGCAACCACCAAAACCCCGCTGAGCCGGGTCCCCCAGGGCTGCCGGAGGGACGGACCCGACCGGGGCAGGCAGGCGGGCCTGAGCCGAGCCGGGGCAGGGGGAGCTGAGCCGGGGCAGGGGCAGCCGAGCCAGGATGGAGCAGGGGGAGCCGAGCTGGGGCAGGGGCAGCCGAGCTGGGGCAGGGAGAGCCGAGCTGGG
>VXBQ01015600.1:139512-175162 GCA_013400175.1 Phainopepla nitens
GTGTAGCCTGGGGGTGGAAGGGAAGCAGAGCTGCTGTGAAGTGCTGAGGTACAGAGCAGAGCCAGAAAACCACTGCAGCCTGCTCTGGCAGGATGACACGGATCACCCACACTTCCTCCCTGGGAATGTGCCAGGAGACTTGTTCTCAGTGAAGGTTTCCAGGTCTCCAGGCTTCAAACGTTCATATAGTTTAAATAATGCATAAAGTTCCAGCACTTGATGGAGTCAAATACTCTTTTCTAGCATCTTTGAAAAACGGATGAACACATTTTTACTTGAAAACCTCCCCCTCTATGTAACCAGTTTCTCCTTTCTCACCTGTCACACCTACAATCATTGCATCCTTCTAAATGCACAACCCCATCAGGGTCAGATCTGTAGGAGGATCTCATTCTTCCCTGCTGCCTTTGGTATGTAGAAGGGCAACTTTCCTTATTCAGAAAGGTGGGAGCCTCTTGACTGCATCTGCCTGTAATGAATGAATTCAGACACTCTACAGGATGTTTCTGGGGGGATCTATCTTCCTCTTCCCCTTGTGAGGGAATCAGAGCAGTAAGCTCCCCGTGATGCTGGGCAGGCCCTGAGTGGAACAACAGGGACCATGTCACTGCAGGTTGGACAGCAGCTCTGGGTAGGGCCTGGAGGTGGCTTTGTGAGGCAGGGAGACCTTTCCAGCCAGATCCTGGAGGAGCCTGTCCTGCAGTTTGACCATAAAACACAGACACAGTCTAGACTTCAGGTGTGTGTCTGAAGCTGGTTACTTTCCTTGGTCCATTGGGAAGGATCTGGGACTGGAAGGATTAAGGTGCATGGGATGGAGTTGAGGCAGCTTTAATTTCCCTGCAAAATGCACCAAGCCCCCACTTTTTCCAGGGCAGCCCATCCCCTATTCTAGGGATGCTTTCTGCAGGTCACACCTTTGGTTTGGGCTCTGCCTGTTGCATGAATGACTTTAGGAGTGGGGGTATAATTTGGTCAGCCCACAGGACACTGCAGTGATTCTGTGTGTGCTCAGCAGCCCTGCTGGAGCCTGCAGCCCCCAGGTTTACTCAGGCAGTGGGCAATCTCTTCATGAGGACACCCTCCAACAGCCCTTCCCAACACCCCTGACTTCTCCCACTGCCTCTGAGCATCCAAATGGCACAGGATTAATAAAAACTCTTCAGGAAAGGCTGATGAAGTGATGGCAGAGGGTCAGGGGAGTCGTGCTGTGACAGTTGCTGATGCAGAGCTGCCTCAAAGCTTTTGCAGAGGCAAAGCAAAGGGCAGGACCCTGCCCTCTCAGCTCTTCCCGAGGGAGGAGTGGGAGGAGGCTGGACAGCCCTGGAGCAGGGAGCTTGCTCCTGCTGTCCCCAGGAAGGATGAGAGGAGCACGAAGGGTTGATTCTCCCATCCATTTTGGTTGCTGCTGTTGGCCCCACATCACGAATTCTCCCTTGGAAGTGGCCGGTCTGGTGCTCCTGGGCTGTGCCTAGGCACAATCCTTGGCCTCCGTGCCAGCTCTCTGGAGGGGTGGGCAGGCAGTTCCTGCACCAGGAATGCCAATCCAGGGGATTTGTGTGACTCCCCCCGCATCCCTCCCCCGCCCCTTTGTGTCGCTGCCAAACTTCTGTAAAGCCCTGCTGGAGAGGGGCACCAGCACGGAGGGACCCTCCCAGTATGGAGGGATCTGGGGCAGAGTCACCTCTGTCCCCCTCCCTGTCTGGCCCCTGAGCCCCTGGGTGATGGGAAGGTGACAATACAAATGCAGGCTCGGGTTTGGGAAAGGAGGAAGGGAATGGGAAGGGAGGCTCCACCGTGGTGTGGTTGGGGATGTATTTGCCCAAGCCTTACTCTGGTAGGTGCTGGGCCTTGAGCTTGTGCTGGGGGCTCTTCTGGCTCCGTGAGCTCATAATGAATCTTAGCAGGGCACTCTTGCACCAACTGGAGGGAGGAAGGAAGGACTGAGCATCTTCCTGGCTTTTCCAGCATCAGTTGCTGGTTTTGGATGACTTTTAGTGTAGAAGTGAACATATGGTTGAGTTCCTTAGGGATGGGTCCTGGACCAGCCAGCAGCTGCTCTGGAGAGCAGCAGTGCCCTGCCGAGGTCTGCAGGCCTCTCCCAGTGGGGATCCTCAGGATTTGGGGTGACCGAGGCTGCTCGGCCGGGTGCTCACATGGGGCTGCTCCTCAGGATGCTGCCAGCATTGACCACTCTGCCTATCTCTTCTAATAGGAAAAAATTAGAAGGAAACTCATCCTTAGAGGGGTTGGAAGGAGTTGGAAAAGCCGAGCAGAAACTGCTAGAAGGGAACATCTTCAACCTTTTCAGTGGCAGGGCCGGGTTTGAGAGGCAAAGGTGGTCTGAGAGCGCTGCCTGCTGGAAACTCCTCCTCATGGAGGAAAAGCAATTCTGTGCCCCGGGTTCTACCAGTCCTTTAGCACAACTTAAACCCACCCTTCTCCCTTTTCCTCAACCTGTTCTGCCTGCAAACCTCAGCTGTTCGGGACAGGCTGTCAGAGAGGGATGGAGCTCCCATCCTGTTTATCCTTTATCCTACAGCAGTGGTTGGAGAACTGGGTGCTACCGAGCTGCTCCCGAGCTGCAGGGGCACCCCGAGCCCTCTCCTGGTGTGTGGAACCCCGAGCTCACAGTTCTTGGCTCACTGGGATCTCGGTGGCACTAAAGGAAGTGCCTGTGGTGCTGCTTTTGGAGCACTTCAGGCCAAGCCAAACTGGGTAAATGGGATGTCACTTCTGGGGCTGCTCGCTAAGGAAACACCCCTGGGGTCCTCCAGGATGGACCCTGGGGTCCCATCCTTCTGCTCTTCCCTTACCCACCCAGCCAAGTGTCCTGTGATAGATTTACTCACCCTTCTTGGCAGTGTGTTGTGCAGAAAACGGGCTGACCAGCCACCAACACCTAAGATGTGAATTTGTCTACTGAACTTAAGGTTTTTATTTGCCAAGTCAGCTTGGTCATGTCCTGCCCTCCGAGGGCAGCTCTGGTGTCCTCCCACGAGGAGGGGGCACTGAGCATGGAACATCCCCGTGGTGCAGCCTCTGGTCCTGGCTCTGGAAGAGCAGGAATTCCTGGCTCAGGCAGGAGGGGTGGGCTGCTGGGTTTGCTGGTGGGACCTTACAAGGACGGCAGTGCAGAGTTTGGACATGCATTAATAAGCAGATCTAGACTGGAAAGGGAGGATTTGGGAGCAGATGAGGCTTCATCTCAGATTTCCAAAGATTTCCAAAGCCCTACTGCAGCCCCTCTGCAGTTACACAAAGCCTCTGGGCAGAGCTGGACTGCACAGTAGGAGTCAGCCCTGCCCACAGGCCCATGAGCAGTGGGGTCACCTGTCCTGCCAGGAGAGAAGGATTAGGCTGGTTTTATTCCTGGCAGCAGTTCTAAACTCCATAACATTTACTAGATGGAAAGAATGTGAGAGTTTCCTTATTAATAGTGTTAAAAATGTTTGAAATTCGCTTCCTTTGATCATCTTTTTGCTATTAATTAACTATGAGCAGTATTACTGCAGTGCCCAGAATCCCTCCCTGCCAACTTGGAGGTGGCCTGTGCCATCTGTTTGTCCTGACTTCATCTGCCCTGTGCCTTCAGTGCCAGGGCTAGACTGTTTCTGCTCATGCTGTCGTGCTGGGTGAGAGGAGAGGGACACTCAAACAGCCCAGGCAGGTTTATTTATTGTTAGGAAGCAGCGATGGGCACAGGTGGAATGGCACAGATAAGCCCAAGCCTTGGCATGGGAATTCAAAGTCACCTCCTTCATCCTTAGCTGCCTGCCAGCATCCCTCCCTCCAAGGCACAGCCTCAAGCTGGCTCTTCCTGTTTTGTTTTTTCAAGTACACTGTTAATTAATGAGGCAGAGGAAAAAATAAACACAGGCACACCTGAGTAGATTTTAACCTGGCTTGATTAATGCTGTCAAGTTGCACATCTGAGTGTGAGCTCAGTGGGACTGTTGCTTTTGTTTAATACCACAAGACACCTCAGTCTGGATTGTTGCATTACAGTACAAATAAAAAACAGAAACAAAACCACATCTGCATCATATAAGGTGAGAAGAATATGAGAATTCTAAATATTTACAGAGAAGGGCAAGTGGGGAAACCACAAAAAATATTTACATAAAAATACATGAGTTTGTCAGCATATACATTTTACACCAGTTCACAAAAAAAGACACTCTATAAATTAAAGTGAGGGGAACTCCAAAGGTAACCCAAGACTTTCTGGGATGTTTCTCTCATGCGGCTCAGGGAAAGAAAAATCAAGTCTTCTACAGCAGGAAAATGAACGCCAAAACAAGCCTTTTCTCCCCCCTCCCTCCCTCCCCCCAGCTGGACAAGGCAGGACTCTGCACACGAGGAATGGTGGTGTTTGCCCACACCACACCACGCCTTTCACATGGGACCTGGGACTCTGGGGAAACAGGAACGTGCCTAAGCCGCCGCAACGAAAGGAAGGAAAACAACTTCTCACCCAGATTTCCTGACATTTAACACACCAGTCGAGTCAATGCCCTGTCACCAGCCCGGGGGATGGCAGAGCACACTTGAGGTTCTGTCCCTTCTGGGGTCTAAGAGGAACAGGACGTTTTCAAGTCAGTTTTGGTTTTGTGTAGCAACTTACTACCACTGTGCAATCCTTACTGATCCCCCCCAGTGGTGAGCAGGGGAGGGAGATCACTGCAAAGACATAGGCACCAAGTTGTGGGGGTGTGTTCTCAGAAATGCATATAGGTATCACCTGATAAGACTCTGCAAAACTCAGAAATTAATGCTTTACATACGACTTCACAGGGGTCAAGTCCTCATTACTCACCTACAACTGCGCTCCCCTTCCCAAGGAAGGTCTGTGGGCCCCATCCTGCTCCAAAGCAGAGGTGGAAATCCAGAGCTGGAGCACACTCCTGGGAGCCCCATTCCTGCATGCACTGGGAGACCCTCATCTGGAAACAGAGGGAGTGGCAGCTGAAGATGCAGACAGTGCCCGTGTGAGGGCACTGCTGAGGAGCAGAGCTGCTGTCACCTCGTGGGGATGTGGTTAGCCAAGGAATTACTGAGCCCGAGCACAACTGCACTTGGACTGGAGAATTATTTGTGTTGCTGTCCCCCTGCTCTCTCCATTTTGGGACACAGGACTGGGCTGTTGCCATCCTCCAGCTCACCCACCTGAGACTCCTGGTGTCACCTCCCTGCCTCGCTCGGATGCATGGCACCCTTTCCAACTTCACCTATGAATTCTGGGGTTAATGAGGATGTAAAACTCTCTGTAGGACCAGCAGACTGAGCCCAGAGCAGGACTGCATAGTTCTCTGTATGGCTTGGTGGGGTGGGATCATGCAGGATACTGCTGAAGCCGTGGGCAGGAGCAATGATAAAAGAAAGGTGTTGGTCTGTGTTACCTGGGAAAAGCTGGTGCCTTCACCTTTTTTAATTCTGTACTGTGGCTCAGCAGTGCTGGACATGAGTTTGGGTTCTTGAAGAGCTCCCACCCTTGGAGCACACCTGGCTGTGGCTCCGTGCCGAGGGGAGATGGCTGAGAGTCGATGCTCTGCTGTCTTCTTCCTCTCATTCCCAACAGGCTGTTTTAGGGGTACAGGTGCACATTTCCAGAAGCCCTTTGGGAAAGGTGCTGAGAGGCTTTGTTTCCGATGGGATGAGCGGGTGCTTCGCACCTGGCACTTCACACAATGCAGGGAGAGGCCAGCTCAGCAGGAGCAGCACAGCACTGAGGAGCAGAGGCTGTCCAGGGAGGGCACTTGGGCTCTACGGGGAGACAGTGGCTTTGAGCAGGAAAATCCAGAGGCGTTGACAATTGGCAGGAGCTGGGACCAGCCCCTCGTAGTGGCAGGATAGTCCTGGCTGACATAAGGCCCAGGCAGAGGGAGGGGGAGGCTGCGGGGCAGGGGGGAGTTAAGGCTTTCACGGAGAGAGAGGTTGGACCTGCAGCTCTCATTACCTGAATCCCAAATAGCCTGAACCAAACACTTGTCCCTGCTTTAACTGGAGACCTGGCAGGTAACCAGGGGCTGAGGCTGGTCCTGGCCCTGGCACAACACAGCTCTGCTGGGAGCACAGAAAATCCAGCCTGGCTCCCGAGGAACCAGGGCAGCTCAGCTTTTCCTGGGAGTTACTGCCAGTGGAAACGGTGGCTCACCCAGTGGCCCCTTTCTGTGCAGTTCTGTCTGCAGTTTTCCTTAAAAGAAAACATTACAAAAAGCATTCCCTCACCAAAAACCCCAACCTCTCTACCTGGGAATTCCTCACGAGGAGATTGTGGTAACCTGGATCACAGTGCTGCTTCTTTATCTTTTTTTTTTCTTCTCTTTCTTCCTTTTTTCTTACTGCCAGATTTCATTCCGTAACATGTGAGAACTCTTCTAAACAAAATGCTTAAAACATCAGCATTGCACAATAAAACAGAACCAGAAGGTAGTTACTGAAACAGCCCCAGACAAGGCTCCAAGGTTAAAAGAAGCAAACAGCTACAGAGTAGTCAGCAACTAGAAGCAGGTTTTCCTTAGGATTTTAAAGTCCCAAAATAGCCATGAAACTTTTTGGTTCAAAAACCCCCACCTAAGCAGCTGTGTGCTACTTCCAGGTTTTTCATAAAACATTAGAGATTCAAAACAGGTAGAGAAGTTCTTCAACCACACGGAACAGGAATGGCCTTGGAATTTATCAGTGAACATTTAAAAACTGCTAAATCTCAAGTATTGCTTGCAAGCCCTACCTAATCAAATGGATGTGCTTGTACAGGGGGCATGAGTCCTGGGGAGTCTGAGAGGCAGCATGAGGGGCTGCCGGGCTGTTTTTACACAATCAGAACTTTTCAACAGCTTGGACACCATTTTGGGTGTATTTTAGAGTGCACTGGCCTTCTGTCCCTACTCAGAGTACTGGGGGAGCTGCACCTGGGCATATCATTGCTCCCTGTGTGCCACAACTCGACAGGGATCTCTGCCTAGCACGGAACTCAGAGGCTGCAGAGTCTGGAGACCTCCAGCTTAAGCTCAGCAGGAGCATTCCCTGATGGAATTGCTGCAGGACCTGGCCCAGGACAGCTGCTCGTGCAGACAACTTGTCACACACAGCTGGCAAGGTGGGCGCTGATTTACATAATGTTATAGAATTTTTTAAAATCTATTTTTCTAGTATTTTTTGCAGTGAGATGACACAGTCTTGCCAGCCACAGGATGGAATGAGCTCCTCTGGGCCACGGATAGCCTTGCAGCAAAGAAGAAGGACTGGCATGGAATGGGTGTGCTGCTCCCAGCTCAGGGGTAGTGTTTGGTGTCGTTTGCTGTTTTATTTCTTTCAGTGCAAGAAATGCAAATCTGCCCTACATGGCTCCTGCAGCTGGCCTCTGCTTACAACAGAGAAATACGAAGGAAATGGACTTCTTGTAGGCAGAAGCAGCTTGTTAATAAGAAATGTAACGAGTGTGTAGTGTTCTGAGCTGGCTTTGGAGCCTATTCCACAGGCTTGAAGTCAAAACAGGCCCCCATCCAGCTCAGAGCAGCTGCAGTGGGTGCACTATGCCCATGGGAGAGGAAGGGCCTCAGCAAGGAGAGGATCCCTGGGGAGCCCTGCCCCAGCCCCACTCTCCCTGCCAAACTCCGAGGGGCTGAACTCCGAGGTTCCTCCACGGCCCTTTCCTGGGAGTCAGCCTGGGATGGGCAGTTTGCAGCAGGATGGAGCTGCAGGCACAGTCCATCGTGCACAGCTGATCACACGTGGGACCCTGGGCATGGGGAGGAGCAGCAGTGTCGTATCTGGAGGAAAACTCCTTCCCTCCCTGCCCCAACAGCATCTGTGTCAGCCCTGCCCAGCCTCTGGCAACACCTGTGTGCCAACAGCCTGCCCTGTCCTCCCAAGTGGCTCAAAACTACATGAAAATCTATAGCTCTACTACATAAAAACAGTGAGTGGGGGCCGGGGTAGGGCTGAGGGGGGTTTGCTTTGCTCACTGGGGCAGGGTCGGGGAGTTTTTCTCCATCACTGAAAAAATAAAACAGTCCACTGTCCAGCAGAGGCTGCTTAGACTCTATCCCTTGTTCCCCCCCCAGCTCACTCGACATGCACCTCTGTCTCGGGCCTTTGCAGACACAGCTCTGTGGGGAGGAAGGCTCCCTGCCCCAGTGCCGTGGCGTAAGTTCTGCTGTGCACATGGGGGAAACCGGGCGGCACAAAGCCCCCTGCTCCAGCATAGCCCCCTCTTTGGTGCTGAGGCAGGGTATGGTAATCCTCCAGGTTATCGTACTGGGACACCACAGTCATCGTGCTCTGGCGCTTGCCCAGGGTTTGGTAGGGGTACAGCAGGGCAGAGTCCCTCTCCATGGGCTCGGGGTGCTCCCGCATCCGGAGGCTGTGGCTCCGCTCGGGCTTGGGTGGCGGCGCCACGGGAGGGGCAGCGTGTTCCTCCTCCTTGTAGCAGTCTCTGGAGTGCTTCTCCATGGACGCTCTGCCTCGGAGCCTCTCCAGGTCTGGCCTGTCCTCTGCCAGCCTCGCTTCCTTGTGGTTCAGCCTCAGGGTTTCCTGGCTGGCCGGGACGTACTTGCTGCCCGAGTGCTGGTAGCCCATGGGCTCAGAGGGCTCTGGGCCACCCTTGGGTCTGTACTCAGGGTAGGGGGGCCCGTTTTTGGGTTCGGAAGGCTGTCTATGGTTTGCTTCCTGCTGCAAATGCGTCCTGTGCTCGCTGCTGCTGCTGCCTGGCTCGTGCATCTTCCTGCTCCGGATGCTGCTCTGCTTCTGGGGCAGGGACGGCTTCTCGGGCTGCCCGTTCCCGTAGCCCCCACCATGATAGTGGGCTCTGTCCAGCTCAGGCTCCACGTGCTGCCCATAGTAACGCTCGTCCCCCTCAGACGTGGCCGCTTTGGCTGGGTACCTGCCCTCCTTCCCTTCTGCCACGGTGAGCAGGCCGCTCTTGCCAGGGTCCGATTTGCTGCGCAAGTGGACGGTGTCCAGGGCCCCCAGATCGTCCTGCAGCAGCGGGGCCACGTTGTCGTACTGGGACATGAGGGGTCCTTTGACCTTCTGGCGCGTGCGGCTCTCACGGCGGATGGACTGCATGCGGTACTTCTCCATGTCCTCCAGGTCCCAGGACATGTACATGTGCTTGATGTCCGGGGCGGGTGGCACGTCCCTGCTCACGAAGCTGTGCTCTTTGCCCAGGTGGTTGATGAGCCCTGCCCGGGGATAGGCAGCCAGGCTCGGGTAGCGGTACAGCCCCTTGCCCTGCAGCCGGGACGCGTAGGGGCCGAACTCGCGGCCAGGCAGGCCGTGGAAGGGCCGCACCCGCACGGTGCTGTAGGGATCCAGCTCATAGAAGCTCCCGTCGGCGGCGGCGGCGTAGTAGGGGGAGCTAGAGGAGCTGGAGTAGGGACTGTAGCGATAATGGACCCGCCCGTTCTCAAAGTAAGGCTGGAGCTGCGTGACGTGGTAGTCCGAGTGGGGCTGATAGGGCTTGTACTGGTAGAGGGGCCGCGGGCAGTACACGGGCTCGTCGTCCGGGGGCACCTCCGTGCGGGAGATGGGCACGGAGCGGATGGCGGCGGCGGCGGCGGCCGTGCTGGGCACGTGCAGCGACTGCACCCTGCGGATGGTGGGGTAGGGGGGGGCCTCCTCCGCGTAGCCAGTGCCCCGCAGCCCCGTGGGGCTCACGTAGGACATGAAGTCGGTGCGGCCGCGGGGCTTGGGGTGCAGGCCCGTGGCAGAGCCCTTGCCCTGCGTGCCGTAGGAGCCGTAGCGCGCGCCCGCAGCAACGGGTGGCTCCGGGCGGGGCGGGTAGGGCTGGTGCTGCTCCGCCTTGCCGTGGTAGCCATGGGCAGGGATGCTCTCGGGTCGGTACTGGTGCTTGGCGTGCAGGTAGCCGTCAGGCCCCACGGGCTCGGGGAGGCTCTCTGGCTTGGGGTGTGGCACGTACACTGGCTGCAGGGATGAGTGCTTGGGGGGCGGCGGCGGCGGCAGCAGCGCCTCCTCCACAGAGGAGGCCAGCATGGAGGAGGCCAGGAAGGAGTGGTAGTTGGAGTTGTTGATGGTGTCCGTGTTGTTGGAGTGCATGGCCGTGGCCATCTTGCTCTCCAGCGTCCTCACAGGCGGCACGGGCGGGGTGAAGCTGTAGGACGAGGGAGCAGGCACTGACTCGGAGCGCAGGTGCAGCGCGGGAGCCCTCATGCTCTCCCGAGGCTTTTCCAAGTGGCTCTGGTGGCCCGCGGGCACAGAAGAGGACCCACGGGCACTGGAACTGCTCTCGGAGACAAAGCCAGGTGTGGGCTCCGGAGGCTTTTCAGGTGCAGCAGTGCTCCACATCTGCAGGGAAGAAAGCAGACAAAGTTAGGGACAAGCAGCTTTCCCCCTGCTGTTCTGTAGTTAGAACATCCCAGAATTTGCATGGATAAGCTCCATTCCAGCATGCCTGTGCCTGGTTTCTGTTTGATGGGGAAGGACAGATGTAGGGTCCCTCTCTCAGCATGGACATGCATGATGCCACTGGCAGATTCTGGGACCCATCATAACTAGTGTGTTCTGCAAATGCCAAACCAGAGGAAGGGGAGAAGGTGTCTGTCCCTTCACACTGCCCTCAGTGTTTTGTTATGTGACCTGCTTTTAAATGTCTGATGTTAATGAAAATGCTCCTAGATTTAACCTCCTCAGGCCCTGGTGAGCAGACTGAGAAGTGCAGCAGAGCAGAAATTCCTGCCTTAAATGTGGCTGCAGGGCTTAGGGTGGGCTGCAGCCAGGTGTGTTTCATGGGCTGGGGGGTTTGGATTTCTGACAGAACACTTCCATGTTTCAATCCTGCACAAGGAATCTAACCTGCCTTGTTTAACAGAATCACAGAATCGCTGAGGTTGGAAAAGACCTCTGAGACCATCGAGTCCAACCTGAGACTGATACCCCCTTTGTCACCAGCCCAGAGCACTGAGTACCACTTCCAGTTACTCCCTGGACACCTCCAGGGATGGGTACTCCACCAGATGCCCAGGCAGCCCCTTCCAGCTTCACCCTTTCTGTGAAAAAATTCTTCCTGTTGAAGAATTTCAACCTACATCTCCCCTGGTGCAGGTCAAGACTGTGTCTTATCTTGTTGCTGACTGGACAAGAGCCTAACCAGGATGCTGGAAGAGGACCTCATCAGAGCATGCAAAAATTCTTGTTTCTGAGCATTCTGAACTATCAATCCCTCTGTCAGCTGCCCCTGCAGATTTTTTTCCAGTGGGTATTCTGGGATGTTCTCTTAGGAAAGCAGCACAGGATTTCCTGCAAGTCTGTCTGTGTCCAACCCACATCACTCCCGGTGTCCTGCAAATCCCCCCGCCCTGCCATCTGGATTTGGCCTGACGTTCCCAGTGCTCGGCACTTCAGAAGAGCGGTGCAGGGAGCAGCACGTACCTGCCCGGAGCCGCTGGGTGCTTTGGCCGCTGGCACCTGTCCCACAGCTGCCTGGTGCTCCTGTCTCTGTGACGGGGCCGGGGCCGCGCGCGGCGCGGGCGGGACAGCAGCATCCGCCTGGGGGGGGGCCCCGGGCAGGGCACGGGGCTCGGTGGCCGCGCTGGGGAGGGTGCTCAGGTACGGCACCGCGGCTGGGGCACCCTTGTCCCCCGCGGGACCCACGGAGGGAGACTGCAGCTTGTCCTCAGCCGTGCAGGGAGCGCGCAGCTTGTCCCCAGCCGGGCCCCCGTGCAGGTGGGCTTGCTCCACAGCCGGCTCCACGCCGGGCCGCTCCCGCTCCGGCAGCGCCCCTGGGCCGTGCGGGGCCGCGCGCTCCCAGTCCCCCACGTGGGCCAGGAAGGGCTCCTTGTCCCCCGCTCTGCTGGGGTGGAAGCTGGACTGCTCCTGCTCCGCATCCCTGCTGCCAGGCGTGTCCCCAGGCACGGGCTCCTGGCCTCCAGGTGCGCCGGGCGGGTGGTTCTGCTCCCCGGCCGTGCCTTGGCAGTCCTGCTCTAAAGGTGCCCCAGGCTGGAAGTGCAGGCGGTTGTCGGGCAGAGCAGTGAACAGGTGGAGCTTGTCGGGAGCGCCCGCAGAGAGATGGAGCTTTTCTAGAGCTGTGCCAGCTTCAGCCTCTCCATAATTTGTGCTTTCAGCATGAGCATCTCCTGGCCTTTTGTGGGACTGGGCGGATGCTTGCTGTGCGGACTCGGCTAACGCTAGGGCCAGCATGCGCGCTGCGTTTTTCGGAGGAGGAGGAGGGATAAGAGACACAGAACTGACGGGAACAGGATCCTGGGGGGAGTCGAGGGCAACTGCTCCTAATGGGGGGAAAATTGAGAGAGAGAGTGATTTTATGTTACCCAATAAGGAGAGTGACCTTAACGACTATTATAAAAAAATAGATGCTCTTCACACTTTCACAGTGGCAGTTCCTTCTGATGTGAAACACTCGTGTCTCACAGGCAAACGCTGCTCGATAGCACAGCAGTTCATCACAAAGAGGAAAAAGCCCAAGAGATTGTCTAAAGGCTCCTCTTGCATTTCTAGAGAGGTAGGAAGGAGGTAGCAGAGAATGAGATACCCTTACACAATTTTGATCATAAGGTTTTAGGCGGAAAGGTCCCTTCTTCAAGTGTTGGCAGATTTTTAATTTAAAGAAGGAAAGTCTTAGATGGTCTACTGGCTGAAATGATTGAGAAGGACATGCTAGAGATTTTCAGGCATGACAGAATGGGGAAAAAACAGTGGAATATAAAGCATTATGGAAATTATCCAAGATTTGTGTGATGTAGGGAGAAGGCAGAGGTTAAGACTTTACTGATCTGCACAGCCCTGCAAGACACTCGTGACCAGAACTGACGGGCAATCCCCTCTCCTAAAGGCACGCAGAGGAGGATGGTTCTGAGAGCAGCTCCCCTTTGGAACTTAAATAAAGAATGGAGGAAAATGCACTGTACCTGGCTGGGTGTGTCCACTGGGTACAGTCTTATTCTGACTGCTTGGCATGGCTCTCTCCCCTTCTTCTGGCAACTCTGCTTTGCAAGCAGCCACTAGCTGGGGATGCTGCAGCTCTTGGTGGGCTCCTTCCCCTGTTCCTGTTTCACTGTTTTTCAGGGGCAATGGCATCTGGGTTGGGGACCTGTTTGTGATCTCAGTGATGCCAACCTCTTTGCTCCAGCTGGAAGCAGAGGAGCTTCTGGATGTGGTGGGCACTCCTCCCATGGCCTCTGGCACACGGCTGGGCAGCACAAAGGAGGTGGGTTCTGTGCTCAGTGGTGGAGATTTGATGGGCTTTCGGGCTGTCTTGGGAGAGAAGCTGAGGGGTTTGCAGGACTGCTCTTCCGTGGGGCTCAGGTCCAGAGTAAAGAAGGGACTCATCTTCTCCTGGAAAGGGGACACTGGCTCAGAGCTCGTGGCACTGCCTGGGGTCTGGGACTGGCTTCCTGATTCTAAATCCTTCTTGAGCAGGCTTGGCTTCTCCTTATTGATATCGATGGACTCCAGCAGGGAGGTGCTGCTGTCCAGGCACTCGGACTCTGCCTGGGGCGGGCTGCACTGGAAGGACATGGGGTCAAAGTCCAGGCTGGCCACGCCAATGTCCGGCGGGCTGAGGTCCACGTCCTCCGAGGAGCGGGGAGAGATGAGGGCAGGGACGTGGATGAGCCCCTCGTCCCCGTCGCTGTCATCATGGGGGAGGTTGTCATAGGAGTTGCAGCGGTTCATGTTCCCCAGGAGCTCCCCATTGAAGGAGGCAGACAGGGCATCGCTGCTGGACCTGGGCCTTCTGGGCCGGAACAGTTTGGATTCACCTGGAAGCGAGGAGACACTGGGGGTTAGTGACAAAACCTCCTGTCCAGGTGGCCAGGCCCAGTGTAGGGGGGGTCAGAGCAGTCCTAAGGCAGCGAGAGGCTCCCCTGGTGATCTCTGCACACAAACTAACATCGTTGGCAGTGATTGCTTATTCTATTTGCTTCAACGCTTTTACAGCACTTGCCAGGTGTGATTTAGTCTGAAAATAAGCTGTGTGCACAAGCAAAGACACTTTAAACGTGCTCAAGGCCTTTCTCAGAGAGCACTTTCCTTCACAATGCTGTCCTGTCAACCTTAAAATAGCAAGGGGAGGAGCCAAGGTATGAACATAAGCAGCACCAGCTACACCAGAGGAAGAGGTTTGCTTTTCTTAACCTTAAAAGCAGGAAAAGCCATGAAGAGCATTTCTGAGACCCATCTGTGCTGGGAGCAGAAAGCTGCTTCATCACTTAGCAAGTTCAGCTTCACTGGAGGGGTGGAAAACATGCCCCATTGAACATCCACAGCCAGAGATGTCAAAGTGCCTCTCTTAATGCCCATTTCTTAGAAGTGCAGGTAGGATTTTGCCTTACCATCCACAGCATGCAGGGAGGTGAGGGACTCCTCGCTCTTGGCCGAGCGTAGCGTCCCACTGTCTCCTCGTCCTCCTGAGGGAAGGAACCACACAGGGAAAGGATCAGTTAGGAGAGGGGTTTACATTTAGCTGGATAATGGTGGCAGGAAAAACACAAATGCGTTTCTAGCACCAACGCCACTGTTCTGAGAATAATTTTGTTTTGAAGGTGGGTTTCTGATTCTCATTTTACCTGGAAATGGTAACTGACCCAAGTGGTGACTGCTGCAGGTAACAGGCTGGGAAACAACTCCCCACAAGCAAAACCCCTCAAAAAGGGAGAAGGAAGGAACATTTACACACCCTGTTTTATGGGCACTAAAGAAGTGTAATTTCAGTCTCTGAGGAGAGAGCCCTGAAGGGCATCACAGAGAGTGAGGGCCCATGTTTCGGGATTTGTGGTATGTTTTACTGCAAAAACACATTGCTGCTATTTTTACATTTGGAAAGAGACAGAAAATTATATATGGAAAAGACTGAGAAGTCCACCTACATATCCTGGCTGCGGTTACAAAGGTTTGTTGGATGCCTTCTCTGGGTACTCTGGTACAGCTTTTGGAGGGAATGTTTGTTGGAAGCTGCCTTTCCCTTGTTTCATCTTCTGAGAGCAGCAAGGGGAACCAGAACTGTATTCTCATTTCATAATGAGAGTATCAGAAGGAATTATCCTGTGACTTGTTATAGCAGCAGCCACATCTTATCTTTCCAAAGCTGTTCCAAGCAAAGCACAGAGGTGTGAGCCCCGGCAAGCTCCAGAGCTGCCTGAGATCCATTGGGGAAGAACAGCTACTGGAGGTGTCATGCACGGTTTGGACGCTAGAAGGAGATAAAAGCCCACTGGAAATATCACTCTGCACTTCTGAAAACCCCGGGTTTTTGGAAGGGGGCCTCACCTGCCAGGGCTATGGCTTTCATTTCCGAGGGCTCGCTGGGGTTGCGCTGCAGTTTGCGCTTGGACATGGAGGAGGATTTTCCCAGGTTGAAGAAGGAACGCCAGCTCCCCACTGGAGACTTCTTCATCTTGCTGGGAGGCCTCTTCCTGGGGAGAGAAAACCGAACACATGGATGGAGGGGGTTTCTGCAGCTCAATCCTGGCTGCTTGTTATCAGCACTCTCTGCTTTCTGCTCAGAAACTCCTGGTTTCTGCCTGGAAACTCCCTCTTTTCCACAGCTGAGGACGTTCTCATTCTTCCAGCTCAGCCCTAAAGTCCTGCTGTGTAAATTCCCCCAACCTCTGCAAAGCAGCTGCAGTGCAGGAGAGGAAAGGCTCTTCCTTGACTGATCCAGCAGCCAAGAGATGGATTTTATAGAAGAAGCCCAAGCTCTCTGGGAAGCTGGGCAGTCATAAAGGTGTTCAAAAGCATCTCTCACTCCTGCTATAAAACCACCTTAGTCTCCTCCCCTGCCATATTTAATTTCCAGTGTCCTCAAGCATGTCCAACTGCTCCACTTCAAGGGAACCTGTATTAGTGACAGGTACTTAGTCCTGGAAAACCTCAACATCTGCAGGTGTTCACCCTGTTTACATTTTTGTATGTGACTGGTCCAGGCATCTCTGCATCACAGACAACATGGATTTATACATTAAATTATATCCCTGCTGAAAACAAGAGGGAGTGGAGCACAAATTATTTGGCTAAACCAAGACCACTGATGTGAGATGAATCCTCCCAGAGTCCAAAGAAGGTGGAAAACTGCCTACAATACTTTACATATATAACAAGTCTCAAGTCAATATAAACAAATTCTTGCTGTATGCAAAGTAACACAGTTGTGACACATGCTGGAAAGGAAACCTGTCTCTACCTTTCAGATGGGAAGTCAATGACTGTGTGGAATTTCCCCTGCAAAGCTGCTGGGCCTTCTCCCACTTCGATGTACTTGCTGTCTGCCACGATGGGGGAGTTGATCTGGGCCTGTGTCCGTGCCTGAGCCTCCTCCAGGGTGAGCAGCTTTGTGGAGGGGGAGGACACCAGCAGAGACTTGGGCCGAGATAAAGAGCTGTGCCCTGCAACGGAAAACCACAGGCACAGGGAGAGTCAGCAAACGGCAGCGCAGAGATCAAAGCCCAGCTCTGTGTGTCTAGGGAGGTGCTGTGTTTTTCTGAACCTTTGTTATCCCAGCCATTGAAAGATGTGGACAAAATGTGGTCACGCCATCACAGATACGTTGATGATTAGAAGAATAATGGCTTAGTGTATTAAAAAAAAAAAAAAAGCAGAGGGAAGGAGGCAGGATGATGACATACTTTCCTTCATGTGTATGCAAAAGCCTGTAAAGAAAAGTATAGTTTTCCTTTGTATAAAGCCTGTCCAGGTCATTCCCAGATTCCACCTCTCAGTGCAGCAGGAAATGCCATGTGTGACTGAAGCTGCTACAAACCAAAGTGCACCTGGACACAGCAAACAGAATCTGCTGTGTGCCCTGCCCATGGCCTTTAGAGCTTGTGCCTGGTTTTGGAGATGAATGTGTAAAATCTGAAAGTAGCTGCTGCTGCCTCCTGCTGCTGACAGCTTCCGTAGAGAGATTGCAGGGAGCCTGTTGTAGGAACAGCTCTCCTGTGTCTACCATTGCATCCTGTACAGGTGTATCTAGGGTTATTCCCAGGTCAGTTCAGGGCTGTGGGGGAGATGTGCCAATGCAGAACATCCTCGTGGTCCAGTTCCATGGCTGTTCCTGGAGCAGCACAGCTCTGTGTGAAGGATGCACAGTCTGGGGGGTGTGGGACCTGTAAATGCTGTCCTGGGTGAAGTTTAGGTTAAAACAGGTTTGGCAGCACCACTTCCCCCTCTCCTAGGCAAGTGCAGGAGCTGTGCTCACACCCAGAGGCTCCCAGGAAGCCATCCTGGAATGCAGAATTCCTGCACTTAGCCAACCCAACAGCCTGACGCTCCTCCCTGCCAGGTCTGTGTCAAAGCCACTGAAAGCAAATGACCAAGTCATTAAACAATTAGCTGAATTTACATGGGCCAGTCTAAGCCTGGATAATCACCTGGCTGGGATTCTGAGCATGCTTATCTTCCTTCCCCTGGCAGAGTCAGCCTGCTGGAGCTGGCACTGCTCAGCCAAGCTAACCTCTGGCTTCCACAGACTTAGAACTGCCTACAGCAGGAGAAAAAGCAGGACTTGGATTTAGCCTAAGCAGAGGTAGGGTTTGTTTAAAAGAAGGGAGCAGCAAACACAGTGGAAATCCAGCTCTCTGCAGAACCCAGGTGGTGGTAACTGCAGCAGCTGTGCATGTTCCAGGCAAGAGCAGGTTATCAAGGCAGATGGTGCAGCCTTAATGCTGCTTAGGAGCAGGAACAGCTTGTGGCAGCCACACTAACACAGAGAGTAAACTTTCCTGTGGTGCAACTCTGCTCCTTCTCAATGGAACAGATATATGGTCTCAGTTACTCAAGGGAATTCGTAGGCTCCAAGGCTGGATGACATTCCAGGTGCTCCAGGTTCATTTCTCATCCTAAAGCAACACCAGCCTGAGCTGCTCAGCCCTACTCATGAGCCCACACAGGCTGTGCAGAGGGAATAACCAGTGCAGGAAATGTCAAAATAACCCTCTAAGGGCAAGATTTAAGTTTCTTAGCCTCAACATTACTGAATGCAGAGAGATTTACAACAGTTCATTCCTATTTGTTTTCTAAGGAATGGATGAGGTCAGACAGACATAGCTCCAATGCCTAAGTATGCAGGAGCATCAGCAAAGATGGTTTTAAAAAGGAGAGGGAGCAGGGGAGACAAAGTTTTAGAGTGATTCCTTGCAATTTCTCAGTGGTAGGACATAAAAGTAGAAGCCAAACATTCACCTCTGCATTCCTGTGGGGCATCCTTGGCTTCTAAGAAAGTTACTGACAGCAGTTTCTAAAACCAGGTCATTTCTGTCTGGATTCTGACATCCCAACCCAGAAATGTGTCCTCTAGGTTAAAATAAAAACATCTCCACGTGCCAGAGGAGGCTCAGCCAGCCACGAAGTGCTGCTGCTCCTGCCCGAGTGAAGCCAGCCCAGAACACACACCTGCCCCATCGCGGATGACGGAGCTGAGCTTGGAGCTGAAGAGCACATCCACGTGGTTCAGGATGAACTCCACCACCACCGACTGGATCCGCACCTCCATGAAGGCGGCCGTGCCGCTGAAGCAGGCAGACTCGATCTGCTTGGACCTGCAAAGGGACACGTGGTGAGGGAAGAGGCTCCTGCTGGGGGAGGCCTGGCCACCTGTGGGGCTGCAGGGCCTGGGGCTCGGGCAGAAAAGGCTGTTCAGGGCAGTTCTGGGGTTAAACCTCAGCAAGGCTCACAAATGATCACTGACTCTGGGGATTTATGGCCGAACTTCAGATCCAGGTTCGAGTCTTACTGACAGGGCAAGAACACTGGGCTGGGAGGAAAAGGGAGCGTGGGACAGGTCTGAAAGGAGGTTAATAAACGGAACACTCACAATGAAGAGCTTTTTGTTGAATCATTTCCATGACTGGCACAGTTTAAGGCAGTGCTGTTGTACAAACCTGCTGTGGCCCCTAAGAGGATTTTCCCTGGAGCAGGGAGTGTCACCAACTGATCCTGCTGAGTGAATGCCCCAGGACTCACCAAAGCAAACTCAAATATGAGGTTACTCCACTGTTTGTGGGAGAATTGCCACAAAGAAGAGCCCACCTGCATGAACTGAGCATGTCCAAGGGCAGGCTGGACAGGACTTGGAGCAATCTGGGATAGTGGAAGGTGTTCCTGCCCACTGCAGGGGGTGGCCCTGGATGAGCTTTAACATCCCTCCCAACCCAAACCCTTCTGGGATTCCATGATGAACTGCACACTCAGATTTGCCAGGCTGGTAACAACAGCAGTTCAGAAATCACCATAATAAAGGGCAGGGTGATATTATTTTCTTCTTTTAAAGCAAAATTTTTAAGTTACACCAATGAAGTCCCCTATCCTACAGATTCAAAACAGATTTATCCAAGACCATTTCTGTAAGTTTGAATTCCTGCAGCCAAAAGCTGTCAAATTAGACTCTAGAGACTTATGCAGTGGGAAATCAGTGATGCCACTGTAGAAATTTTCTGGGATGATCAAGGACACATCAGTCTCATTTAACCAGGAGAGGACAAATTATCCTCTGAAAGAGGGTTGAGGGAATTCTTCCTCATCACTACTGACAGAAGTGCAGCCAGTGGAACTGTGTTGTGTGAGACAGGATAATACAGGGGCTGTTTTACATCACTAGGGCAGGAACTTGCCAGCTGATCTTAAATCCTGCTTAGAATAACTTCCCATATTTTACAGGAGGAGAACAGTACACTGGGTGAAGAAAGGAAGACCTCTTTCCAGCTGCTGAAAGCTGGGATTTTCTAGAGTACCTGCTGTTTATGAATGTAAACATTTATCTTATATTGAAATGAGAAAATCCCAGAGCACCTGAGGAGGTTTGGAGCCCAGACGATGGCCAAGTTCTTGGTGTGCATATTTGTGATGGAACAATAATCAGCCAGACGAGCCAAGTGTCTCATTAGGAACTCCAGTGTCCTGGAAAACAGGAGAGAGGCAAATGTTCAGCACCACTGAGCAAAGCCAGGCCGTGATCCATAGCACAAACCCAGCTCCTTATTTCCTTTTGCTTTGACAGCTCCCAGAAAGGAAGGCTGAACTCCTTCCCCTTAGCCCCACAGAGGACCTGGCTTTGGCAATACTGGCAGAGGCTGGGGTGAGGGGAATCTCTCCTGACTTGTCCAGGCCCAAGGGAAGGACAGTTCTAGGAAAAAACCCTTTGCAGGTGAGTGACAGTCATGAGGGGCTGCTCAGGGATGTGCAGGGAAGCATGTGGAATGCTGATCCTGGAATGGGGAGGAGTATTGATTTAGACACCTGAGGATACTGAAAACCAGCCAACTGTATCTGAGTCCTGCTTGGGAAATTTCTGGCTGTAGATTTCTTAGAGATGGGTAAGGCAGATAGAAGGTAAACTTCAGAGGCTTCTGTTCACATTAAAAATTGGCAGATTTTGTATATCAAGCACTGTTGTGCTTAATAGATGCTGGGGAGGAGGGAGCAGGAGGTGGCAGTGAAAATGCTGCTGTACCCTCCTGGTGCCTCTGGCTTGTGTCTGTCTCACAGCCTATCTTTTTTGGGGGGGGAAGTGAGATGGAGCAGAGAGGGTGTTTTGGGGCTCAAAATTCCACAAACGCTGGAGATTGGAACCAAAGAAAAGGGCTCTGGCTGGAAACCAAACAGACACCTCCTGCTTGCAACTTCTCATCACTGAGTAGCAGAAAAATAAAGTGTTTTTTCCTTTTTCCAAGCAAACCCCAGGAAAGAAGAACAGCACACTGTGACCTACAGCATTCCACACCCAGCTGTTGGCTCTGCCCCCTCTCTGAGACTGATGTGCTGCTGGTACCATCAGTCAGTAAGTTTAACCAGCACTCAGTTTAACCAGCCCCATAAAGTAAAAATCATTTCAGGGAAAAGGTGAATGGAAAAGAAGGAGATCAGTTTATTTTTGAAAGGGCCACACCCCCTCAATTAACATCAGTATTGCAATTAGTTACTACAAGAGCAGCTGTTGCACCAACTAGCCAACCTTATTTAAAGAGCAAATAACACAGATGTAGTTAACATACACTACAATAATGAACTGATGATTGTAATGAGGTATTCTAATTAGGTATCAAAAGCCAAATACCACCTGCATTCACCCCAAATGGTCACTAAAACCACTGAGACACATCAGGGGAGCTGGCCCAGCCAGTTAGAGTAGTTACCCATCTGTAAATAACTTCCACCACATGTTGTCATTAGCTATTTCTACCAAGTACAATTCACTATTAGTGAATGCTACTTACCATGCATCACTAGTTATTAATATTAAAGACTCATTAACATATAGCATTCTATAGTTACAGCCAATCACCAATACCAATTTGTCTGATGCCTTTTCACCATATCCTGCCATAATTTTTAATACTAAAGACCGTTAAAATGTTGTTGTTCTTAGTCAAGACTCATTACCATAAAACACAAGCTCTTCTTACTACTAATTAGCTTGAATATAATATTTTAATTGGTGATTTTTAAACACCATATTATGCTACTCTAATATATAACACTAATATAATTAATTACATCAGTTATTCTCAGAGCTTTGTTGTTATTTGCTAGTTACCATTATTGCAGAGAGGGACAAAAATGGAGACAAAATACAGTTGACCAAGTTTGAGTGCAGGCCTGAGCATTTTTTGGGCTATATTTCACTTTTCTAAAAGTGCTCTTAGCACTGGTATTGTGCCCCCCCACAATAAAACTGTTTCCTTACTCTGATATAACAAGCTCCCATTTCCCATCTAGACAGACTTTCCAAGGACGTGAAGTAAGACCATGCTTAGTGTACAGTGTTTGGTAAGGAGCTAATTAAAATATAAACCAACTTTCTACAGCCATAACCATTTCAATATGCAGAGGCACAGTGTGACTGTCTTGAGAGAGAAACTGGAATTACAGAATTCCTCTCACAAAATGCCCACAACACCCCAAAGGCTGCACTCACCTGTAGTGAGGAGGGGGCAGCTGCTGGATCACATCGTGGATCTTAACCAGCCTTTCCTCATCTGTAGCAGCAGAAACAGCATCCTGGAATGAGGCAGGAAAGAATTTAGCTGCAAATAACCCCCCAACGTGCCAGTCTTGGCAGCAAAGTGGGTTTTGTTACTCTTCTCCCCCTTGGGTGAGGGGTCTGCCTTGAGGACAGAGCAGCATATGGATCATGTAAGGAAGGCCAAGTAAGTCATGACCTGGGGCATGTTAATGGCACAGAGAATTCCTGCAGAAAACATTCAGAGCAGCATTTGCTTCCAATCCCACTCCTGGGAAATGGCAAATGAGAAGGGAATTCCTGCAAAGCATGGGAAGTGTGCCAGGGACCTTCTGCTGGGGTCCCACGAGTGGAACCAACATAGTGTGGCAAAGGGGACAAAGACACCTCTGAGTACCCTAAAGAGGACACAGAAAAGGCCCCTCAGACCCCAGGGCACTGCCAGCCCCTTCTGGAAAGGCAGGATGAAATCAGGAGTGTGGGCAGCACAGTGTCAGGCTGGCAATTTTGGTAACATACCCTTCTGATGGCTCTAAAAACCCCAACTGAGGCAGAGCAGAGAGGGAAGTGTGTGGAAGGCAGGTTCAGCTTTCTGCAGAGGCAGGTCCAGCTTCCTGGATTTCTCTGCTCTACCAGCTGAAGCCCCACTGAAGGGGCAGGGCCCCACATTTGCCTTGCACTCACTGAGAACTTCTCGTAGAGCTGGTAGGTGAGCAGGGGGTTGGGGAGCTCACGGAAGTACAGCTTGCACAGGGATCCCACACAGTGGATGTCCTGGATGTAAATGTCCTTGGTCAGGTCGGGAATCTGCTCAGAGTCAAACTCGTGGCTGGCAATGAGAACAGAGAAATGGGTAAAGGGGTTTGAGGAGGAGGAATGAAACCAAACCCAGCACAAATTACAGCAAGGCTTTCCTGATTTACGGGAAAAAATAAACACTTAGTCGCCAAAGCCACATGACCCACAGCTGTGGGGCATCCAGTGGGAATATTTTCCAAAAAAGAGACTTTTTTCTAATAAAGCATTCTCAGTTAGTTTTACAACCAACTGGCTGCAATCCCTTTTGCTGCATCAGGGCTTTTCACAAAGTCTGCGGAGAACATCTTCCAAGACCACAAGAACAAGTTAAACTCCCAAGGGCTGTAACTGGGACTGCCCATAGGAAGGATGAAAACTACTGTCCCTCTGCATTTCAAATGCCTGGAAATAGCAAGGATAAAGCCCTGCCAGCAGCACTTCCATCAGCAGCACATGGAAACCAGTGAGTGCAGGAATTCCTGGGGGATGAGCTGGTGAGCTGAGCCTGCCTCTGCTACAGGGAGAAGACAGCCAGGAACCACATGAAGAAAACCCCACAGCACTCTCTTGGTTTTCAGAGAGAGAAAAAACCTCAAATCACCAATGTTTATGAAATAAAAGCTGAGCTGAGAAGGCCAAGGGCTGGCTTGCTGCTGGAATATGTGCTGGGAAGTGATGTTTCCAATTAGCAGGACACTCTAGGGGGATGAGAGTGGTGAGCCAGGCCCTGGGAGCTGGAGAACCTCAAGGTCCCTGCCAGAGGCTTTAGGCTGCTCACAGCCACGGGGACTCATCCTGTCAGCACTGCAATCACAGCTGGGGCTGAGCATGGTGGCCCGTCCCCCACCCAAAACTGGCAGGGTGCACTCAGAGGGTTACACAAGCCCTGAGCTCACTCTGCCTGAGGAGCAGAACGTGCTCAGGGCACCAGGTGTGTTTGTAGCTGAGCCCTCCTGGGATCAGGATGAGCTCCTTCCATCCCTGGACATGGACATTGCTTGTGGGAGGCCTTTCACTCCCCCCAGACAAGGGGCAGGAGAGGTCCCCACCTTCTCAGGGGAACAGCCCATCCCTTCCTCACCCTGAAGGCAGGAGAGGAGGAAAGGAAGGATTCAGTTTTCCACACCCCCAGAGTCCAGCACTCACCACTTCCACAGGCACCTTCTGACTCACCCTTGCTCACGTCTGGGACGGAAACTCAGCTCCTGCACTTGGTTCTACAGAAAAGCTCAGGAAGGCACCAGCCCACCCCACACAAACACACAGCCCTGGCTCAAACTCCCTGCCCATATCCTGCCCTACTCCAGTGGTTTTTCCCAGGAATAAAGCTCGCACTGTGGCAGATGTTCCCCTGCAGAAGTGAATATGGAGGGAAAAGAGAAGGATGCACCACTACATTCAACCCTCCTTCTCTCTGCACTGGCTGTTTCCCAAGCTACATGTTATTCCTTCTGACCCAAAGGAAGATTTTGTTAGGTGAAGAACAACTCCATAGCCCTCAAAAAGAGCCAGGATACAGGGATCAACACCTCAAATCAACAGTGGCTGTTTGCCCACCTGCCAAATAATGGCAGCTACTGTCCTACTGAAGAGCCAACCTCTGTCCCAAGGAAATCTCCCATGTGGATTAAATTCTCTAACCTTCTCTCCAACCAAAACGCCCTTTAAATCCAGGAGATCCAGTTCTTCTATAGGAAACCTAAGCACAGGGATTCATTCATAAGGATACTGCACAGCCCTAGCTTTGGAATGAGCTAATGCCCTGTTTATGCAGCTGGGAACTGCAGCAAGGCATATCCCATGTTCATCAAACACTCAAAATCTGTAGTGATTTACATGAACAGGAGAGTGTCAATAAGTTATGCCAAGCACTCCCTTCCTTTTGTCTTTAGAACATCTCAAAAACCTGCAAAAACAGACTGTCACGTCATTCTCTGCACTACAACAGGAAATTATGCCATTACAATTTTAGAAAACCATTTTTAAAGCACCTTTGATGCATAGTGAAGGAGAAAATGGTCTTGGCAACACAAAAGGTAAAAAATGGACTAGGGCAGAGATTACAAGGATGGCACAAGTCAAAAGGGGGAATAAAGGGATATAACTGAAGCAATAGCAAATGTTTTATTCAGTCACAGCTCCAGTCAGAGCCTTTGGATCCTGCATATCAAAACCTTGGGACCAGATTTTTAAAATGGGACTTGCTGGGATAAGAAACAGGATTAATCTGAACCAGAAAAAACCCATCCATCCAAGGGTTTGAACAGTCACTGTACCAGCTCAAACCTGCCCACTGAACTGGAGGACAGCTGGTACAAGAAAGATACTCTGCCCATGGCAAATAGCCCTGTGCTGCCTTTGCCACACCACAGGCCCAGGAGCAGTAGTGGAATGAGTCACATCCACAGGGCACATCAGTGCTCCACAATAGAACATTCCACACCAAACTACAGGAGGAAAACACCCTCATGAAAGAATAAAGCAAGTCTGCTGGGGTGGGAACAGCTCCTAACCAGAACACACTCCTGGCCCTTCCCTGTGCAGCACAGCAATGCCACCCACTAGACTACAGCACGCATCCTTTGCACATTCCCAAGTAACTGCTGGTAAGCCAGGAGCCCAGGAGCAGGAGGGAGAAACATCAGCTGCTCCAAAGGGCTCCAGGAGCAAGCAGGAACATAAATGAACATGACAGCACAGTGACACCAGGATGCTGACACTTTATCCTGAAGGAGAGCTTCCTGCAGGACGAATGTGCCTGAGGAAGCCCAGGCTGTGCCTGTGCCAGGGCAGGCCCTTACCGGAGTTTCTGGATGTTGGAGGCGATCCCGGAGAGCCGGTATATCCCATCCACAATGCCGTGCTTCTCGATGAACTCAGTGCAGCTCTTGAGGACCTGGGGCACTGAACAACAACACCTGGCGTTAGTAAAGCCCTAATTCAGGCTGTGCTCTTGGCAGGTGACACAAACTACCCCCGCCATGGCTTCAGTTCCTCCTTAGGAGAGAAAAAGCCTGTAGGAAATTTAACTTCAGGAGTTGATGTACAAACTGGTCAGAGGTGTTCCTGCCTCAACAAGGAAATGCCAGGATATGAATCAGGTCAAAAAAAGCCAGTTCTGCTCAGAGGCAGTGCAAGTCCCATGACAACTCCCACAGAACTGTTGTGTGAAATCCCATTCCCAAAGAGCTGTAAAATGGAATGATTACTATCTTTCAAATCTATACAGGATTAACCTATCCTGCCAGGTTTAAGGAAATACAAACATCAGGGAGATGCTACTTTTGACAGCACAGACAGGAGAGCTTTTACAACTGATAATTTCATCCCAAATGTCTGCCAGGGCATGGCTGGATATGAGAGCTCCACAGCATCCCACACTCACAGAAAGTGCAGACAGAGCAGGGCATGACAGAATGGAAAAATCAGCCCAGGGGATATAATTAGGTGTCAAGTTAATACTGCAGCCGCTTCACCACCCCATTCCTTACAGCTGGCTTCCCAGGCTCATGCACATCCAGTGCTGGAGTCGTGTGTCCACCCCTGTAAGCTTGAGGAGGAGCAAATCACTGGATTTACAAAAGGCAGTAAAACTGCCCCCAACACAGCGAGAAAATCAGGACTGAGCTCCTGTGAGCATCAGCAAACATTCACGGAAAAAGCTGGGATCCCTGTGGATCCCTCTGCCAGCCACCCCTTTGCAGCAGCTCCTCTGCTGATCTCAGTCTGTTCTTTAGATGCCAGTCTGATCATTGTGCCACGTGACACAGATTCCGAGCAGGTCATGTGGCAAATCCCCTTACAGCACGCAGCAAATGCCATCTGCCAGGAGTGCTCCCGAGTGCTGCACTGGGATGCTCCACGCTCCCCCAGCCTCCACAAGGCTGCTTCCCCAGCCTGCAGCAAACCCTCTCAGCTGGAGGAAAGGCTCATTTCAGATGGCTCCCTGGAAATCAGCAGGTGTATCCCAGGATAAGGACACATCTGCTCGGCGCTGGAGCACAGGACAGGGTGAAAGCTGTAAATCCTGCAGCACGTCAGTCACAGGCTCAGCTGGAGCAGATTACAGCCTGCACCTGGGATGCTCCAAGGCACCAAGAGACAGCCAGAACTGAGCCAGCAAGGCTCCAGTGATACATTTCCAGGGATGCACAGCAGCTCTCACCATTTTCCAGTCAGGGCTGACTTTGAGGTGAGCAGATCCCTTGTACATTAAGCCAAGAGCCTTGGGAACCAAGTGTTGCTTTTTTTGGGGAACAAAAACCAGTGGAAGTGAAGTCTTGTGCTACCTCAGTATCTATGAGCTCCAAGGAGGACCACAGCTGATGGCTTCAGGAACCAACAGACACACCCTGAACCATCTGAGCTGGGATAGGCTACAGGTTCTCACCTAACACACACCCAGAGCACACTAGGGCCATGTCCATCAGCCACCCACAAGGACAGAGCCAAGCAGAGCAGATGGAACATGAGGCCTTCTTCTAGTGTCTCAGAAACATTTCTGGAGGACAACACTTAAGCCTTCAAAGAGATTCAACACCTCTTGAAGGAGAAAGTTTTTAAGGCTGGAAGAGGACAGGGAAGGAGTTCTCTCCCACTCAAGCAGTGGCCAGAAAGAGCTGAAGTGCTCACTGTACTGCCCTACAGCACTGGGAGATGAGCAGGGCCCAGATTTTCCCTGTGCAGGGCAGAGGTGGAACAGCTCCATCCTGTGCAGCCAAGGACAAGGCTCTGTGTGCTGAAATAGCCAGTGGTATTTGTCCCCTGTGGGAGAAGAGCACCCCAGACTGCCAGACACACCTGAACCAAGACCCTGTGGGATGTCCCTGTGTGTCTGTCCCACAGCCATCACCTACAAAGGGCCAGAGGTCACACATCTCACCAGTGACCTGCACAGGGCTGAGCCCCCATCAGCAGCATTTCATGCATGCAGGATCCCAGAGGGTCAGGCAAAGGAGATTTCCCAAGCTTTGAAGTGCTGTGGCAAGATCTGCTAAAGCTACAAATCCCAAAGACCTTAATGATCCATACTGCAACCCCAGGAAGGGTCCCCTGGAATCAGCAGAGCCCGGTGAAATAAGTGTATCAAGATGCAAATAAATAAAACAGGCAAATAAATCAAGAAGCAAACACACCAAGAGGCAGATAAATAAACAGCACTCTCCCTGCCTGCCTCATTCCCAGCAGGAAACCTGGAGTGACAGTGGAGCAGGGCAGGGGAGCCGAAGGCAAGGCGAGGGCTGCAGCACCAGTGCTCTGCCTCAAGTTCTCTTTTGTCATGGAAGAGCCTGGGCACAGTGAGAGTAATTAATAAACCCTGAAAGATCCCAGCAGGCTTGTTCCAAGCATTTCTTCATCTGGTTACCAGGACAATCTGTTCTTTAAGCTATATATACCATACTAGCACCAAGGATATTTTGGGGGAATTCTGCACTGTTGGAGAAGGGACTGAAATTCAAGTAGGGCTAAAATTGTACCTAAGGGGCCTTTGCTAGAATGGTGACTTAATTTTTCATATTTCTAAACAAAGATGACACCGGGCCACTGGGTGTGTGTTAAACCTCCCTCTGCCCTTTGAATCCCCAGCCCTTTAATATCCATTTTAGAGATGTATATCCACACAAGGAAAGAATAGTGACTGTTCCCTCAAAATGAAAAGGCAAGATGACAGCACAAGGCAAGACTTCATTTTGCAAAGGTCAAGTGTGCCCACACCATCCCCTACAGCAGCTTCTGACACCACACTGTGACTTTTTCAGGTATCTGTGTTCATCTGCTGCAGAAATCCTTCCCCTGCAGGTGAACTTCTCAGTTCAGGAACTGATTTTGGCTTCTACATCCCAAACCACAACCCAGATTTGAACCAGACAGGAACCTCAGCCTCATCCCAGCAGAGAACCAAAGGAGATTTCCTCTCTAAGAAGGCAACAGCAGCAACACTAACAGCAGTTAATGACTGTGGTTTCCTGCAATTACAACCACCAGACTCGATGGCACACGTGGTTTGCTTTAAGAGCCATAAAGGCCCACCTGGGTCAGCACCTGGCTCCTGGCAAGGCCCAGGAGCTTTGGGAAAGGCAGGAGGAGGGAGTGAGTGAGCACAGGGTGACACTCAGTGCATTCCTACAGCCCCGTCCAGGGAACTGGGCCAAGGAACCTCTGAGCCCAAAAATGGTGCCTGGCTCATCCAGCCGAGCACACAGCCCCTTCCAGTGCCATAATTCCAGGAAGTAACAAAAATCACTGATCCTCAGTGTGATTTTAGTCCTTTTCTGAGCCATGGGGTCTTCAGCCAGTGACTCCAGAAAACCTTCCTGCAGTGCAGTCACTGCCTCAGCTGTAGGCAGCTAAAATCCACTGCCAGGTGCTGCCTGGGAGCTCTCAGCTCTGCAGTGGACACTGCACATGCCTCCCACCCCAAAAGCAATCACCCTTCCCACCCTCCCTCTGCTATCTCCAATACCAGGTGGTTCCAGGTGACAAAGTGCAAAGGGCTGGAAATGTGGATGCCTCACCAAAGGGGACCTAGCCCATTTCATCATCACAGCAGCCAAAGGACAATTAATTCAAGTCCTTCCAGAGCATCTCTCAGCTGGTTCGAAAGGTTTATTGCCTCTCTGAGGCCTTGTTAACTGTTTAATTCTCTGCCATTAAGAGGAGGCAGAAGTTCTATGGCTTTCATTCTGAAAAACATTTTGATTCATCCTCACATGAGGCATATTTCCTTTCCTATCATCTTGTTGGGTGGAGTTTTTTTAAAATATATTTTGTAATGTTCCCTCTCTGGGCTTTGGGAGGCTTGTTTATGTTGTGTTTTGTTTTATTTTATTTTATTTTCTTGAACCAGAAGTGTTGTTTCAGCCCAGGGCACGAGGCCTCCCACCAGGCCTCCCTCTGGCACTGGCATTTTCCCAAAATACAGCAGTGGGGTGCAGGTCCCACAGGCCAGGCCTTGGGGCTGGACAATGCCCCAGAGCACCCAAAATGCTGCTCCTCACTGAATTCCACACACAGCAAACCCACAAGGGAGCTCAACCTCCAGGAGCATGGAAAACTGATGCCCTGAGCTCCACCTCAGCAGAGGTGACAACCAGCACCCAGTGCCAGCACACTTGGGACACACATGGAAAATCCAGACCTGAGTAACAGAAGGTTAAAGGCTGCTCTGAGCCACCAGCAGAGAAACTGGAACAATCAGCCATCAGATAAAATGCAGGTGGAGGAGCTCAGCCCTGGAAGTCCAGGCTGCCTTTGGGAACAGCTGGGAAGGACAGGGGAAAAGCCAGCAGAGGAGGACACACACCCAGCACAGCACAAACCATGCCACTGCAGCAGGATGAGCCCCCTTCTTGGAATTCTGTGTCTGGCCAAAACGGACAACTTCCAGACATCTGGAATTAGCCACATGAATCCCAACTCCCTTGCCATTAATGCAGGATTATGTAAAAACCTAACAGGGAATATCCCCTCTTGAAGAGATACAGTTGCTTTTACTCCAGTAATTTCATATTTTAACTCAATTTTAGAACCGTTAAGGTTGGAAAAGACCTCTTAGATCATCAAGGCCATTTTCCCAAAAAACTGTCCAAGTATTTCCTTAAAAAAAGCAACAGTAAAAACCCTGTAATATTTCAGCCTGAGCCTTTTAAACATCTCATTTCTGAATCTCTTCCCTCCACCTTTGTTACAAAAAGGTGTGAAGCAGCAGAGGAGAGAGGTTAAGGATTTTCTCTTTACTGCTGCACGAGGAGCTCCCTGTCACACACTATTGTACCTGCACGTGTCACTCCACAGGCACACCAATCCCACCAGCCCCTGCACATTCAGAAGAACATCAAACTTTAAAAGACTCTCTTCTCAGGACTTTTGTCTCACTTTTGTCTCATTCCTAAATCCCCATCCTCATGTTTGAATCACCAAGAGAAATACAAGACCAACCAACCAGACACTTTCCTTCCTTTCCAAGATGCTCAGGACCACCTTGGATGGGGCTTGGAGCGACATGGTCTAGTGGAAGGTGTCCCTGCCTGTGGCAGCAGGTGGGACTGGGTGGGATTTGAGGTCCCTTCCAACCCAAACCAGCCTTGGGTTCTGTGGTTCTTCAATTCCCTGTCCCTCGTTTCCAAGCTGTGAGCTATATTTACATTATCCACACGGGTGATGAACCGTTTAAAGTCCAAGTTGCCCCAGTTCCTGATCACACGCACACAGTTCTTATCTGGAGTGTGACTTTTGCACTTGGGAAGTGCAGCCAGAGCAGAGTGGACCACAAGCCATGAGCTGGATCCCTGGCCCACGCAGGGCTCCCAGCGGGATCAGCATTGGACTCTGCTTCCTCAGCCTGGAACCGTCGTTTATGGCAGCTCAGCCAGACCTGGGGAAAGCAAAGTGCAAAGTTCAGGCCTGGGGAACAGAAACCCCCCTGGGCTGCAAGAGGCAGGGCAGATTGCTAGCCACGTCTATCAGGTCCTGGGAGATCAGCAACATTCCCATGGCTGTGCCAGGACAGTCTGGAATCTGAGGGCTGCAGGGGATCCTCGCTGCCCACTATCCATGATGCAGATGCTGTAAAGCCAATCCCTATCCCAGGCTGCACCTACCTAGCTCCCAGGGCTCAGGTTTAATTGTTTTTAATACAAAATATCACAGAAATCATTAAGGCTCAAAAAAGCCTCTAAGATTGAGTCCAGCTGCTCTCCCAGCACTGCCATGGCTGAACCATGTTCCCAATTGCCACAACCCCACAGCTTTTAAATCCCTGGGCAGCCTGAGCAGTTCCAATGCTTGACAACTCCCTCGGTGAAGGAATTTTTCCTAATAGCCAAGAAGACACTACTAATACTCAGATTTGGCCAGCATGCTGGAGCTTTTTTTTGTTTAGACTAATTACACTCCCTCTAATAAATTGACGGGGGGGAAAGTTCTCCCTGTGCTAAGAGCAGCAGGATAAGAGCACGAGCAATTCCTGTACTGACTGTGACATTTTTTCCTCATACTTGTTCCCCCCACAGCTGTAGTGTTTCGAAATGCAAATTAATTTTCAACTCCTAGCTGTCCTCAGGGTCACTCAGGCACAAATAATCCTCTCCTCGCAGCTGCAGGCAGGGCAAGGGAGAAGGGGAGAGACAAACTGGGTCTTTTTTAACAGCAAGACTTGTGTTCCCTGCCCAGCAACCCCAAGGATGTCCTCCACAAGCAAGGGATTCTCCAGAGAGATCCCATGTATCCCTTTGTAATGCTGACTCCATACTCAATAATACTGAGTTCCAGCAACTCAGAGGGCAGATGGCATGTGCCTGTTGTGGTTGGAAATTTGCCCAAAATAGCTCAAAACTATTGGCCTTTGAAAGTATCAACTTGTGTCCAGTTTGTGCAGCAGAGAGCACATCTGCAGCAAGGCCAGCTCTCCACTCATCTCCAGTTTGGGTCAACTGTTCCCTTCTTTTCCAGGCTGCTGGGTCTGCCTTTGACGTCACACGAGGCCAGGTGTGCAGAGACATTCACTGCCACATCCAGGGGGACTTCAGGCACCTAAAACACTTTGGCTTGCCACAGTTCAACAGCAGAAATGTTCAGAGTTGGGATGCAAACTCAACCCAAGGAACACAATAAATACGGGGGGAAATGTACACAGGTACACACGTAAATGTGCTTAATTCCTACAGACACTCACAACTGAGTGTCACGTGCCAACCTGTGCTGGCACTTGGGTAAGTACTATTTGGTATTTATATCCCACTCCTAATCTCCCAAGAACCTCCTGGCCATTAGGAATTTACCTTGTGGCACCCTGGGAGCAGATACGGGTTATTAGTTTGATTGTACAAGCCTGGAGATGGAATGGAAGATAACAAACAAGTTCCCCAAGGCCAAACATTTATGGCAGGGACAGGTTTGAGCTCCCAGCTCAGGGCCAGAACTCGGAGTGCCGCTGTGACCACTGACTGCCCCCAGTCCTCTGGAGATTGATTTTGAATTAAAAAATTACTATAAATCAGGAAATACCAAAAGGAAACTTTTTTTGGCACATTTGAGGCTGCCTGGTTTCAATATACTGCCAATTCAATTAAAAAGGGACAGTCAGGACAGCAGGATGGAGGGAAGGGGATAGCTAAGATTACCTGGGAGATCAGAGGTTGTCAAGCCACAGCAGTCCCATGGAGGTCCTACCCCAGAATGCAACTTTAAAACCTCCTCCCCCTCCTTCACACCATGCATACACAGGGCTGTGCCCAGGGACTCAGATGCAAGTGAAAATGCTGAGACACGCCCGTGTTTTTCCTGTGTGTCACAAGAAACTGTTTATAGATACACAAATACTACAGAGAAAGGCAGAGCAGGAGGATTTCCAGTGTTCCCAGTTAGGTGGCCTTGTCAGGAAACAAGATCCACCTTTGGTTTGTGAGCAGTAGCTCTATATATAAACAACCAAGCCCAGATATCCAGGAAAGCATTACAGAAATTATTGGATAAGTAAGGATGCATTGTTTTTCCTGTGTGCCAACGGAGAAGTTAGGATCCCCTTTTAAAAAAACCACCTGGAATAGGGTAGACAAGGTGAATCACCCCCAGATATCCCACCTGCTTGGATAACAAGTGTAAAAGGGACAGGGACTTTAAGGGACTTGCCAAAGTTCACACAAGAAATATCTCAGCAGAAAAGAGAATTGTAAACAAAAACTTCAGAACTCAGATTTGTGTCCAAATCACAAACTGCTTCAGGCATATAAATGCTTAAAAACAGAGACAGAAGGAAAACTGGGATAGCAGGACGCCAGAGCTGAACCTACTTGGAGGTTTGAAACTTTTCACTTCACATCCAAACTTGTCAGCTTGGATACTTTGGAAATACCTACTGAAAGCACAAAAATGCCCCAGGGGTTCATTCCCAGAGTGAGCACATCTAACACAACCCTCAGCCTCATCCAGAGGCAACATTCCCTCCCTCTGCTGGGATGGCTGTGGCCCATGTCACTGCTCTGAGGGAAACGTCACACGCACGTCACACACACCCAACACTTCAATAAACCTTTGTACAGGAACAAGTTCTTATTGCCTGAACAAACCCATTGATGTGGCTGCCAGCATTCAAGGCATAACAATTCCAAACATACCTGGAAATCATAGGCTAGGCTGCTGAGCTGCCACAGAACTCCATGGGAACTGCAGGTAAAAACTGAGGATCTATTTCACGTGGAAGCTCTGCAAATATTCCAAAGTCTTTCTGAAGAGAAAATCTTGGAGCAAAGCCATCATGAGCAGAGATTTCACTGGGGTCATCAGAACACTGAATCCCAAATGGGTTTGGGTTGGAAGGGACCTTAAAGCTCTCTCAGTCCCATCCCTGCCATGGACAGGAACAGGGCAGTAATAGGGAGTAGGAACTGGTTACATTCACTCTCTTGGGATTTAAAACAGCAAGAAAAACTGCAATTACTTAATCTGTAAGACTCAGTTGTCCTGAATGCCCAGTCAAGGCTTCCTTCAGGATGGCAAAGATTCCAAGCCAACAAGGCAGCCTTTTATTACAATGCCAATTGTGAGCTGGTAAAAGGGGCTCCTCACATCCATACTAGGAGCCAAAGGGCTGACACAGATTGCTAAACCTGTGCTTGAGCTAAGGGCAACCAGGCTTTCAGAGACCCCAGCCAAGCAGCTGCCAAGGTCTCATTCCTTTCCTACCTGTTCTGATAACAGCTCCCTCTATACCAAACTCTGCCATAAACTACCATCAGAGGCAAACAGATCACCCAGCTGCAGGGAAGGGGTGGCTCCAAGAGATGGATAACTCCAGAGGACCCCAAACAAGCCATGATGTCACCAGGAACCCCAATGTGCTGCTATGGACCTTTGTGAAGAGCATCAGAATCAGCACAGGAGAATAAAACCATCCCTGGCAAAGTCTTGCTGCTCCTGCGCAGTATATAAAGGGATGCAGATCCCTTATCTGCTATTTTCTGCTCTTCTCTTCCATTTCATTTTTTATTTAATTCTACTCACCTGTCCAAATTAATTCTGAATAAATGTGGAGAACTGGAAGAACAGGAAGGACACAGAGCAAGACCATGTGAGTTGGTGAACTTTGTCTTTTGTAGGCATTTACATCTTCAGCAGAAGTCAATGACTCTTGCTGACCACACAGCAAGTGTATTTTATAAAAATTTAAAAATCATGCATAGATCCTTCACTATAAGAAACTTGTCAATTAAAAATTCCATTTGTGAATATATCTTTTCCAGTGATGGAAGCTGATGATGTATGAACGTGACAAAGCCATAAAGAGGTACAAAAAATGCCACGTGCCATTAGCCTACAAAATCCTCTGTGGATACAGCTGGTTTTATGATGGATTATCTCTGGAGGTGAATCCATGACATCACCTCAGTGTGGGACCCCAGGGTTGTGCTTCAGTCCTGTTGCTAAGGGAAAAAGGGTTATTCCCAACAAGTGATAGGTGACAGGAACACTTCTGGCTTGGACAAAGAAACTGTGTCCCCATGCTCTGCAGTCCAAGCAACCCCAGCACATGATGCCCAGTAGTATTTGAATAAAAAGTACATTGTAAAGTAACCCCTCATGTGCTGCAGCTCAGGAGTCCCTCACTCGCAGAACAGCAAAGTGTTTTTTCCCTGGTGAGTGCTGACCCACCCTGGTGGGTGCTGACCCACCCTGGTGGGTGCTGACCCACCCTGGTCTGTGCTGACCCTTCTTGCTGGGTGCTGACCCATCCTGGTGGGTGCTGACCCTTCTTGCTGGGTGCTGACCCACCCTGGTCTGTCCTGACCCACCCTGGTGTGTCCTGACCCATCCTGGTGGGTGCTGACCCTTCCTGGTGGGTGCTGACCCATCCTGGTGGGTGCTGACCCATCCCATCACCCGGAGCAGCCCCAGCCCTGCCTGAGCTCCCCATGGGAATTG
>VXBQ01015600.1:175371-382265 GCA_013400175.1 Phainopepla nitens
TGCTGACCCACCCTGGTGGGTGCTGACCCATCCTGGTGGGTGCTGACCCACCCTGGTCTGTGCTGACCCATCCCATCACCCGGAGCAGCCCCAGCCCTGCCTGAGCTCCCCATGGGACTTGTGCCTCCATCTGACCCCTTGCCCCTCCACCAGCTCATCAAAAACATGCCCAGCTCACCGAGCCCTGCCTCTCCTGCAGCCCAGAACCATGTTCCCCTTCATTCCTACCCATGTCACATCCCCAGGAGCTGTGGGGAGCTCCCTGGCCAAATATTCCAAGGCAGGAACCAGGGCATGGTGCAGCTGCTGCAATGCAGAACTCCACCAGATCCCACACTCCACAAACATCCTCTGCCAGCACAATCCTGCTAATTTGGGTCGGGCTAAATTTGTTCTACTTAGTTTCCTTCTAGAGAGAAACTTGGGGGAAAGAAAAGAATCTCTGCCTACAAAGGGAATAAGAACAAGGTCTCTTCAGGAGTCAGGGATTGGGGTGGATTTGCTCTTTCTCACATCCCCATAAACTGTGACAGGACACAGGGAATGGCTGGAGCTGTGTCGGGGCAGGGTTAGGTTGGACATCAGGGAAAGGTTCTTCCCTCAGAGGGTGCTGGGCACTGCCCAGGCTCCCCAGGGAATGGGCACGGCCCCGAGGCTGCCAGAGCTCCAGGAGGGCTTGGACAGCCAGGGATGCCCAGGTGGGATTGTTGGGGTGTCTGGGCAGGCCCAGGAGCTGGACCAGATGATCCTTGTGGGCCCTCCCAACTCAGAATACCACGTGAATTTGTAAAACAAACCAGCAACGCAGGTGGCAACTGCACCAGCCCAGCTGGGAGCATTTCTGAGGGCAATGGAGAAACAGCAACTCCCTGCTGAGCCTGGTCTGCTGCCAAGTGACACTTCCCTGGCAGGGAAGTATCCTAAGCCCAGCAGGAGCCAAGAGATGAGTAAGGTACTGGATGGGATGCAGACAGGACTCTTCAGTCAGGCTCCACGGGGTGTCTGGAGCTGACTGAAGAAATATTGTGCAAACCAACATACTTGAAGGGAGCATTACCACAGGCTCTGCCAACAGAGAAGTCCAAGATCCCTCATATCAAAACTGGTTTTACTCCTTCAGGTCCCAGCCCATCATTCAGTGCTGACATGTGACAAGAGAGAAGAAAAGGACACCCTGTTGAGACTTTCTCTGAAAGCAACACACCTATGCATACCCAGCCCCATGCCCAGGAGCCCTGTGACTCCCAATTCCCTCTTTCCCAAGCAGCTTGGAGCAGAGATGATTCTGAAAAATAATCCTGTGATCTGCCCATGACTCAGAACCTCACCAAAGAGACCAGACAGCAATGCTGCCTTCCCTCACTCCTCTCACCTCCAAGGGCATTTGGGGAATGACTGCTTGGCACCTCATGGAGGTGTAACTCCCACCCTGGAAGGGCTCCAGCACTGTCTGGACAGCTCAGAGTATCAGCACAAACCAAATTGGAACTGAAAAGCAAACACACCAAACCCAACCCCCAGGACACTGCCCAGCACTCACCACAGTCTCCATCATGAATCACCAGAAACAGGAGGGTGTAGGGTGCACTGCTCATCCCTCACACTGTTATTGTAAACACTTGGTAAATCCTCACCTCCCTCCCTGTAGCTGCTCGGTGTTCCTGCTCAGACCCACACAGGACACTCAGGGAAATGACAAGCCACATCCTCCCAGGGCAGCAGCACCACCAGCCTGTTGCTGCACTCCTCCCACCTTCCCCAGACATCCTTCCCTAGGGAGACACCTGGGCACAGACATATCCTGATCTTCAGAGCTGCACGTTCTGTCCCACCAGGCTGGGAGGCATCTTGCAGCACGGAGAGCACAGCCCCAGCACAGCCCCATCCCAAAAACTCACATAACCACGACAAATGCTCTGCTAGGACAAGTGCAGCATGTGGAGCTTTGCAGGATGGCATCCTAGGGCTCCTGCTCCCTAACAGCAAACCAGGGCACATTCCTGCACCACTTTCCTCCTGTGTATCCATGCCAAGTTTATCCTCCTCCTGACAGTGGCCCAGAGGATGCAGAACGAGGGATTACTTGATGAGCCCACAGAAAGACAAGGTACTGCAGTAATTGAACCATCTCCTCTGGGTTTGTAAATCCCCTCCAGGTACACAGCCAACAGGTTCTCCTAGCTAAGCAACCTGAGCCAGCTGCCTCAGTGCAGGGTTTATTAAAAAAATGTTACACTTACTGCAGTTTTTGTCCTTATCCCTCTTATTCTCTCATTCCGTTTCTCGCTCACTAAAAATGAGCATAGTTTCAGAGATTCATGTGACTACAGAATTTGGGCTGCTCATGTTGTTTCTCAGCAAATTATTGAAAATGTGTCATCTTCACAAAGCTGATAACTAAGAAAATGCTTAGCATAACTCCAGTTTGTTTCAATACTGCATTTCTGAGGTGCACATAATGCCTTGTCACTCACTGCAATCACTAGGGACAGTGGCATCTGCTCCTTCAGCCCTATATTGGCATTTCTGGGGATTGGACATTGACCCAACAAAACTAACATGAGCTTAAACAAATCAATTAATGTACTGGGTTCTTTTTGTTCATCTGAACTCCCATGTTCCAGGTTGTGATTCCAAAGTATCACCAGCAGGTACCACACACAGACTTCAGCCAGAGCATGCTCTGATGAGCTCCTGGAAAAAACACTTGATGTGCTGATTATGAGAAGCAGCTTCTTTAATTCACCTCAGGCCCCTTTCAGCAGGTCAGCACTGCAACAGGCTCCAAGACTGAGCTACAGTAATGCTACAGGAGGAGGGAATCCTAAAATGCTGTGCATGCACAGAGCTCAACTCGCAGGGACCCAGAAATGTCTCCACGAGCCCCATCCTGGGGATTATGTAACTTGGAGTACAGGTCAGGGAGCTGAATCACCCAGAAAACAACAATCCTGCTGTTGGAAACAGAGCCATGGCCCTGCTGGCAAATTGGACCTGTTTCACTCCAGGGAGTTAGGAAAGGGTTATTAAATCAAGGGTGAAGGCAGCTGGTGACTCCTGAGCTGAGGGACCTCATTAGCACAGCCAGGTCACTGTCACCCTGATGTGTGGGATGGTGGGGAGAGACCAGGACAAGGACAGAGCTCCCAGAGACTGTCAGACAAGAATCTCCAGTGGAGTTAAAGCAGTTTGGTTCAGCTCAGGATGTGTCTTTGAATGCTAAATAAACCACACCTTGAATCCAGGGGAAGAAGTCGGTGCAGAGGGCAGGGAAAAGCTTTGGCCATCACTGACTTGTGCCTAAAAAAAGGGCTTGGGATGAAAGGGAACTCCCTCCTTCCCATCAATGAGCTCACTCTGCTGGCATGGCTCCTGCCCTCCAAGAGTGCTCCCACAGCATGCACATAAAACCAGCTCCAGAGCCACCCGGTGCTGTGAATTACCTACTGCTGATGCAGTTCCACATGGGTCACTGTCTGTTGCTGACCCCAAACCATCTCTGGCGCTTTTCAAGCCCCAGTAAGGATCTCTCCTGGTTCCAAGCGAGCCAACAAGCCTTGCCACAGTTCTGACTCCATAAGGACAAGCACATACTCTGCACCAGCTGGTAGTGAAACACTTTTATGTCAGGTGAGGGAGCGCACATCGCTGTTACCAACCACATCAGCTAGAAAAAAGAGCAAGAAATGGTTCCCAGCCCTTTGCCAGGCCTTTTTCAAAAGGCATTTGGATGAACAAGGAGCCTGAAGACTCACTGAAAACAAATTTAACAGAGAAACTCCTTTCCTGCCCCACACATCCCGTCACTTCTCCCTCGGCCTGCACACAAAACCTGAGAGACATCAGATGGACAACTCTGGCACAAGGGATCTGCTGCAAAGCCACCAAAGATCCCATCGCTGCTTTCCTGTCAGCCTTAACTCCCCACCATTTGCCCATTTGTAGGGCAAATCACCTACAGCCCACAGCTGCTGCAGGCTGCATTCCCAATATCCCTGGGTGTGGGCTCCCAGCAGGAACAGCCAAGCCTGGGGACCTGGGACAGCATCCAAGTGCTCTGGCTGCTCCTCAGCACTGCAGGAACCCGAGGTGGCACAGGGAAAGGGCAGGAAAGAGCCTGTGAGATCAACGCTCATCCCAGGAGAAGTGGTAACAATTGTGTTATTTTTTTCTTGGAACTGAGAGGCTTTCTCCTCTGCCTCTCTGAACTGCTGATGGGGAGGGAAAGGGACCCTGAATAGAGAGGAAAAGTCAGCTGTGAGGAAACACAATATCCAGTTAATTCCTGTAAATCCTGTGAAATCCAAGGAAAAGGCAGATGAAGGATTTACACTGCAAATTGTGAGAGAATCAAACAAAGGTACCGAGTTAAGAGAAATGTAGGGATTCAACATGCCTATTAATTAATCACTGATGCTGACACTGACATACAAATAAAGTCTATATTCTGTATTCCTGGGGGGAAAAAAAATTATTTGAAGACTTGAAGAGGCCGAAATCCCATCTACAGGAGCCCCCTTCAGTGCTCCCACATCGAACCATGGCGCTTCCCATGTTGTAGCACAAAGTTTGCTCCTCATTAGCCTCAGTTTCCCTTTCAGCCGCGGATTTGCGTCACACATTTATCCCCCAGCACAACCCTGACTAGCTGTGATCACCCTGACAAATTCCCAAGAGAGGAAGAGCTCAGAGCAGGGTGTTTCTTACCGTCATGGCCGGAGTTGAGCAGGTGCTCCCCCAGGTCACAGCCAAACACCCTTTCCTTGAGGATCCCCCGCTGTTTCAGTTTCTGTTTCGTTGGGCGCGACTTCATGAATGTCCGGAGGAAGGTGATGAGCTTCCCGTGCTTCTTGGACACTGCACAAGGCAAGGAACAACCACTTCATTCCAGATCTGGCAACCACTGAGCAGAATTCCTTCTACAGAGCACGGAAGAACTGTAGTAACGTTAATATCAATTATTTACAGGAACAGATTTGCCAAGGTTCAACACTAAACAGAGACTTGGCTTTTGTTCCAATCCTTGGCTGGTGCAGAGTTACCAGGAGCAAAGTGGAATGGAAGGACTAACACAAAGACACATTTCTCTGCAGAGTAGCTTCAGGCTGATGGTGGGCAGCACCTGGGAGGGCAAATTTCATCTCTGGGAAAGGCAATGAGGCTCAACTGAGAAATCTGGTAATCTGTGCACATCAGTGTGTAATCTACACACAGAAATAAAGCCTTGTGACTGACTCTCATTCTGGTCTGAGGCCCCTCTAGAACCAAGGGCTGACTTATAATCTCTGAGGTTGAGCAGGTGGAGCTCCTTGAGAGCCCAACCTGCCTCCCAGCACACAGGGGCCCCACTGCCCCTCACTGCACCTGCACAGACACCACCCCATGGCCTCAGCAACTCCCTTCTCAAGCCATCACAAAATAAAAACAGAGTCACTGAGGTTGGAAAAGCCCTCCAAGGCTATCAAATCCAACCTGTGCCAAATCCCCACCCTGTCACCCTGCCCAGAGCACTGAGCACCACATCCAGGTGTCCCTTGGACACCTCCAGGGATGGGGACTCCACCATCCAGCCCACTGAACAGGTCACAAAGGCAGCTGATTGAAGAGATGCAGTTTATCCTCTCCAGAATGAACGCAAGCAGCCTCCAAAGAGAGGAGGATGTGGCTCAGGAGCCACCTTCCAACCTCCTGCTCTGTCTCTCTGGGCTGTGCTGGGGAAACTCTGGTCCCTCTGCTAAAACCACCTGCCCAGGAGCTGAATCCCAGTGCAAGGCAAAGGAGAGCAGTGGGTGACAGCAATGACCTGGCCCTAGGAGCAGAGGCCGGGCTCAGGTTGAATGGGAGCAGAAAAACACCCTGGAATGTCAATGTTCCTCCAGAGGCCCTCGGAGCCTCCCCAACAAAAATGCCATTGTGTACAGGATTTAAAAGCAGTTTAATTCAACAGAAGAGCTCTGCTGAAGAGAACAAACCGCTGGGTACAAAGGCTGTGCTTTGTGAGGAAGCCTTTGCAGCTTGGGAACTTGTAAAGACTCCTGCAGCAGCAGCAATCACCCTCCCCTGTTCCTCCCTCTCATCCCAGGCAGCAAAGACAAGAACCATATATTCCACCTGCATTAAACCCACAAACACTGCAATCAAATATCAGCAGAGTAACACCTTCCAGAGCAGTGAAGACCTCTGGGGACAAAGGTTCATCCCTTCAGCGTCACCTCTGCTGCCTAATGAAATGTGAAATACAGAGAGCAGCTCTGAAACTGGGACTCAGCAAAGCAGAGATGGATGGGCACTGCTTCACTCAGGGGGGGTTCCTCAACCAGGGAACATGGAAAACCTTGTCCCAAGATCGTGGTTATACCACACAATGCTTCAGGATGCTTTAATCCCTTCCCACAGCTGAGTATTTCTCCTTCCATTTTACTAGACACTGGCATGGTCCCTCTAATGATACATGTAATAACCTGATATATTTATAATTAACCTGATTCCACTGACCTTAACAAATTTGTACCAATGTGAGGAAAGCAAACTTCTCCTTCTGCAATAAGTCCCCTGTAGCAGTACAACACCAAACTGATTCTCAGCACCACCTGAACACCTGAAATCCCAAAATCCCCACCAAATCCCACATCTGCATCCTCAGCAATCAAACCCAATTTATTTAACAACCACAAGAGCCTTGAGCATGACAAACTGTGGCTGTGAGGGCTTTAATTAAAGGAGTGTTTGCAGTTTGATGGGGGTTTTTTAATTGCATGCAATAAAGGAACAGATTGTGCTGACATGCCAAACAAAGTTAGGATGGGGTTTGGTTGTATCCATCATCACAGGAAAATAAGGGCTCATTTATCACCTCCTATCGGCCCAGCTCAAGGATAAATGGTGACAATCTCATCCTGACTAGTGTGGAATTTCCAAGGTTAGCACCCTCGGGCTGCTGCAGTAACACCACTGAGGGTCAGAGACCTGAGACAGATGCTTTTAGGACAGGCAAACAGGCAAATAGAGCACCTACTAATCCAAATAAAGCAATCATTAATATGTGTGTATTCATTTGAATCATTTCACACTCTGTACACTTTGTACCTTGCTTGACTTAATGAAAAATGAGCCCATCAGAGAATGGATTTTAAATGGAGAAAAATGCATCCAATTCTAGACCTGAAGAAATTCTATGACTAATGCAGATTAACAAGTGACTTTTGGGTATCACCTCAGCTCCAAAACCAGAAAAAAACTGCAATGGATGCACTTCCATGGTCCAGAGATGTACTTGGCTTGGTATTGGCATCACTGACCAGAAAAGTGACCTGAGTTTTTAAAACACAATAAATCTGCTCTGCCTTTAAGCCACTCAGTGCAGGTTAAAATAATTGTCCTGCTTTCTGCACCACTAAGCAGACTCCCACTAACTCCCTGCCACAGAGAAGAGGTGCAGCAGACAAGGACTCTGTGAAGGCAGGTTCAGCCACCAGAAACTCCCTTGTTTCCAGCCTGTGGAAGTGTTTGCACAGCTCTTTGGTGACACAGAGACTGCTCTGCTCATCCCAGATCACTGCCTGCTCTGCAGAGCCTCTCTGAGGCTGAAGCCAGCTCCGAGGGCTATACCCACGCAGGAATGATTCACTTGGGCTTCTGCTGGGTGGGGGAGAACAAGAGAACAGCAAGAAAATCCAAGCAGTCATCTTCTTGCTGACAGGTTATTAAGGAGAATGAAAGCAGGTGGGTGTCTGAGAGGGATGAGCTCTGCTCCTGAGCTGTGGGAGCTGCAAGAGCAGAAAAGGTGGGATCCCCTCACCCTCTGGCATTACTGATCCTCGAACCACCAATGTGTCCCAGGAGATTAATTCCTGCTGCATTCTGGTTTAGGTGTGTGCAGCACAGGCTCTGGATAAGCACCAATGCCAAAAGCCACCAGGAATGCTGTAAAATCTGTGTTTTCTGCTCCAAAACATCCATCCCAAAGCTTTGCTGCCACACAGGTGACAGTGACAGCAGCAGCCAGCAGTGCTCTTCTGCTGCAGCACCAACAACTCTTCTACACCCAGAATTGGTGACTGCAGGAAAACCAGGGAATCAAGGTGCAGGGTTTAGACCTGAAACAAATCTGCAAGTTTTACAAACCAAGCAGATGTAGATAAAACAATTAACCCTCTCCTAGCATTACTGTCCCATTAATAAAGCAGGGACATCACAGAGTTGATCCACTCACAGCTTGGGTCTCCACACGAGGTGTTCATAGAAATAAATCCAGGAACCAGCATTACAGACAACTTCAAATGGTTGCTGGGCTTTAAGTTACCAACTGAAAGCCAAACCAAACTAAACAAAAATTCCAGCATTTATCCATATTACTTTCCACCTCACACTTAACCACTATAAAACACATTGTTTACCAAGAAATGGAGACTTTCCTAGAAGGAGCAAGGGCTGCTTTTCCTCAGAAAGGCAGATTTGGCTTAATATCCTGGCCTGAAGAAGCAAAGGGAAATTCTCCATCCGGTGAAGAGAGCCTGGCTGCAAAAAAACCCCAAATGAAACCCAACTGAAAAACATCACCTGAGACTGGACCACTTCTGAAGTTTTGCTGGCACAAATGTGTCAATTAGGAGCACACAAAAATCTCCCACCCTTTGCTATCATAACTGTGCTGGCCAAAGCCTTTACATGGTGGGAAGGGGGAGAAGGAAAAGGAATCCTTGTGCCAGGTAGTTCACTGTGGCTTTGGGAAGCTGCCCAGTACCTCCCCTAGGAACATTTATCGATCAGGCAGTGTTGTTGTTGTTACACCACCAGCACTGGTGGTGCAAGTGAGGCCCCAAATCCCTCTGACACAGGTAAAAGCTATTAAATAACAATCACTTCATTAAAAGCAGGGCTCGTTCACCCTCAGGATATGATTTCTGCAGCGTTAGTGGAGAGCTGTGCCAGCTCTTCATCAGCTTCACGCTCTTGGTCAGCACAACTCACCCTCCTCAAAGCCCACAGAGATCCCTTGGGATTTGCTGAGGACTCCAGAGCCTTCCTGTGAGCTCAGCCCATGGTGGCACTCCTGGGTGTCCCCACACCACGAGCTTAGCCCACGGTGGCAGTGCTGGGTGTTCCCACACTGTTCCCTGAGGCTGAGCTGAGGCACTCCTGTGACCTGGATTAGGAATAATCTGCTGCCTCTGATGCTCTTAAGGCAGAGCTGGGCCAGCCCAGGTGAGACAGCCCAGAACTGACCTGCTTCCCCAGACCTGATCCCTCCTGGGTCCCAAGCATTCATTAGGGATGCTGTTATTTGGGATTCACAGCACAGTCCAACAACATCACACAGTTCAGCCTGAACTCCACAAGTGATGCCTGGCCACAAAATTCTTCCCAAAACCACCGCAATATTTAATTACAATTGTGGAAAGTGCTGCCAACAGAAGGAAAGGTAGGATGGCAAAGAGCACTGGCTCCTTCTGATTCCTAGGCTTTGGATCACAGAGACCAAACAGGAAAAACCCTTTTAATCAACAAACACAGCCTTACCATGTCCCCAGATTTGTTCTGCTCAGCAAGAAAGGCCCCATGAGGCAAAGGCTTGAGAACAAAACACGGGCCAGCCAACCCTGCAGCAAGACAGCATCTCCTAGCTGACTCATCCTGCCTCTTTCCAAAGGCCAGGGGACATCCAGGCAAATGGTGACCTGGCAACAGATTCTAAACACAGAATCCCAGAGTGGTTTGAGTTGGAAGGGACCTTAGAGTTCAACTCGTTCCAAACTCCTGCCATGGGCAGGGACACCTTCCACTAGACCACACTGCCCCAAGCCCCATCCAGGGCAAAGCCAATCTCCTCCAGGCCACCCTCCCAAACTCCCTGCCTGTTTCTCAAGCCCTCTGCCTGCTCCCTCCAGCATCATTAGCCTTTGTGAAGGGAAAACAAGCCCCTGCTCCACAAACAAAGAACACCTGTCCCATTCCCTGCTGGCAGCACTAATATTTGGGGTTTGACAAAACCTCCTTCCCAGGGTAATAGCACCACGTTTTCTGATGTAGGTTTAGCAAACTTGGACTCCAAGAGTCTGACCCACATTCCCAGCACATGGGCAGCCTGTTTGTTTCTGTTATTCCCAGTGATTTTACAGGTCACAGCACCCAGCTGGCCCCCGCTGCGAGGGGAGCCTGGTGCTCAGACCAAAGCAACAACAACACGTGTGGCTGCAGAGCTCCACAGCAATCAAGAAACTGCACTGGCAGGCACAAAATCAAAGATGGAAAAAGGTGTAGGAACATCATAAAGAAAAGCATTACAAAACAAAAGTGAAATCCATCCTGAAAGGAGATTTACAGCAAATCAGGCAAAAATTTTTCCAGGCTATTAGTCCCTCCAGAGCCATTCTCTTCTAAAATTAAACTGCTGCAGGGACAGAAGGAGAAGCAACAGACTCTTCTGAAAAAAGAGCAGCTCCAGGAATCAGGAGATGAGAAGCTGGGGTTGTTTTGCCACACATTTCCTGCACTCCTGATTCTGCATGCTCAGGATCACAGTGAAGGGTGGGAGCAGAGCGAGGCCAACCTGGTCCCCACACAGCATCAGTTACCCCAGCTGCTGAAAACAGCAGCCAATATCCTCAACATCCATCCCCTCACACTCGGAAAAACCCGCTCTGCAGACCCACACCTCACCGAGGAGAAGTGATGCCAAGCCAAGAATTGAGTCACATCTCCCAGGCCTCTGTCATGTTCCTTAGCAACAAGATATTTTCCTCCTTCCCTCCTGCCACAGCACATTCTATTTTGGAAGCTCATTTACACAGCCCTAAAAACCCCAAGCAGAATGTGGAACCATGCACCACCAAGCATCATCCCTTAGTCCTTGAACAGGATGCTGGGTTTGAAGAAGGACTAACCAACACAGCAATAATCTCATTAATCTCTATACTGGGCTCTCTCAGCAGGCATAAAGATTTTCAAGATTTTTCCATAGGTATGAGAGCCTAAAAATATTTTTCTATCTAAAATACCTCACGTAAATGTGTACTGACTGGTTTGCCATAAACAAGAGCAAAATAAATGTGTGTTTTCTGATGCTGCAGCACTTCTGTTGTGCCAGGCTGCCATCAGTTACAGCTGGGCTCTGAAGTGAAGAAATACGTTAAAGGTGGTAATTTCAGTGTCATTTGATAAAAAACATTCAAATTAACTAAGACAAGAATCAGTGAAGGATAAGGACAGACTTGCAGCTACCACGAGAGCCCCACACATATGGAGAGTAAAGTAGGTCATTGATAAGAGCTGATGCTGTTTATTTACAAAGCCTGGTAATAAGGAAGCTGCATCTCTTGCATCTGCCCAGGCTCCTGCAGCCATCCTTTGGGCAGTGTCTGTGCAACGACCTCAGCACAACTCCAGCTATTCCCTGTGCCTGCCAACAGCAGCCCTCGGCTCAGGTTGGATCCTCTTGGTCACACAGGAACATCTGGCACCAGAGATCCACCAGCCAGGCAACTCACAACTACACAATTCCTTCAGCTTCTGCTGCATCTGGGTCTGGTCACTCCTCTGCCACAGACAGGACACTGCAAATCCAGAAGCTACCAGCGTGGTAGCTACTTTCATTAACTAAAATCACATGTCTGTAGTGACATGCACAAGGATCATCTACAGTGTGAGCTGCCTGAAGAAGTTTCTTTATGGCCATGAGAAAACACAGACATGAACCAGGAGTGAATGTACAACAGTAAAACCTCTTCCCATGCTCTTCTGCCACAGTTTTTGAGTGTTTGTAACAGCTTAAGAATGATAGCCACCAGGTTAGTCTGATGCAAAAGTCTATCACCTATGCCTGATACCAAGAAATCTGTGCTATTTCCCAGCCTTAAGACATGACTGATCTTTGCACAGAATCTAAGACCATAGGGAGCACTAAGATGATACAACCTGACCTCCTGAACAAACAGACCCCAGGACATCTTCGAATGAATCCCTAAAGGACAGCACATCTGCCCCAGGGCAGTGGTACATGGCCAGGAGATATGAATCAGTTATTTATGTAGCTGAAGGCTAACAGAGACATGAGAGAGGTTTCAAAGGTTCAAGGACTAGCAAGGTCAATCTATTAATTCTATTAACAAGTTTAAATTGTATTTTGGAAAAAAAACAACAGTACTGACTAACAGAGTCCCAGTGATGATGCAGCAGGGACAGGCTGGGACAGGTAACTGGGGGAGGAAATAATGATGGATGGGGCTGTAGTGCAAAGGAAACCAGTTATTAGAGACCCAGTCTGGAAAAGGAGTGGGAGCTGAAAACAAACCAACAGAGATTTAGCACACGTAGCAGTGGGGTCAGCAGCTCAGGTGACACAAAGAGGTCACAGGGCCAGCAGCAAAACTGGGAGATAAGGGGAGCAAACTGGGAAATGGGGAGCTAGGAGAAAAATACCCAGAGAGACACTTGAAATACCTTTCTCGTTTTCCATTCTAGCTCAATATCTGCATTTCAGCAGAGCTTAATACAGTCCTTTTGCTTATCTCACTACTCTGGAGAGTGAGGATCCTTTAGAAAGGCTGCTCTGACTCAGGTAACCATCACAGGCAGAACTGAACACCAGATCTGCCCACCAGGGAGATGGTGTCAGCCTCCCACTCACATTCACTTTGGCATGTCAGGATTGTTTGACCTCGAAGGCCCAAGCTCACACCACACCCAAAGATGTGAGATCTGAAACCAAAATGTGCCTGTGTGCAATCCCACATTCCCACTGAAGAGAATGTGACACTGTAACCTGAGGCTATCTCTGATACACAATTTGCATGGTTTGAGAAGAAACCCAATTTAAGAACGACCCCAAAGGTTGGTTGATGTGGCCCATGAAGGGTGCTATTGGCTAAAGGAATTTCTGGAACCTCAACTGGGGCAGCAGCAGTAAGGGTAAGCACGAACACCAGCCACCAGCACCCTGTGCTGGGTAACTCTGCAGACACTTGCAACTCAGCGAGAAATGGAAGAACACTCAAGAGGTAAGATGTCACCTTAGCATCAGGTGACACCAGAGCAGGGCTATCTCTGCCAGAAGCTTCTCCAGCTCACCAGTCATCACCAACAGGAACGTGATCCACAGAGAGACAATGGTGGCAAGGCCACACGTTCCCTGTTGGAGCTGCTAGCTATCCATACATACAGAACTGCCTAATGGACAACCTCAACCTCCCTTAAAGACAATCTAAACCAAACAGTTTTTGTCCTGGCTCCAGCAGCCACAGCCTCAGAGAAGTCAAGATCTGACTGTTCCCAAACCCACACTCACTTGAAGGCGAAGTGCCTTTGCTCTGCCCAGTTCACAGCCCAGCTGTGCTCCATGCAGCTCCTTCCCTGATTAAAAAGCTTTCCAACAGCCCCGTGGAGCTGCAGCTCGGCTGAGCCTCACCCACGCAATTCCTGCAAGTGCCAGCAGCACTGCAGGAGATCTTCCAAAAACTTGACATAACCCAAGTGACCCTGGATCACATCGGGTGCTTTGGACACGGGCAGGCAGCCCGGAGCCTTCCCCACACAAGCGTGGCATCACCAGAGTGACGGCAGCACCGCGCTCCTCCAGCCCAGACGGTGGGAGAAGGCGAGCAGTGGAAAAGGATCTGACAGGAATCAACAAACACCACAAGTGGAATAATGAGGAGTTTGGCAGATGGAGCTCGATCCCACAGCGAGAGGGTGTTTGCTCTTACGCAAGACCTTGGGAAGGCACAGGGAAGGAACAAACCCTTTTGCTTCCATGGGGAAGGGGCACGAGCAATCCCTCTGGAAACAGGAGGCGGCCTGCTCAGGTCAAGGCACACTGCCTCGCTGCTCCTGATGCCCTTGGCACAGCCTTTGCCTCAGTCCTTGAGTACAGACTGTCCTGAGGTACCTGGTACTCCGACAAGGAACATCCCTGCTGCTCTCCCGGTCCCTTCTCAAAGGCTGCCTCTCATTTTCCCTGGCCCAAGGGCAAGTGTTTGCAGCCCAGACCAGTTACTTCCAAACTGCAGTGACCTACCCTTCCCAGACTGATATTGCTCTGGTTCTTCTATTTTACAGCCCTGACTTCCTAAACTAAAATCCCTAAGCTATGACCCCCTAAAAAAGGGGTCATACAATAGCTATTAACCCCTGCATTAAGCCCTGAGACAATTCTGCCTTTGGAAGTTAAGTTTTCACTCACCTGGAGTGGAAACAAAAAAAAATACTGAAGACCATGACCACAATTTTCTTTTATATTACAGTCACTTTACACAGCACAAGAAGGATACAATACTTAAAAGAGGATAAAAATTACATTTTCACATATATCCTCCCTACACAGCTAAAGAAGTGTAAAAAACTTCACTGAAAGTGAAAATTGGACCTAAAAGCTGGGGATTTGAGTTGAATTAAATCTGCTTTTTAAGACTTAGGAATGCAGATAATGTATTGTTTTGCCTGCTTTATATTCTTTTCCTTTCACTTCTCAGTGCAGGGCTTTGATTTCAAATGAGCCTCTTTTATCACGCCTGTGTGGTGCCCAGAACAAAGGAGGTCAGGGAAGAGTGGAAAGGGAAGGCCTCCTGCCTTCTCTGTCACAAATAATCAGATCCTGCAGAGCATTTAGTCCTTAAAATGGGCTCTGGCTTTTAGGAGGTTTTGCGAACAAATACGAATAGACGAGCCATGGCTACTTGCAAAGTATCTACTCTGATCACAGTAATGTCTCTCCCTGGGAATTTTATTTTCCAGAGTGTGCATTCCCTGCCCCAGGGCTCCAGCAAACAACGGGCTGGCAGTTTTAAATAGGAAGCCCCTTTCTCCTGACCAATAGCATCAATAATATTAATGCTTAGGAATGTGCCAGCCTGGGGAGGGAGGGAAGACAAAGGATAAAGCGATATGCAAAAATCTATTGAAATTTAAATTGTAGACATTCCCCTTTGTCAGCTGCCCCTTTGGGAGGGAGGTATAAATCTGAGAGAGAGGCACTAAACTCCAGCCCTGCAGCCCCAGGATCATGGCTGGGGTGGAGAGGGTCTGCACGCTGGAATTCCTTCTCTGCTGGGATCTGGGTGGGAATCCCACGCAAATCATCCCGGACATGAAAGAAGCTCCCTTTAACAGCTCCGGTTTGCTACACACCCATGACCCAAGAACAAATCCAACAGAACAGTTTACAGCTAAGGATCCAGTGTGGAGCAAGGGGAAACAGAAATCCTCAAGGCAGAGATTAGTTAGAGGGAAACAGAAGTAAAACAATTAACAAGGAGGTGGAGAGGGGTAAGTATGTAAATTTAATCGGCATTCGGTCATCAAGCCAGGGAACCTGCCCAAGTGCACAGATCCCCGAGGAGCTTCTCCCACTGCAGAAGCACAAGTCTGTAACCAGCAGCCAGGGATGAGAGAAATTACTGACACCAGGTATATTTTACCCGGCTGAAAACATGATCCCAGGCAGGGGGGCATCTGAGCACCCCAACGGCATCACGCCCGTGCAGGATCAGCTCTGCTCCAGGCAGTGTCCTGGCCAGCACACCCCAGGCCCAGCCACGGGGTGTTAAATACCATCAAATCATGAAATGGTTTCACTTGGAAGGGACTTGAAAGCCCATCCAGTCCCACCCCCTGCCATGGGCACGGACACCTTCCACTACCCCAGGGTGCTCCCAGGGATGCAGGGGCAGCCACAGCTTCCCTGGGTACCTTGTGCCAGGCCCTCCCCACTCTCACAGGGAGGAATTTCTTCCCAATATCCAGTGTAAAGTATGTACCAAGAGCCTCTTTCCCGACGCACCACCACCAGCGGGAAAGAAGAATCCTCATCCAAAGCCACACACGCATTAAGTACCTGGCAAGTTACTAAGCAACAAGTGGCGCAGACACCTCCGCACCTCTCCGAGCCCCCGGCAGGGTAATCCGGGGTATCGCGGTCTCACCTGGCCCTGCTCCCTGCCGGGTCCCCCGCGCCCGCTCCGCGCCGGCTCCGCCGCGATCCGCGGGACGCGCCGGCTGCTCGCAGCCTCTGCGGCTCTGCCAAGCCCCTCCCCGGCTCCTCCTCCGCAGGTGCCTCCTTCCTTCCTTCCTTCCTCCCTTCCTTCCTCCCTTGCTTCCCCCCTCCCTTCTTCCCCGGCTCCCGCAGCCGCTCCGGCGCTGCCCCGCCACGGGACCCTCCCGTTCCTTCTGACTCCCGGGGCCGGGCAAACGGCGCAGGGCGGGCAGGGAGGGAGAGGGAGCAGCACACGGCTGCTCGTCTGGGGAAGGGACAAAATATAAATATAAAAAATCCCAGGTATAAAAATCTAGAAAGGGGTTGCTGAGAAGATGAATCAGGCTGTGCTCGGTGATGCCTAGCAACAGGACAAGAGGAACGGGCAGTTGTTCCAGCTAAACGTGAGGGGAAACTTCCCTGTGCAGTGATCCAGCACTGAACAGATTGTCCAGAGAGGGTGTGGAGTGTCCCTCACTGGGGATGTTCCAGAACCCACTGGACACAATCCTACCCTGCACTCTGGGATGGCCCTGCTGGAGAGGGGAGCCGGGAGCTGGTGACCCTCCGTGGTGCCCTCCAGCCTGACCCACCTTGGGATTCTGTGGATGTCAGACCGCTGGCTTTGCCCCATGTAACCCACAGCTGCTCCATAGCCTCCACCATCAGGATGGGCCCGGTGCCATTCCCTCAGCCTGTGAGCACCTCCAGGAAAACACGTGGGCCAGAAAAGCTGCACTCACCTTTATCCACTTTCTCCTTCCTTGTTCCTTCATGCCACAAAAACTACAGAGGACACTGTGGTGAGGGCCACAGCCCAATCCCACCAGGACTGCAGCGCTCAGGGGCACATCTGTGCCACCATCCCTATCCCTCAGTCGCTGCTCCCGCTGCAAATCCCCAGGCCACACTGAAGATCTGTCTCAGCATGTCCAGAAGGAAGGGAGAGACACCAGGCATGCCCGAGTGCTTTGGTGGAAGCATGTCCCAGCTTGCAGATGGGACACAGGCTGGCCCCACAGCCCCGGGACCCGAACCTCACACCCACCGTGTCCCTGATGGTGTAATCACAGGAACAATGCCCCCTTCCAGACCCAGGGGCTAGTTCACATTGAACTGAAGCACTGATCAGATCACTGAAAACAAACCCAATTAAAAACTCTCCAGGAGTTCTGCTGTTTGAAAGCAAAGCCAAACGACAGGATCATTTCCCAGTGACCCAGTTCCAGCCAGGCTCCAGCCCAGGGCAGAGCACAGAGACCCTGGGACTTGACCTGACTCTAGCACTGCCATCCCTGCCCAGCCTCGGCCAGCACGGGGAGCAGGAGCAAGAGCCAGGAGGGCAGGAAGTGTCAGCCAAGCCTTTTCCTAGTGCCAGTGACCTTACCTGCATTTACTGCAGGTTTGTGGGATAACTTCTGCCATTGTGCTGTTTGACCTCCAGCTCCCCCATTAACACCAGTTCATCAATCCCAGTAATTGCTGTCACCCACTTTAAAATGTGGGCTTGCCAGCTAAGGGTGGGCAACCTCAGGGTCAGAAGGATTAAGGAGGAATTTGCCTCTCTATCTGCAGATGTCTTGATGAACAGGAGAGGAAAACTAATTTCTTTGGGTGCTCATACTTTCTCCTCTGTGCTGTTTTAAAAATTGTTTGCTGACTCACATCTCCCAATAATCCTGTTCTCGAGCTACTCTGTACACTTGGTACTCACTGCTGGACTTGTTTGGCCTGGACAATAAGCACACTCTCACACCAGGATTTACCTCAGCAGCCAAGCACGACCCCTAAATCCACTTCTCTCTGAATAATTCCAAGTACAAACCCTTCTCCCTGGTACCAACTCACCACTCTGGGAACATTCTTCCTATCGAACACATTGATCAAATCTGGGAAAATCCCAACACAGATGAACACAGCAGAAGCAGTGCTATTCCAAATTAACATGCAAAATGCACATACAATTCCAAACAGCATCCAGGACTTCAGAGCAGTAACACTGAGCTGTCCAAAGGTGCCAGGATGTGTTGTATGCTCCCTATATAATTTTTTTTCTTTTTCCTGTAGGCCAGGCTTGGCTACAAAGACTCTTTCAAGGCTGGTGACCTCCCATTCACACACTCTGCTGGCAGCCAGTTTCAAACTAAGGCCAGGAGTTGCCCAATCCTATTTTTGCTAATCAGAGCAGGAATCAGTTACAGCTGCATCCTCAATAACACTGAGCTTCCTCAGTTTCAGCCTTGGGTTTTACCTTTGCAATTACTGCTCTGCGGAGGTATTTTATTACCTGGTGTACAATGACACACCTTTCCCCGATCTGCACTTTGTTTCCTGTAAAGGAAAATCTTTAATCCTTCTTAGAAACCTTTCTTTGAGGAATGAAACCTGAGCAACCAAGATGTGACTTCTCTGCACCTGGCACGTTCTGCACCTACACAGGGGTCTCTGCTCTCCACTGCACTTCGAGGTCTTTTGCTGCTTCTGAATATTTGACTTGAAATAATAAAATAATCCACGAGTCTTATTTTCTGTTTTAATTTCTTTTGCCAGATAACTTTAAGCATTATTTTTTTTTTAATTAAGCAAGTGAAAGAGATGCATTCCCCACTCCTGAGGAGGTGATCTGCTTGCCATGGAGGAGGCAGGTAATGAATATATTTTAAACCCAGCTAAGAAGCCCAAGCACTTGAAACCACAGAAAAAGGGTCCATCCGTGTGCCTGTCACAAATTCAATCCTGAAGTTCACCCTATCCCCCAAAAGTTATTTCAGACAGAAGAACTGGGAAGGCAAAGAACTGGAAGGCAAAGCAACCCAAAGAATATTATTAGTGCAGCCTGTAGCTTCTTCTGCTTTCTCCTTTTGCAAATGTAACCACTGAAGGAAGTTTAAGCCATCATTAGGAGTTGGACAGTCAAGTGTGGTGTATAACTGTTAAACACCACAGTCAGGATTTTCCAATGCTGCTTCTTACTCAGCTGGATTTTTCCTGCAGTCAGCTGCTCCCAAAACACACACACACGTAACACAAATAAACAAAAACCCCTTTTAAAAATAAGGGGTGTTGCTGAGAAACTATAAATGAAAACAGAGTGGGGCATTAAAAAAAAAACCAAAACAAAAACAACAGAGCAGCACATAATGGCATGGAATGCCTTAAAATTATTTGATTTGATTCAAAGCTGACAGCAACCAGGTTTGACATCCAGGTATCTCATGTCACAGAGCATGGAATCATCAAATCCCAGAATGGGTTGGAAGGGACCCTAAAGCTCATTCAGTCCCACCCCTGCCATGAGCAGGGACACCTTCCACTATCCCCAGGTTGCTCCAAGCCCTGTCCCACCTGGCCATGGATAAGGCAGCCACGGCTTCTCTAGGCACAGTGGTACCATGTGGTGACTGAGGTTTTGGTGGAGGCAGCTATGGTCTGCCATGGCTTGCAAGAAAAATATTCCAACTATTCCATTTAGGAAGTCTTTGTGCACAGAGGGGTGGTGGTGTAGCTGCTCAACCTTTGTGAACTTCCCAGGACCAGGTTTTAATGGGAGTGTTGAGCTATGCACTGGCACAACCCTTGATAAATCCATAGGCCAGGAAGAGATCAGAGCTTTGGGCCATCATTTATGGTTAAAGCTGCCTGAAGTATTTCCAAGCCACACTCTGGCTCCCACACTAATTTACAGAATTACTCAGGAGAAAAGAGGAGGAAAAGCAGAGCAGAACAAACTCCTTCTTGCCATTATTTCAGAGCTTTTAGCATAACTGCAGAGTTTTGCTAAGCCAACTATTATTACAGTTAAGTCCCATTTTGACAGAGCAGGCAGAGTGAGAAAGCAGCACAGAACAAGTGAAAAGGAAAGTGGCCTTATTAAAGCACATTGGTGCCTCCAACACCCTGCACTCAGCCAAGTTTCACTGCTTTGCTTCACACTACTCAGACTATTTTAGGGGATCCAGCCTCTCAAACACCAGGAATGTTTCCATAATAAACATGAACACAGCTCTTTCTTACCTGCACAGAACACAGATCTATGTAATTATTCATGAACTGATGGGCCCAGATCCACACACCACGCTTGTTCCTCTTTTATTTCCAATTAAAATTCCCCAGGAAACATGGCCAAGGCTCACCACAAGATTACCTGTCAAAGTGTGAGATGCCTGAAGCTGCTGGTTATGGGCTCAGCTTCTTTCCAAAGCCTTGGTGACCACACACAAGGAGAAACTGCACTATAGGGAACACAGGAATTAATCTCTCCCCTCTACCTGTGTTCCAGGCATTTCCCTGTGCCTGGAGGCTGATTTCCAGTGCAGTAGTTTCACCAGTAGTGCCTCCCAGTGGGGATGCAGGATATGCTGGGATGGAGCAGGGGAGGCTCCTCAACTGGCAGAGCTCTGCTGCTCCTCCCCTTGCTCCCCAAAGCTGCTAAAGGGCTCCTAGGCCAGGAGCCTAGACCCTGACAGGGGGTTGGGGTGGGCAGGGATGGGATTTTTTGTGCCAGCTGTGTGTGGGATATTTTCCATACTTCCAGGAGACTCAGCTGTGCCAGGGAAAAACCTGAATGCAAACTTGGGGGCTGGACACAGAGGCTATTCACTGACACCTCCACCTGTGCCTTACTGGGATTGTTCAGAGAAGACAGAAGGTCCCTGGAGCATCCCCAGGCTCAGCCTGCACCTGATGGTCCCACAGGACAACACTGGGGTCCACTAACTGTCCTGGAACCACTGGCTTTGCACTCATGGCATTTTCTGAGGGGATACAGGATCTACTCCCTCAGAGCTGGGAGGGCTCCAGCAGGGCTTTCACAGAACAGAAAACTCTCTTTGAGTTCAGCTAAAAAAGAAAAGACATGAATGAAACAGCAGGACCTAAGGGTACATTCCTCCTGCTCCTGGGTCCCTGAGCCTGTGGGTCCCTTTCATTTCAGTCCAGCTTCTCTCCAAAGGATGGATCTCCTGCCCTGCTCCAGCTGCTCTGCCCCTGCCCCAGCTTCCCTGTGCCCTCCAGACATAGCACTAATCCCCAAATCCTGCTCTTCCACTCCAGGCTTTCAGATCCAAGCCTCTTGAAGAAAATGTCAACCAACTCACTCACTACTTCCTGAAAACCACTCAGACAGTTTCCATAGCACCCAGGAAATGTCACAGAAACATGGATTTGTTCTCACTGCAAATTCTGCATCAACACCACCTAAAACTCCTCAGTGTGGGGTAAGGAACAGCCAGGGGTGCTCCTAAAGCACTGCCAAAGTGCACTCCTGGCTCTCACTGCCATTGTCAGAAACATTTGCACCGTTAAAGGATTAAAGAATTACAGAAGAAGAAATACATTGAATCCCTAATGCTCTGCACCCTTAGGAACTTTGTGAAATACAATCCCTGCTCATCTCTCACTTAGAAGTTAGCCAAGGTTTAGAGATTTTGTTTAGGTGGACAGGAAAAGTGTCACTTTGAAGTCACTTCAGTGCCATGGAAGGCAAAAGACAAAAGCAAATTACAAATAAAAACATGTCTCCATAGGCAGAGAGTGCAGAAAGAATATTCCACACTTTTTAACTCTAAAACCTGCTCCTTGTAAATCCTCTACCTGTCCCAGTTTGGTGAAGAACTCCCAAAACTGCAATTCCCTGCCATCCTGTGTGCCTGCAACTCTTACCATGGTACACACTATGGAGAATCCTCAGGTGGATTTGCGTGCAGGTCTAGAGGAACATCCAAACCCTTGCAAAAGGGAAATGGGACATTTAGAAGATCATTCACAGCTTCAGCTGCACAACAGGTCCTGGGAATGCTGTGCTTCCATGGAATGCCAAGAGCATGCTGTGCCCTGTGGGGAAGGGGAGAGTGGAACAGCAGACCCAGATCCAGAGCCCTGCTGGTTCCTCCTCCCAGATGACTGCTGGAAAAGCAGAACAACGCAGTGATGCTGCCTGGCTGGCTGAAGCACAGCAGGACTTGCTCCAAATCCAGTCCCCCCGAGAGGGCTGCGAGCAATCCTCCAGCAGGAGGATGCTCCTCATCCCAGGCAGGACACACACTGATGCTGCTTTTGGGATGCTCCTACATCCCATCCTGCTTGCCCAGGGAACACAGAATTTTTGCCATGTCTGTTCCCAGCACACAGGCTCAGGAAGCTGAGCCTCCAACTCCTACTTTTCCAGCAGAATCACAGATTTTTGCTGCAAATTTCATAGGGGACCAGATGAATCCTGTATTTAGCAGCACTTCCACAGATCAGCCCACAGCTCTCATCCCTTTCTGCCAAAAAAAGGGGAAGGAACAAAAGATGAATCGCTTAAAACAAGGGAGGGATAGCAAAGAGAAAAAGACTCCAAGGAAATTAAAAACTCAGGAAAATGCTGCTACAGTTCTGATCTGCAGTACAGATTTAAAGACCTAAAAAGACTAAACAGCCTTATAGTCCTGGGTAGTCCCTGCAATAAATCCCCTTCTCCTAAAACCAGGTAATTACTGGAGCAATTCAGGGTAAATAAGCACTTTCTAAAGCTCACTGCACTGAAATCCAGCAAAACAGCACAATTATTGAAGGTGAAGTTTGACATTCCTAATGTATCCAAGATCCACACTACCAGCAAAACACTATTTTTTTAAAGCAAGCTTTCAGCACTCCTGATGGGAGTGAAATAAAGCCCTAAAGCCTAGTTTAAAAATAAATCCTCCTTTGATGACTGGAGAAGGTACAATGGGAATCCAGACAAGGACTGCAGCAGAAGCAGAGCTTTACACCTAAACCACAAGAAGATTTGCAATCAGTTCAAATACAATTAGAAGAGATGCCTGGCACTTACCAAGCACTTCAGTCACCGAATTGCACCAGCACTGGCTCCTTCACAAGCTGAAATGTTCAACCAGTGCTGCTGGGTATCAGGAAAAGGTTCTTCCTGTGCCCAGAATGGTCACAGCCCCAAGGCTGCCAGAGCTCCAGGAGCAGTTGGAAAATGCTCTCAGGCACAAGGTGGGATTTTGGCATGTCTGCGCAGGGCCAGGAGTGGAACTGGATGATGCTTGTGGGTCCAGCTCAGGGGATTCCATGATTCCATGGTTTTGTGCATAGCAGGACTCAAATGAGCTCTTACTGGCTGTATTTATCAGCATTGCTTTGACATCGAATATCCAATAATAACCTGTTCATTTAACCCAAAGAACAGCTTGGGATGACCTCCAGGAAGGTACAATTCAACCCCAATCCCAAGGGACTGGGTAAAACAGAGAGACACAGAGGACAATGTTGTCTGAAGCCTGTGCAAGAACTCTGCCAGTTGCCTTGGTGCCAAGCCCTGCCTAAAAATAAAGCTCCCACACATTGCTGCTCTCTCCTAAAATCCCACCTACAGTCTCTTTCCAAGCACTTCTGAGATCCAGGGAAACAGAAGTCCAGGTATGATTTAACACAAGCAAATAAATGGAAATGTCTTGTCAAATACATCTCAATAACTGAGGATCAAATGTTTAATTACACAAAATGTACCAGGGACACATCTCAGCTCCTCAGTTCCACTGGAACACTTTAATTTCACCAAGTGCCAGTTCTGACAGCCACGTTGTCATGGCAATGACAACACAACACAGTTGTTTCTTCTCTCACAGTGCACTGGGCACACAGGAGCATCCTTTCCATTGCCATAAAACTGTATATTTAACCACATTTCTTCCAGCTCTTATTCAAACAAGCTCTTCCCTCCATATCATGGTCAGAGAAGGTTTGGCAAACTCTTTGGATAGTGAGGCACAAATTGAAAGCCTGGGAAAAGAAGAACGCTTTATATTTAGAAATGCAGCAGCTGTGGGGGGAAAATAAGCCATTTCTGATACACAGATTAACACCCACATGGCTGCTGATACTGCAAAGTGTGCACAAGGCAAGGCCCAGGTGTGCTGAGCATCACCTAAAGATCTGGATTCACTCACTGGGTCTGGAAATCACTTGCAGAAAATCTGCCCCTGAGAAGGTAGGTTCTCAGAACCAGGCACTGGCTTTTCTACCCAACAGGTTTTAATATAAAAATAAATTTATAATTCTCTATGTCACTATTTATTACACTACAGCTGGGTTCTGCCAGCAAGCCTAGGGGTTAGTGAGTGGTTATTGCTACCACATACAGGGTTAGACGTGGTTAGGACAGAGAGTGATGGCACAGAACAGGCTCTACCTGAGCTCAGGTGGGACGGGTTCAGAGCCTCGGTAACAAATGCAGAGCCTGGTTTTACACTATCCATCTCCAAATCTGATAATCAGCGTCAGGGGAGGGGGCACAGGGACAGACAGAAGGCAAGAGAGAGGACAAAGTTAAAAATCTCCTGGAGGAACTGCAGGAGACCAACAATTCAACGTGGAGAGACAGCAATTAGAGAGACAGAGAAATCCAGAGTTCAGTGCTGGGCATGCAGAGCTCGGGCTTCTCTGGGCTATTCGAGGCCTGAATCGTTCCTGCCTGTCCATGTCTGGGTGCAAACAGGAGCGTGAGGGAGGTGATCCACCCAGCTCACAGCATGAACAGCAAAAATGATGAGGTGAGCTGACCTAAGCTGAGTGAACACCCAAATCCCTGTAAAACAGCTGCTGGAGATGAAGGGGATGGTGCTGGTGCCTGAACAACTGGGCTTGGAGCTGGCTCAGGAGTGAGCACAGTGTGTGCAGGCCAACTCCCAATTCCAGTCTCTGCCCATGGCATTGGGTGGAACCAGGTGATCTTTAGGCTCCCTTCCAACCTAAACCAGTCTGGGATTCTGGGATGCTGTGCACAGACCACCCTAAGCAGAGTTTTCACTGTAAAAAGAGTATTAAAAATGATATAAAATAGATGTCAGTTTATGTTGGCAAGTACTGGAGGAGAAATCAGTGATTTTTAACACAGCATAGCTTGCACAGGGACAGCCTTTGCTGTGGCTGGGAGACCAAAGATTTTGGGCTTGTGGTCAGGGGCACTTTGTCCCAGTTATAAAACCCTCTTCCAGCCCCCACCTCCCTCCTGTCCAGAGCTCAGCTCGTTTATGTGGGCCCAAAAAAGAACTTCAGTGCCTAAATGAGCCCAGAAAGGAACCTCCCCCTTACAGCAGCAAAACCTGAACAGGACCTCAAATCCTCCATACTTAAAAAACACAAATATTTCTAAATTCCTGTTAGCAAAGTCATGCAGCCATGATCTGTGGGACACAGGAATAATATAAACCAGCCCCAGAGCCCAGCAGTGCTCAGTGAGGGGAGGATGTGGTTCCCCAGCTCTCCAGTGGTGCTCTCAGAGCAGCCACAGCCAAGTTTGTCATCTCTGTGGCAATTCCATGACTCACAAAGGGACAGGGCTGTCACAAGGAATTAATTTCAAAGGAAAAACAAGCAGAACCACTGATAAGCCTCATAGCTTTGAGCAGAAATATTAAAGCTGCTCTGTTGTCAGAATCTTGCTTCTCACAGCTGAGAGAGGAGGGGACTCAACCCTGACCACTTGCATTAAATAACCAGAAATGTGGCCATTGTTTGGTTTTGTGTTAAAAACCTAATAAAAAAGCCTGCCTGAAAAAACAGACAGGCTAAAGCCTCCCTGTGTTATCTGAATTTAACTGCTGCTGATCCTTGGCAGGAATTGCATCTCTGAAGGGCTCAGGGATCCGAGGAACTTGACTATACAAATGGAAAAACATTAAGAAAAATGTTTTCTACATATTTGTGTGCCCAAAGGGAACTCCCCGGATCTTACAAGATCCACTGTTCTGATTCCTCCCAAAATTTCCATCAGATTAGCTATCAGTGGACATGGCCAGTCACAGCAATAAATTCTGTCCTCATTCTTAAAACCTTCATCACAGTTTCAGTATTCCTTGGCTCCTGTGGGTTTGGATATGTGCAGTGGAAGAAGCCTCACCTCACTCTCCATGACATAGCCCAAATACAAACCCTGTTCTCCCCCTCTGGACTCTCCTTCTGTCTGGAGGCATCTGATCATGCTGGCACGTGCTCAGGAAACCAAATCTTCACACCAGGAACAGGTTTTCTTGTCCTGGAGGGAGGACTGGGAATGGAAAGCACTGCCTGTTCCCCACTCTCCAGGGACACCAGCACAGTCTATGCCTACAGTCTACTCTTACACAGTGGCTGTATGAGTAAAGGATGCATCTGTGTATATTTACATGAATAATATATATTTTATAATTACCTCTTTACAGTACTTGCATATCAAGTTTTCAGACTGACTTAGGAAATCCAAACAACATCCCAGGGGAAGCTGATTTGTGCAAGTGAGGCATTTGCTGTAAAAATGATGAATCTACATGACCAATCCCAGGTTTTACTACGCCAGGTTATTGCTGTGAGGTTTAGACCAGCACTAGCAGGATCTAAAGAAGACCATGGCAACATGAAGCAGGACACTGAATAAACAAGCCACATACTAGTTCACTTTGGGCATTATCAGATGTTAAACATAAATACCATTCCCTCATTAAAAAAAAAAAAAAAGGAATTTTGGCTTCTGAAGGTTGTCATGTTCTAACAAACTTCAAGAACTATGTTTTATTCCTCCCAAGCACTCATTTTTATCTTCTCTTTCTTTCACACTGACATTCATACTTGGTCATCTAGCACTTAATTTCTTTCTTTTAAATATTTTCAATCTTTTTATGGATTCAAAATGCTTCTATCACCCCCAGAAAAGGGCTATAACCAGCTTTGTTCTTTCCCTGCTGTATTATGTTTAAATATCATTTAAAAAAGCACCTTAGAACAAAGGTTTGTTTTGGTTTCCCCTAAATATCCTTCAGAGCATCAGTGCTACTGACGTGCATGTCCAGGGAAAGAAGGAAAGAAAAAGGAGACAGAGAAACAAGGCAAGAATGAAAGAAGGACAAAGGAATAAATGAAGACGTACAAGGGGGGAAGTAGCTCCAGGACGCTGGACGGGCTCCATGGGCAGGGGACACTGGGAAGGGAGAAATAAAAAAAAAAAAAAAGGAAAAAAGCAAAACAAAAACAAAAAGCAGCTGGTTAAAATATGCTCTCACTGAAAATGGGCTCATTTCAAACAAAAAGCTCATCTGGGCTAGGAATAGCACAACACAACCCACCCAATTCTTCAAGTTATTTGGTGCTAAACACTTGGCAAATTCAGTAGGATCCAGGAATTCCCACCCTGTGTCCCAGCCCAAACAAACCCCAACATTTTGCATGTTTGACCTTTCAGCACAAGGTGCATCCCTGTCCTGCCAAACAGCACAAGGTTTGTTTTATATTCAATTTTGTTATATATTGAATTTTCCTTCATTTCCACTGGTACTAAAGCAGAAGCTGCTCTTATTCTTCACCCTGTGCAAAAAGCAGAGTAATTGTCTCAAGAGCTGTGTTTTGCTGCTGTGTTCTTCCTGAAAATCATGAGCTGCACAGGAGGCAGGCCCAGCTCTGTCTCAGCCCCACGCTTGTGTCCTGGATGGAAGGGTCTGAGAAGAGTGTGTAGGTGTGGCACTTGGGGACATGGTGTGCAGGTGAAAGTGGCAGTGCTGGGGAATGGTGGCACCTTCCCAGCCTAAGGACTCCATGAGCAGGCTGGCACAGACCTGCTGGAGTCTCTGCTGGCTGAGTCCTGGTGGCTTTCAGAGCCTGGGGAAATCCCTGCAGCACCTCCCACAGATATGGATATGGACTGTCCTCAGGTGAGTTTTCCACACTCCCACTGTTGGCCTTTCCTCCTGAATCCCCGTGTCCAAGGGATCAGGATTCCCTGCAGGATTTTGCTCCTGAGGCCTGGCAGGGCTGGAAGCAGTTCCTGTCTCATCAGCAGCTCCAGCCTGTAGCCTGGGCAGCTTTGGGGGCTCATCCCCTCTCTGCTTCCTCCCTGGAAATGGAGACCTGCCTCGGCTCAGCACATTTCCATTTCATTCAGTTTTCATGAGACGGTGGTATGAACATCAAACAACTGCTCTGTTTACTTCAGATTAACAAAACTGGGACTAATTATGTACACTTTAGCTTCCTCTGTTTTCTTTATAAAAGCACTAATTATTACATGATGTTCTTATCAGTGTCAAATGGCTGCTTAGCCTGAGCACCTGCAGAATTTAAGCTCCATTTGCACTTTTTTCTTTCTGATATTTATTAAAATAAAAAATTGACCACAATATTTTTTTATCCAGGATTAGAAATGAGCCCGTTTCAAACCAGGCATGACCTTGTTGTGATTACAACAACTCAGTGAATGTGTTTCAATTTGCATTTCTGCAGTTAAAATTCATTTCTCCAGCACTGACCAGAGCCTGCAGGAGGTCAGGGCAGAGCCTGCTGCCTGATCCAGAGCTAAATTTCAATCTCCTGAAATTCAGAGATTATTTGAATTGGGTGTGCTGATCCAGATCAATCTGTTATTGATGTTTTAAAAAGAAAATAGTCATCCACAACAGCCTATAATACTGACAGGGTGCCTTTCAATGCTGTGTCTCAAAAGAGCACCCTTCACATCTCAAACATAAATTAAATGGATGACACAGGAGTTTGAAAACTCCTCCATAAAGTTGGGCAGAGCTGCTGGGTTATACATTCTTTGAGAGAATGTCCCCTGGGACTTTAAAAATGCTTATTTCAGGGGGAGGAAAAAACAAGTGAAACATTACCTTCTTATCCCCCATTTCTTCCCTTCAGCTCTAATTGCCCTCCTGCAAACTGCAGCTTAATTCTGTGTTTCCCCACTGAAAGCAGCTGCTCTCCAGCAAAGACCAAGTCTAAAACCTTCCCCAAAATGACCCTGCCAAGGCCACTGCAGTGCAGCTGGGTCACAGGAAGATGCTGCTTGTTAGAAGAAAAGACAAAAACAAACTGCAGGTATGAGGCAAGGCGTGAGATGGGTGTTAAAATACTGCTAAACTACGAATATCCAGAATTCTGAGGAAGAAAGGAACTGAAAGAGAGAGCTGAGGCACTGCTTGTGACTCAGGAGTGGGGACAACATGAACACACATGGACATAAATACACTGTTCTCAAAAAAAGAGATGGACAGAGGGGGATGAGAAGAGTCAGCACAGCCACAAAGTTCAAACAATCCACAAATCTTCACTTAGAAGGAAAATCCAGAGCAGCTATTCACACTTTTCCTTCTGAGCAGCACTGAATATTGAAAAGATTCACTTCTCTCTGAATATCTGAAATTCAAATGCAGCCTTTATCCTGGATCTCTAAAAATCCTCATGAATACGAGCTGATTCCATCTATTCTGGCACTGAAATTCAGCTAAATTGATAATATTAACTATTAAATAGTAGCTATCAATCCAATATAATATTTTAGCGTAAAAAATTATCATTAGAGTATTGTATCCCACTAAGGATACTGGGAGAATTTAAAGAAAAGGAAAGTGCTCAAGAAATGTGGGATTTGATGAGCCCACAGAACCTTCCTAGATCTTCACAGGGTTTCTTACATAAATAGAAACAGTCAGGAAAGCATTTGCATCTCAGCTGGGGAAAAAAAAGCATTTTCTTACAGGACTGAACATGAAAAAAAGAGGGCACAAGGGCACAGGCTTAGTCCAACACAGGAGGGAAAATATCTCTCAACAGGTACCTTTCCTCTCCTGACTCCAAACTTTATTGTCAGATATAGTTGAGAGGTGGCTTGGGGCAAGACTGATATTCTTTCATATGACTCTGACTGTTCAGACCTGAATAAAAAAGCCAGTTTTTCTCTAAGGCACATTCTCCATCACTTATCCCAGGCCCTGGCTCCATTTGCTGGTACAAAGCACATCCTGCCACAGTCCATGAAAACAGTTTCCAAAAGCAGATTTTGCCCTCAATCCCAGCCCTCCTCTGCCCTTCCCTGTGTTTCATCTCCATGGAACTGCAGTCACTGCCCTGCATTAGAGACCACTGCAATATTTTTTGGCTCCATTAAAATGCTGTCCCCATCCCTTGTGCACATCAAACCCTCTAATTATAAATAATAATAGAAATCCAGGGCAGGAAGTTCCCTGCTTTCCATCTGCTTTTCATTAGGTTCCTCAGCCCAGCCAGATCCAGGCACAATTAAGCAGCACGAGGAGTTCTGTGTTTGGAAATTCCTTCATGGCAAAGAGCTTTGCTCTGCACATACACAACGTCCTGGATGCTCCATACATCACATTTTGATTAAAGAAATCAAAGTTGGCCTGTTGATAACTGCAGCTCGTCAAGGCCAAATCTAAAACTTCACATTAATTCAAGATGAAATACCCTGCTGATGTCAAGTGAGGACAACAGCTCCAAGTGAGACTTTTAGGAAAGTCTCTGTTCCTTGGGGACAGCCAAACTGATGTTTTAAATACAGGTACAGGGAGAAAAGTAATTAATGTGGGTATTTAAGTGCATGAGAAATACCCTGTATGCACAAGGCATGGATTGGAAAACACAAAATGTAGGAATATGGGTGAGGAAAAGTGCATTATCCCAGCTGGCTCTGCAGGGTGCCCTTGGGAAGATCCAGGGTGCTCCAGCACCTCAGCCCTGCCCCATGCCACCTCCCTGGGCTGTGCTGGCACAGCTGGAACTGGAACTCCTTCCTGTGTTCCTCCTCTCACCCGTCTCACACAGCACTTTCCATCCAGCCAGAGAGTTCCTGGAGTCCTCCAGCACCACATCAGCATTCCCCAACTAGAGGAACCTCCTCCCTGACTCTCTCCCACCAACTTTTGCAGTGTCCAAGGAAGGAATTCCAGACTCCTGTCAACATCATGCAAGTGCTGTCACGTTCCAAGGTGCACACAGAATGCACCAGGAGTGGCATCAGGATTTCTGGGTGCAGAGGAGGGGCAGGACAACAGAATCAGCTGCACCATTCCTTACATAAGCTCACTGGAGCTCTCCTAGAGGGGTCTTTTAATGTACCCATGGAAGGACCATCAGGGAAGGCATTTCAGCTCCCTTGTGACTTGGCAATATCTTCTAATTTATTACTTTTCATGGGACGTGGGCTTGTGGTGCCAACTTTATACCAAATATTTCCCACAGGTGAAGGGGGAAATCCACCCCCCAGCATGTTGTTGAAGCCAAACAGAATCTATGCATCCATCCTGCTCCATTATCTCCCCTAAAGCAGAGACACTGCTCCCCAGCAGCTCAGCACACTGAACTGCCTGAGTCATGTTTAACAATAAACATTTGCTTATGTTTAGGCTGAAAGTTGCCTTTCCTGCTTTAGCTGATGGAGCACAGTGACTGGGCACAGTTGGGTCCTGCATCCAGGGAATGCCCATCTCTGTGCCTCTGATTCCAAATGCACATTCCCAGGAATGTCAGAGGCTGAGGACACCCTTGCCCCGACCTGCCAGCTCTCCAAAGCACACAGATCACTGCAGAGCCCTCTCAGCTTGGGTTATCCATGACTTTCCACCAAACTCCAGAGCTCTGAGCTGATAAAATGCTCTTACTTCCCTTGGTAAAAGTCCAGCTTTTGAATCACATCTATTTGTTTTAAAGTATCAAGTCAGCAAATCTGCCAATATAAGGAACATCATTAAAATAAAGAGGGATGAGAAGAATACCAGTTCAACATCAACTCCACTCCCCAGCTGCTTAACATTTGATTAAAGAACAGCACATTCAAACTTTTTCTCAGTACCAAAGATATACAGAAATAACTTTACCTATATGAAAATAGAGATTTTTTTTTTCATTTCAGCTTCCTCACCAGTAAATTTTACAGAGATCTCTGTTATGCCAGCACACCTAATGCAAATCACTTCCAGAACACAGTGAAAGGATGGAAAGGTTGACAAGCAGAGTCAGATCCAAAATCCTATTTTCTATTTATTTTTCCTTCCTTCAGCAGAACTTTGGATTAATTTGCCTGTTTTTCCTACAATATAGAACTGTTCAGAAGGCAGGAGGAAGCAGATGCAGCCATGTACCCAGAGCACAAGCAATCAACATTCCAATTCTGTTATATCCAGCTTCCTCCATTTATCCTCAAGCAGAAAGAACTTTCCAGTACCAAGGTGATCTATTCCATCTGATCAGCACAAACATTCCTGCTCATCTATGTTCTGTACAAAAAACCCTGACATGCAACACTCCCTTGATCACCCAGAACTGAGATGTTGCATGTAATCTCTCATTACAGACTGCTCCAAGTATCTTGAAATTCTGACAGGCTTAAATCCTTCAAGTCAGGCAGGAGGTGGACACTGATACAAGTCTGTACAGCAGGTGAAAGACATTCAACAGCAGGAACTCCTCAGAGAGGGGCAAGGTGTGGATGACCAACACACAGAGAGGGGCATGAGGATGTGCAGGGGATGATCAACATTCATGACACGTGTGAAGGAGTTATTAAACATGGAACACACGAAGAGAACTCCAGTCCAGTTCACTGCATCAAAAAAAGCTGATTTACACACCTGGTTTTGGCACGGAATTGGTCACGGACTGAGGGACTTTGTCATTGATGAGTTCAACACATTCACTGGGAAAGAATCCAACCTGGAGTAAAACAGGAAGAGCAAATGGAGTGTTATGACCCAAACTGTTCAATCAACATCTCCCCTCAACTCCCCTTGCCTGATGCTCCTTGACATTATCTAGCATCAAATGACCAGCAGTCACTGATAACTGCAGCTTCTGCTCTGCTGTCAGCACCCTGAGAGAGAACAATCTGAGAGCCCAAGGCACTGCAAGGTCCTGGAGTGATTAACTTTAAATGTTAATTTGCAGTGTCCCTGCACCGACCTTTAACTCAGCATTTCTCCCTGCAGCCCCTCAAAGACAGAAAGGCTGGAGAGTCCCTCTAAACCAGAGTAAGGGTTAAAGGCTATGGGAAGGATCCTAACGTTTTCTTGGAGTAGGATGTGCCTGCAGACATTCCCAGGCCACTCAAGAGGGGCTGCTCTATCTGGAGAGAAGTAAAAGTATTTCCCTTTCCCTGTTTGAAGATTCAGGCTAAGCTGTGACCAGAGAGGAATTTGGCACCTCCCTGCACCCCCACCTTCTCTCTCATTTCCCAGCATCCTTCTCCTTACTCTCATCCCAGGTGGAAGTCAGACCAGAGCAGACCTCTGGTAACTTGAATCTATGGTCCATTTTTCCCCCTTTTCTCTGTGTTTCTCACCCAGCACAGCTCCTGTATTGTGAGATGTAACTCAGGCACCAGCACCTCCCCAGACTCCTCATCTGAGGCAGGGCAGGATTCCCTGTCCTATGTCAGGCCTGGGCCGGGGACAGCTAGAAGCACCAAGTCTGCTCAAACACCACAAGAACAAGAGGGAAAGAGCCAGAGGATGGGCCCCGAGCTCATCTGAGCAGAACTGAGCCAGGACTGTGCCAGTCATGTTGGCACATCCATGAAATCCTGGAAGCACAGGGCATTCAGCACCAAGCCTGGCAGATAGTCCCTCCTCTATTAATTCATCTTCACACAATTCCCTTTTGTCTCCATGGAGAAAGACTGATCTCCTTCCTACTCCAAGCTAATTTTTACCCACCAACCTCCCAGCAGTTTGGTGGCAGTGCAATGTGTGGGGTGTCCACACTGAAGTTATTCCAAATTCCCCAAAGGAAACAACAGTTATCAGAGCACACACCTTCCTCCTCCCACACCCCCAACATCCAGCAGGGCAATGTTCTGCCCAGCCACAAGGACAAGCTGTCACCCATCACACAGTGTCCCAGACCTGAAATAAGATTGTTGTTAGGACTCTGAGAGCTCAGGGCAGAACCTCTAGGAGCAGTACTCTGGGCCAGCAGCACTCAGGCTCTGAGCTGGGGCTCCCTGGAACTGGCCTGGGCATCACAAGTGATCCCCAGAGCCCACCCAAAACCCAACATGAGGTATGGCTGCACCAGCCACTCCCTCAGCTGGGTGTGCCAGGTCTGCAAGGACATGGTATCCTGGAGTTCTGGAACACACTGGGGATTTTTGTGCAGTTTGCAGACAGAATGTGCCAATTTACAGGACAAAATGAGCATGAACAGCACCATCACATACAGAGGCCCTTCCTCTGGCCACTCATGGCCCAGGGATCTGCTCTGCTGGGAGATGCCAAGGAACAGGCTGAGTGGCACAGAGCTGAAGTGCTGGTGCTTAAACAAATTACACTTCATGGTTTTAAATCATAGAATCCCAGGATGGGTTGGGTTGGAGGGACCTTAGGGATCTTCCAGTCCCACCCCTGCCATGGCAGGGACACCTTCCACTGTCTCAGGTTTCTCCAAGCCCCATCCAGCCTGGCCTTGGACACTTCCAGGGATCCAGGGGCAGCCACAGCTGCTCTGGGCACCCTGTGCCAGGGCCTGCCCACCCTCACGGGGAGCAATTTCTCCTTACATCCAACCTAAATTTCCCTTTTTAAATTTTGAACCATTCTCCCTTGTCCAGTCACATCAGTTCCTGATGAAAAGTCCCTCTCCACCTTCCCTGTAGCCACTCCAGACACTGGAAGGTGCTCTGAGGTCTCCATAAAACCTTCTCTTCTCTTCCCCAGGCTGAACAGCCCCAGCTTTAACACTGAGAGTCTCTGCTGGAAATTTCCCATGTGAGAGATAAAAGAGGCAATTTTTAAATTAGGAAAAATGACATCCAGGGAAAGTCTCAGCCCACCACACAGTCATCATCTGGGCAACTCCACAGCTGGAGTGATGAAGTTTCTTCCATTTTCAGTAATTGCCCACACTGCCTGTGTAAAGAAACCTGATGTCCTGGGACCCCAGCCTTCCAATAATCATCTAAATCTCGATCTAAACCCAACCCCAGATCCCACACTGTTGAACATTTCATCAAATGTTGGATATGAAATCAAAACTCATTCGCCTTTGACTGTTAACACAATTATTCTGCTGTTTCTGGATGCACTGTACAGCACAGGAATTCAGAAATGAAAGACCCTGGATAGTTATGTCACTGCTTCCAGCTATCCCAGAACCTTCCCAAATCAAACACTCTACCTGCTGTCCATGTATCACTTCTGCCACGTACACACCAGTAACTACAATGGATTTTCTAGGGGCAAAGATTTGTGCTGGCTCCCTGATGTTAACTCACTGCCAGAAATTCATTACATTTTCAGACTTAATTATTCTAACTTTTCTTGCAAGATCCCCAGCAGATCCTTGTAGGGGTTAGCACCCACAACTTGTGCCTCATTCTCACCCACTTAAAAGATGCTATGCCTCCTCCCATGGGGAGTTTTCCATGATTTTGTATAAAGAAATGAGTTTAGTCCAAGAGTTAATCTCAACAGATGTAGCAAGGCACTATTAGAGCTTGAGCCAGGATTAAAGGATTTGGAAATGTCAGAAAATTAATACCCAGGGTAGTATATATTTAGATAAATGCAAGGTCATCTAAAGGTTAAATATATCACTACAGACCTTCAGCAGAAGAGGAAGGTACAGGCTGCTGGTGCATGAGAACTGTTCTGCAACATCTATTACAACTTTATCTTTCCACTTCTATGCCAGTGGCTGCTAAAACTGGAGGACACAAGAGGTTTTAAGGGGAAAAGTCAGAATAACAATGAAAATTTTCAGTTTATGGGGAGGAATTCAAACAATAAGGAAGCACCAGCAACGTAAATGGCAAATGTAACATGGTTTGAGATATCTGGATTGGTTTTTTGGGTTTTACATAATATAAAGTGTGGATTCAATTTTAGTCAAAAAGTTTTCTCTTTTCCTTTTAAATCTGAGGACAGTCTAGCAAAACCTCCCAAGGAATCTGTAACTTTTTATGGTCTAGTTTGGCCTTCCTGAGCAGAATCTTCACTGAGTCTCTGCCAAGTGACTACACAGAGAGCAAGACACCCTCACCTCATTCCCAAAGGAGCCCCTGCTGAAATGCTCTTCCACTTTAGGGCACTCCTAACAGGAGGAACAGGGCTGTAACTCCTGTTATCCTGAGCTCCTCTTAAAGAGAGTTGAGCATCTGGGCCACAAAACTATTTTGATTTCTTTTATTCACAAAAAAAGTCTGTGTGGATGGTACTTATTGATTATCCATTCCTGACTGGTGTGCCAGCAGCACTTTGGGAAACCAGAGAGCAGGAGAGGGACTTTGGGCAAGGACACAGGGAACGGCTTCCCACTGCCAGAGGGCAGGGATGGATGGGATTTAGATGGGATATTGGGAAGAAATTTTTCCCTGTGAGGGTGGGCAGGCCCTGGCACAGGGTGCCCAGAGAAGCTGTGGCTGCCCCTGGATCCCTGGAAGTGTCCCAGGCCAGGCTGGATGGGGCTTGGAGCAGCCTGGGACAGGGGAAGGTGTCCCTGCTCATGGCAGGAGTGGGACTGGAAGATCCCAAAGGTTCCTCCCAACCCATCCTGGGATTCCATGGAACTGGACCTGCAGGCTCACAACCAGTTGAGGCTGCTGCAATCACAGCCTGATTAAAATCTGCCCAGCTCCCCCTAGCTTCACACCCTGGTTTTGTCACTTCTCCAGCAGTGCAGGTTGTGGGGCAGCTCTGCACCCCAGGAAACTATTCCCAAAAACCAGAATAATTCAGGACAACCAAAGGCAGTTGTGCATCAAACAAGGGCCTTTCCCCAATGACTGAGCTCCCTCACACAGAGCTACTGACTGAAAAGACAAAGCATGAAGCAAAAGAAGAACAGAACAAAGAGGTCTGAAGGCTGTTAATGTGGAGGTGGCTGCAATTTAGGTAACAATCTTACAAAGAAAGCACTGACTCATACTGAGGGCTCTGGAAGAGAAAAAAGGCTTGAGGAAAAATGTCTTAAAAATCATTTTAATTTAAGCAGAGCAAATGCTAAGAAGCCTCATGGGTTGTTTTGTTCACACAGGATTAGGTGTGTTGCAATGCAGTCATGAGCTCAGGTATGCAGAGAGCACAGGACTGTGCCAGGGAAGTGTGATGGATACAAACCCAGTGAGTCATCCCTGAAGGACAGCTCTGGCTGGCAGGAACACTCTGACTTCCATGCTGAATCCAAGCTGCAGGTGCTTGCAGCCTGTCAGAGCTGGTTTTGGCTCACATTTGCAGAGCTGCCTCCAGTTCTCACCACAGCCCTTCCCTTATCCCAAGGGATGCAGGACAGGCAGGAGTGAAGGCACTTTTGCCTGGGCACACACAACACACAGCTGCTTCAAATGCACAAAAACAGGGGAGTTCCTTTAAGTCAAGAAGTAATTTCCCTTTTCAGCAAAACAATAAATTTTTTTCCCTGTTCTTGCTTTCTTCCTATCAAGACATGATTTGTAGTGAAAGCTGTTGTTGGTTGATAAAACCCTGCTCCTTCCCTAATATGAAGCAAAAACCTAAGAAATAACAGGACAAGCTGTCCAAACATTTGGTGGCAGGACCTCCTCCTTTTATCTGCTCTCAGAATCACAACTATCTGGCACAAGGGGCTCTGTTCATTTATTTTATTAATTCAAATGACTGGATCAACAGATTGCTATCATTGCAATGCTCCTAAACAGGAACAGAACTGTTTGCCTCTGACAAATGCTTTAGAGGCTGCACAGCTTCATCTGTCCCTACACCTCTGGCTGCAACAACATTCTTCACCTACACACTTTTCTGAGCATCCATCAAGGACACTTCTGCCTGAAACTCATCTCTAGGTCTGCTGTAGCAACACCAGAGATAAATTCCCTTTCTCTTAAATTCTCACTACTTGTATCATTAAAAGACTTTGTTCCATCAGGAAACATACATTTTCTGTACATTTAGAGCTCATGAGCCTTAAATTTGACACATGGGTTAAGACTTTGAGCAAACACAGCTCCTGGAGCTGTGGGAGCAGAGCTGCATCTCCATGGTGTGTGTGGCTGCCACCTGATCACACTGTGACCACTCCTGCTTGTCATTAAGGACACAAGACTATTCCACCCATAATTTTCTCTTAAGCCAGAACATGCTGCTGTATTTCTGCAGCTGCTCCTATCTGTTGTGTCAGGAGCCTGACTGTGCAAGGACACAGAAAACTCCCTTTTCAGGCAGTTTGCTCATCACCATATTTTTATGCTGGGAAAGCACAACAGGATCACAGTGATCTGAGAGGCACAAAGCTGTGACAAACTGCAGAAGGGCTGCCTTGCTTCTGTGCCTTTAATCAGCAGTGCTCTTCTCCAGACCTGGCTCCAATGTCAGCCAGCCTGATGGCAAGCAGGGAGCCCACACTGAATAATGGGGTCTACATCCCACACAGGGATTCCAAACCCTGTGCTAAGTGTCCACACTCAGGCATAGACCACAGAATAGCTTTGTTTTGCTTTATTGATTCACTTGGAAGTTAATCATGGCATAGGCTGGTCATTCCAAGCAGTATTACAGTATTTAATTGACTGAGGGTTGGAAGTGATGTCTGAGGTCCCTTCCAGCCCAAGCCATTCTGTCATTCTGTGACAGTATAGCATATTCAGCTTTAAGGCTTCTAAGATTAGAACACAAGTCCAGCAAAGCCACAACACAGTTCAGAAGCAGAAGTCTGCTCAAGCAGTACCAGTGTGTTGACTCCAGAAACAAATGACATTTCAGAGCAGGTATTCTATGTCCATGCTGCCCTGATTTTTCAAATGAGATGTCACCTGAACTCCCACACCAGACACAAAACCAACAAAAACTGTGTCTCATGTGCCCTGGCTGAGCAGCCAGTACTGGGATGGTGTAACTACACTGCATCCAGCTGGGATTGGGAGATCCAACTGCTGGGCATTGACAACAGCCAGACCACAGGCTGTGGCACGAAAAGGTCGCTCAGGAAAAACCTGAGGATCCTTGAGAAGACTTTCCATGCTGAATTACACAAGTGTCTGGTCAATCCTGAGCCTCTGCAGAGCAAACTCCTCATCCCACCCACTCACAGACAGCAGCTGCAGATGGAAATCCCTGCAGCTGAAAGAAGCTGAAATGTGAGACAGCACAAGTCAGTCTCTCCAACACCCAGTGGGCTCTGGGGTTTGCTTGGTTCAAAGAGACTTTTAAAGCTCTTACATTTCCTAATGGCAAAATCCAAAGGATTAAAAACTCCTTGGAAGGACAGTGCCATTTCAACACACAAGGTTTGGTACCTAATCCCCAGGTGTGCTTAGGACATTTTGAAAATTCAGTTTCCATCCCTGGGCTGTGACATTTCCAGGGACCAGCAACACTGACACCACCCAACAAACACAGACATGGATGGGTGGCTTGTCCAAGTCTGCAGCACTCTTTCATCAGCTGGAATTCTCCAAATCCTCTCTGTTCTGCCTGATCTGGTTTCATCTACTGGAAGGAAGGGGATGATGTGAGTAACAGTGTCAGCTGCCTTGGAGGGGGTGCAGCACAAGCTTCCACTGCCATCAGGCCAGCTGTCCATCACGGGCCAGCTCTCCCTCCTGTGGTGAGGGAGGAAGGAAACTTCCAGTGGAGACCCTGTGTCTGCTCCAGCTCCAGCCCAGTCCAGAGAGAAGGGGAATCCCCTGATACCAAGGCAGGGACACCCTGCTCCTCCCCTGAGCAGGCAGAGAAGCTCCAGGAACACAGCACTGAGGTTCCTGCTTTTACTCCAGTCCCACTGCCAAGGCTGTGCTGGTGCCTACCTGGAACCCGTGTTTTCCTCTCCACCACGAGGTCAGCTCCTTTGGTGGCATGTCAATGACAGACACGATGTCCCCCACCTGCAAAAGGTTGACAGCATCAGTCACAGCCAGCAGGAGAGCACAGTTCCAATAACCACAGTCTCAGCACTGCAAAAAACTGCAAAACTCTGGAGCAGCAGCTGTGAGGTGGAAGAGTTCCTGGATTATCTAGCACACAGGATACAGCTGTCCCTAAGGAAACAGCAGGCTCCCTGGCAAGAGGTACAGTTTCTGCTGAAACTGCAGTGATGGTGTCAAATACTTGGGAAAATCTGCTCACGTAGCTGTACTGATTTTTCCTGCCTGCCCTATCCACATGTCTGTAGGCACTGACATGTCTCCTTGTTCCCTCTCACAGCAAAAAGAGTGAAGAGCAGCCTCTGCAGCTCCCAAACTGGCCCAGATGAGCTGCCCAGGGTTAGGAAATGAACAGAGGAGAGGTGGTGCTACAGCAACGGGATGGAAAATGGCCAAGGACACCAGACAGGTTTTCTGAAGCTTTACTCATTCCCATGAAAATGTAATACTGCAATAGTTCAAAAGGAAATCAGTATAATCAATACTGAATTTGCCTTGGTTTGCATCAAGCTCTCTGTAGCCTCTACTACAGAAAATGAGAAGGGGCAGAACCTAAATAAACACTGCAGGTAGGTAGGGCAAAAATTCATCCAGTAATGCCCAACTTTCACCAGATATTTTACACTGATGGACCTTTACAGGACAGACAACACATCCCCAGTTTGCAGACAGGGATGACTGAGATGTGGGGAAATTATTTCCTCCAGGGAATAGTGAATCAAGAGCAAAGCTGATGTCCATGAATGAAATTGCTGCTGCCACAGAAGCAGAGACAATAAGGATGTTCCTCAGACCCACGGAGCAAACCTCTGTCAGCTGCTTGTGCAACTGCCTATTAGAAATCTAGAATAGTAAACAGAGAGATAATTTGAGTTAGGGAACAGGACTCAGCATTGTAAACCCTCCAGTTCTGTTCCATGTCAGTTCTGCTGAGGTGTCTCACTGCACACCCTTGGGAACCACATGTGCCTCAGTTTCCCCTCTGCACAGAGCAAGATCTACAAGCAGGGAGGTGTCATTTCAGTGCTCTCATAAGCTGACAACCAGCCTGGATCCTGTGCTGCTTGGATTCCAGCTCAGAGCTGCCGTGCCCACGTGTCCCTCTGATCACAATTCTTTGGGCTACTCTAATACTTGCCTCGATTTGAACACAAACAAACCCCTGGCAGCACCAGACTATCACCATCATTTTTCCTTCCTGTGCTGCACACCAAGGATATGATCACAAAGCTCCTAAGGGCATTGTTTTCCTTCAGACTTTTTGTGGAAACAGCACCATTGCACAGGGCAACCCGAGCACAGCTTTTTGGGTAAAACAGACAACTGCCAGACAACCAAAAACTTCCAGGGTCTGATCTGGAGATCTTGGATGAGATGTGGAGCAACCTGGGCTACTGGAAGCTGTTCCTGCCCATGGCAAGGGGTAGAATGGGACAGGTTTTAAGGTCCCTCCCAAGCCAAACCATCCTGAGATTCAGGGATTTGCTCCACAGCAGCTCCTGGGCTGGATTTCCAGACCAGTTTTAGCTCATCACCTGCCCTTTAAGTAGCAATCCTTTGCCAGTCTGGTTCTTTAATTCTTATGGGAGCAGAAGCTCTTAAAAATGATTATTGACAGGGACTTGCTCAGAGGAACCCAGGTGGTGTAACCCGGGCAAGGAGCAATGAAACTTGTGTCTACACACACAGGGACAGTCATCCTGAACAGAGAACACATGGGCTCTGCTCAGGGACAGCTCAGAGGGGCTGGCAGGAGCTGGTTAATCAGAAAATACTAATGCCAAGCAAAGCTGTATTTCAAAGATGACTGAACATCTGCCCATATCCAACTCACTGCAGATCAAATATTTAACTCAATCTTCCAAGCTCCACCTCACAAAACACTGTGGAAGTGTCTGGACATATTCCTGATGGGCACACAGGCCCAGACAAACAGATTGCACTTGTCTGTAGCTGACAACAAGGAATGCAAGTGCTTTATTTACCTCAAAGGACAGTTCATCTGCTGCTTGAGCAATGTATCTCTTAATGACATGGGCAGCAGCAATAGCAGGGACGTTAATGGATGATTCCTCATGAACCAGCAGATGATTCCCCTTGTTATCAATCTGAAACAAAGAGCACAGGAGACTGAGGAGGCATTTTAGTGGTGCAGAGGCTTCAGGCTGATTGAGAGAGACAGCACAGCCCTGGGCCCCAAGAGAGAGGGCACAGCACAGACAGAACAACTCACTGGGGGGCTCCAGAAGGTCAGGTGTGCCCATCCACCAAGGAGAGAAATGCTGAGCTGGTGCAGCTTTGTGTAAAAACAGTAACACACAGTGAGGGTCTGCACCTCCCTTTAACACCAAATCATGGTGGTTTTCCACAGCCATATTGATGTGCTACAAAAATCCTCTACAAGGTGGAATTAATGCTCGAGATACTGAGAGAGGGAGGAAATGCTGTCAAACCAAAAACTAGTGTTGCTTTCCATTTTCTCCCACCTTTTTTTCTTCTTTTTTTAAGAAAACATGCACCCTCCCTTTGCAATCATCAGCCTACTTCCAAAAGTCCCAGATTTCTGTGTAACATTCTGTAGGATTCTCAGTGAGTCACTAAGGCTATTCTGCACTGCATGTGCACTGGGTTTGCTGTCATCTCCAGGACTACTGTGTTGCTGTGAATCCTACATCTTATTTCTCTCTACAGCTTCCTCCCTCCCTCTGCTGCTTTCCAAGATTTTTCTCATCCCAAAGGATTTCAGAGTGAGAAGGATATCAGTAGGGAAAATTGCAGGAAAATACTCAATCCTTATCAGAACCATTTAAAAAGGAACTCCAAGAGTCTATTAATAGCTGTTTCTATTCCTGGTGGGCAGCAATGGAAAGCCACACGTCTGCAGGCAGCCTGAGCAGGGACAGCTGGACACTCATCCAGCCTTCCCTGCCCTCCTCCCCAGTAAGGGCTATTGTTAAAAGGCTACAGGACCATTAAACCCGAAAGCAGAGCTGCAGCTGCAGTTCACAACACAACAAACTGTGCCACTGCAAGCACAAGCCCACCTCTGTCTGCAGGGGAGCCAACAGGAGCACAGAGTATTGAGTGGGTTTGGAGCTGCCACAGGGAAAAATGATTTAAAAAAACCAGGAGAGCAGGGAAACACCATAATGGAGATGGCTGAGTTTTAGAAATGTGCCACACCTGCAGCGTTGCCTTGGCAAAAAGGAGAACAGGAATAAATGAGCTTTGAAATAAGGGAGCCTTCTGCAACCCATCACTGGGAGATTCAGCTCTGAACCCAGCGTTCCCAGGCAGCCCACTGGGACTGCCACCTCCTCTGTTTGTGAATATCAGCAGGACAGTACGTTCCTGAGAGACAAAATCCAGGTAACAAGGAAAAAGACTCTATACTCTTAATAGTGGTTCTGGTTCTGTGTGTCCTTCACCTTCTACGTGCTGGTAACAGCTTTCAGGATAGAATTTCAGTGACATCAACAGGTCTGGAAAGAGCAGGTGTGTGCCTGCTGTGTTTCCAAGGTCAGGTAACAAGAAACACCCCAGGTTTGTGCTGTACCTCCATCCACGTGAGGGCAGGGCCACAGTTGATCTTGTTGCCTGCGATGTTGGAGAGCCGAGCCAGGTAAGCCATCAGCATCTGGGTGACCAGCTGGGACACAAACACACACACCGTGGTTCTGTTAATGCACCTGCCTTTGGAGAGCCTTCTGCAGGCTTAGGGAAGACCAGTAATCACCCACTGCCACAGGCAAGAGTTACAGAGATATGTTCCCTTCTGCAAATAAATGCATTTCTGTCATTCGAAAGACAGCAAGCTACGTACAGTTATAATGGTTACACCAAAAGAAAGGGTAAAGAAGCAGCTCTCTGTGAAAACAATCATGTTATTATTATAATTTTGTAAGATTCATGTAGATTTTTGTAACTTCCCTTGTCAAGATACATTAAATCTCAAGCCTTCCTCTCATCGTGGACTTCTCTTACAAACAACTCGTGTGTCTTAGGGCCACCCAACACACCTGAGAACCACTCAGAGAACAAACCCCAGGCTGCCACTTCTACACGCTTGCAAAGCCTTAAGAATGTGGCAACTCAGACTGACCCCCCTGGCCAAAGAGTAATATTTCAAGCAGTAGAAGAGGGTTTAAAAATACACTTTGCCATGTCCCTTCGGTAACAATAAACTGGTTTTTATTACAGAGAAGCCACTGAGGTCTTTCCAAAGTCTCACAGTGACAGTGGTATAAAGCAGCATTGTAACCCAGAATCTGTAGGACTGTTTAAAACATTGTTTTCCTCAAACATCTGTTCCAATGTGGCCAATTCAAAATAAAAAAAATATGATGAGACACCCCACAGCTGCAAGGTTACATTTCAGGGCATCTTCACACACTCTGTGCTTGCAGACAGAATGCAGATTTTCAGGCTCATGCTCTAAAGTCCAATTAAATCAGTGATACAAGTAAGGATGCAAGAGAAAGGAATGCCTAAAATATAATTAAAAATAAACCAGGAATTTATTGTCCTGAATATTGCGGCTTCTGCTGAATTTAAACTTGAAATCCTCCTCAGAAACACCCTGTGTGAAGCCAGAACAAGTGATAAATCATCTCTCTGCTGAGTGATGGGGCTGCATGATCAGCTCCTTAAATTCCATAGCAAACACCCTGTAAAATTCCAGGGGGTACTAATTTCAGTGTCTACATCCTCCAAAACGTGCAGCCAAGATTCACCTGCTGCTTTCCAGGAGATTTTTCTGGACATGAATAAATCTTTCAATTATCAGCAGGGAGAAGCTGAGGTAATTTCAGCTCATCATACTCTGGGTGAAGACAGTAAGCCAAGAAATGAAAAGTGTCACTTTGAGAAAAAAAATAAACCTCATTGAGGAAAAAGAGCTTTTTAAAGACTATTTACATAACACACTAATGCAAATGCTCCTAAAAACAGTTCAGGAATATTCGGTTTAAAATGGAGGCCTAGCACTCCAAATGGGATTGCTCTTGTAGCGCTGCAGCCTTCACATGATTTCCTGGGAATGCTGAGTTGGTAAAACTAAGCCAGGAAATACCCACATAATTGACAAAGTTTCCCAAGACAAAACCAAATTCACATCTAAGGTACAGGACAGCTGTTTTCGTGACACTCAATTACCATTCCAGATTCAGGAGCTTAATTTGTCTGAACTTGAAGAACATTTCCCTTTAGATCACTGAAATTAGGGGTGGAAAAAATTAGGGTCTTTATTCGTGGTGGCCAATTTTCAAATGTAAGCCAGGCTGCATTAAAACTCTGTACTAGAAATACATGGAATTGCTGAGGCTGGAAAAGACCTCTGAGTCCACCACTAAACCACGTCCCCACGTGCCACATGCACGCACTTTTGAACAATTCCAGGAACGGCGGCCCCACTACTGCCCTGGGCAGCCCCTTCCAGTGTTTGACAGCCCTTTCCGTGAAGAAATTGTCCCTGATATCCAGCTAAAGCTCCCCCAGAGGTCATTCCTTGAACAAATCCCATGCCTGGGTGGTGCCTGTGCTCTGGGGGCCCCAGAGGAGCCCTTTACCTCGGGGCTGTCCTTCAGGGCATCGGAGCGGGGCAGCTCTGCCAGCTGCGAGAAGCGGCGGTCGTAGATGCACAGGTGGAGGTGTTTGTCCAGCACCCGGAAATCCTCATAGCTCCTCTTCACCATCCAGCTCCTGCCCTGCACACAAACACAGCCACACTGTCAACAGCACCTCGGCACCCAGGGTTAGGAAAGGGAAATCTGAGCACCTTCTCCTTGAACATCTGAAAGCGATCAAAGGGCCTGAGGAACATTTTCATGTTTTAATTTGCAGCAGCCATTCATGCTCAAACCAGCTGTTAGTGGTCTTGTTTTAATTATTTAACCGTGGGTTTGGATGTGGCCCAGCTTTGTGAGACTCATCCAGAGCTTCAACTTCCACCTGTCTTACAAGGATTTTGTAGCATTTTCCTACACAAGGTGTCCTTGCACAAATGCAAATCATCAAGTGGTTGTATAAACAGCATGAAATTAGATTCCAAACAGATAGAAGCATATAAACCCAGAGATCTGAAGGCAGGATTGAAGCTTGCAAAATTTCTGCCAGGTGCCCCAGGCAAATCTTCAGCTGAATTAAGAAAGCAATCCATGATTAACAACTCTAGCTGCAGATTTATTCCTGAGTGCGTATCATTTCCCCAATTAAAATACAGACAAGATACAAACTGCTCCAGGGGACTAGGAAGGGACTGTAACAGCACAGAACAGTCTGCTTTGTGAAGCTTTTAGTATCTAATGATGACTTTTAAATGCTCCATGGCCTATTATGATCAATAAAAATGTTATAATAAAGCAGCAGTTTACAGGTCAAAGCACTTTATGAAGAATCATTAATCACAGAATCCCAGAATGGTTTGGGATAGAAGGGAACTTAAAGCCCAAGCAATCCCATCCCTGCCATGGGCACAGACACCTTCCCCTGTCCCAGGCTGCTGCAAGCCCTGTCCAACTTGGCCTTGGACACCTCCAGGGATGTGGAAGGAATCAAGCAATTAGATTGCTCTGGGCTAGACGGGCACTTAGAGGCAGTGCCAGGGACTGGAAGTGATACACAGATGCCTGAAAGTGGAGCAGAAAGCAGGGGATGTGTGGTATAAGGGGGACACAACAGGGGACAGAGCTGTAACTCCTGTGCGTGGCTGGCAGGGCTCTGCCAAGTGCCCTCTCCCCTGGGATACAAAAGGCATGGCCTACTCTGAATTCCCAATCACAGTTCCTCTGCACTGATTTCTTTATCAGCAAAATTCTAAGCACCAGTTTTATGTTAATATCCAAAGCCTGCAGAGCAATTGCAGATATAAACCCTCCAATCCAGCTACATTCTGTCCCAATGATTTAAGACAACTCCACACTGTGACTGTGTCCATAAACTCTGCTTTCTGTTCATGAGAAATCCCCACATTTCATAATCCAACAGAGGCACGTACACAGGATAAATGATTTGGGATTTCCACATTATGTCATTTCACTTTTTGTTTAAAGGAGAAAAATAAAACCAGGAGTGCAAGGCTCATTCTGTTCAGGGAGCTGTCAGCCTTCCCCATTTCTCCATCTTTTGCAATTAATGGATTCTTGCTCTCTCACTGAGCTGCCAGTGTGACCTTCAAGGTTCAGTCACTACCGCAGGGAACAGCAGCCTGAGAAATCCCTGTGATCCTGGATCTGCCTCTGCCACCAAACCAGGCATTTCACTCCTATGTGACCACCCAAACAACAGAACGATCTGGCAGATGATCCTAAACCTGTCACTAATTCCATTATATCTCATTTCTAAGGCTGGCCTGTGGCCTTGCAGTCGGGTGCCAGGAATGAGGGCAGTAGGAGTTAAACGCAGCGGAGGAGGGAGAGCTGGGCCAGCCCCTGCTGTGCCAGGGTGTGCAGGACCAGCCCTCTCAGCCCATCCCACGCCATCCCGTGGGTGAGTGACAGCAGCAGGAAGAGGTGATGGATGAGCAGGGACAGCTTACCCCACAGCAGCAGCAGAGTCTCTGGCCCCACGGGAGGCTCCTGGAGCAGGCAGGCAGCAGAGCCGGAGCGCGGGAAGGGAACTGGGATCCTCGGCTCCTGCACCTCCAAACTGCAGCTCGCAGCTGCTAAGCAACCAGCAGAGCTCTCCCTCAGCTCTCCCATCCCTGAGCTGTCCCTGAGCTATCCCTGCCAGCAGCCCAGGCTCCAGGAGAGGGATGCTGCAGGTGCCTGCAGGCCAGAACCTCATCACCATTCCCAGGTCACTCAGCCTAGGATCAGGGACATCAGGCTGTTGTGCAGAAGGATCATAGGATACTTCATGAAATCATGGAATATCCTGANGTCCCTGATATCCAGCTAAAGCTCCCCCAGAGGTCATTCCTTGAACAAATCCCATGCCTGGGTGGTGCCTGTGCTCTGGGGGCCCCAGAGGAGCCCTTTACCTCGGGGCTGTCCTTCAGGGCATCGGAGCGGGGCAGCTCTGCCAGCTGCGAGAAGCGGCGGTCGTAGATGCACAGGTGGAGGTGTTTGTCCAGCACCCGGAAATCCTCATAGCTCCTCTTCACCATCCAGCTCCTGCCCTGCACACAAACACAGCCACACTGTCAACAGCACCTCGGCACCCAGGGTTAGGAAAGGGAAATCTGAGCACCTTCTCCTTGAACATCTGAAAGCGATCAAAGGGCCTGAGGAACATTTTCATGTTTTAATTTGCAGCAGCCATTCATGCTCAAACCAGCTGTTAGTGGTCTTGTTTTAATTATTTAACCGTGGGTTTGGATGTGGCCCAGCTTTGTGAGACTCATCCAGAGCTTCAACTTCCACCTGTCTTACAAGGATTTTGTAGCATTTTCCTACACAAGGTGTCCTTGCACAAACGCAAATCATCAAGTGGTTGTATAAACAGCATGAAATTAGATTCCAAACAGATAGAAGCATATAAACCCAGAGATCTGAAGGCAGGATTGAAGCTTGCAAAATTTCTGCCAGGTGCCCCAGGCAAATCTTCAGCTGAATTAAGAAAGCAATCCATGATTAACAACTCTAGCTGCAGATTTATTCCTGAGTGCGTATCATTTCCCCAATTAAAATACAGACAAGATACAAACTGCTCCAGGGGACTAGGAAGGGACTGTAACAGCACAGAACAGTCTGCTTTGTGAAGCTTTTAGTATCTAATGATGACTTTTAAATGCTCCATGGCCTATTATGATCAATAAAAATGTTATAATAAAGCAGCAGTTTACAGGTCAAAGCACTTTATGAAGAATCATTAATCACAGAATCCCAGAATGGTTTGGGATAGAAGGGAACTTAAAGCCCAAGCAATCCCATCCCTGCCATGGGCACAGACACCTTCCCCTGTCCCAGGCTGCTGCAAGCCCTGTCCAACTTGGCCTTGGACACCTCCAGGGATGTGGAAGGAATCAAGCAATTAGATTGCTCTGGGCTAGACGGGCACTTAGAGGCAGTGCCAGGGACTGGAAGTGATACACAGATGCCTGAAAGTGGAGCAGAAAGCAGGGGATGTGTGGTATAAGGGGGACACAACAGGGGACAGAGCTGTAACTGCTGTGCGTGGCTGGCAGGGCTCTGCCAAGTGCCCTCTCCCCTGGGATACAAAAGGCATGGCCTACTCTGAATTCCCAATCACAGTTCCTCTGCACTGATTTCTTTATCAGCAAAATTCTGAGCACCAGTTTTATGTTAATATCCAAAGCCTGCAGAGCACCTGCCCCTCCACTTTCTGGGAACGGGGCTGCCAATTCCTGTCTCACTCAGAGCGGCCATGCACAGGCTGTGTTGGCACAGAGCATACTTCAGGAGCAATAACACACGTTTCCACTCAGCAGAATGTTATTCCAACACCCTAAAAGGGAGTATTTACCAATATTCTACAATTTTAAGCCTGCTGTAACTCATTTCAAAAAGTTCCCATGCTTTAGGCTGGACTTCAAGTTGTATTAAGCAAAGTTTTTTGCAGATTTGGAACCTGAGTGACAAATTTTTAAGCCACATTTACATGGGATGCTATTAACTTTACAGGAAGGAATCACTGCAGCAATCGAGGAAGGAATTGGACAGTATTTAGTGCTTCCCCTCAGATCTCCAGCACAAATCACAGGAAAGCAAAGTCTGGATTCTCCCAGCCAGACTCCCAGAGAGGCACAGCCAAAGCAGCAGCAACAGCAGCAGCCTCATCCCAGATCCAAATTACCACAAAGATTTCCCTATACCAATATAAAAATTGTACATCTTGCTCCCCTTTTCTGCAAATTCTCAAGTGCCAGAAAGGTTTGGCAAAAGGATTCTTTTTTAATTTAGAGAGTTAATAAAATATTAGACACAAGTAAGTGCCTGCCAAGTTGGTTTTGTGCTGTCAACTGTTTCATGGCAAAGCTCAACGCTTCTGGTGCTTCAGGCACTCAACATCCATATGGCAAAAAAATGTCTTCTTCACATTTTTAATGATTTCCATAAACTGTAGCTCAAATAAATTTTTGATCAGCCTCTTATTTTCTAATTCAATAATTATTTTTCATTTCCTTAATTATCAGTGGTCTTGATTTACAGAAGCACAAGCTTAAATCCCATGCACTTCAGTGGGACATAAGAGTGAAGTTAAGCACAAAGTGATTTCTCAGATTCAGACCTTCAACTACAAACCTGACTGTGACAAAGTTCTTTAAAATAAAAATCAAATATCAAGTGAAGATTTCAACAACGCCATTAAATAGTTTCAGGATCCTTAAAAGGAAAAATTGATCACTGACTTAAAAGCTCCTCTTGAAAAAAAAAATCAATGTATTTTCTGAAATTTCTTTTTACAGAAGCATTCACAATGAAACGCATAATGTCAAATCTGGAATTTTGCATAGAATGGAAAATCTGGTCTCATCCCTACTCTTTTTCCATCCTGATCTGTTCTCCCTTACTCTGCTGGGTAGGATTAAATGTACAATGACAGCTTGGTGAGATTCCAGCCTCTGCACAGAGCTGCTGATTTTTTTTCTGATTATCAAAGCAAGGAGAAATGTCATGCTAAAGAACTGACTGGAGATTACTGAAGTGATGATTTAATTTCCAGTGAGGCAGAGATCTGAACCCTCCATTAGTGGCAGCACCACTGCAGGATCACAGATCAGAGACGCTCGCGGGCTTCACTTGGCACGGAGGAGGCTGGGAGGGACTGGGATCCAGAGCCCAGCTCCACAAGGAATATTTTTAGTTCTGCTGATCAAATGGCCTGCGGAGGATGATGAGCAGCCACAGCCTGGAGTAGTTTCCAACTCCCTTAAGCTCAGCTCAGTCCTGTGGCACTTGAGAAGAGCAGCAGCATCACTCCCACTCCCATTCTTCCCAAGCCCATCCTGATTTCTGCAGCTCAGTGATTGCTTCATTACCAACAGACAGACATTACCCACTGCAAATCTGAGAGGAAGCAATTTTAAACTATTCCCTGCATTTTCATTCCCACAGTCAAAGCCTCACTTTGCTCCATCATCCCTTACAGGCTTCAGTTATCAGCACAAGAACTGCACTCATTTCTACGTGGGGCTCCCCTAAGTCCAGGCCAGTTCCATACTGGAATATTTGTACGTGGGTTTAACTGCTTCCACTCAGCATCTGGCAGAAGTAACTCTTGCAGGCTGTGCCCTGAACAACACCCAGAGGCACCCAGCCTGCAAGAGAGGTCCAGTTGCTGCCAGGATTTGTGGTGTCATCCATTCACAAAACTTACATGCTAGAATTCTGTATTAAAGATTTATAGATCTTCTTGCTGTTTTCAGCTGGATCTGTCTCCATGTCAGCAGACAGGACCCCATCCTGTCCATCAATTCCTCTCCAAGCCAGCCAGGCTGCCACTGAGTTCTAGCACACACAGTCTTCCTGTCCCACAGTCTGACTGGCTTTGCTCTACAGCCCCTAGGATTTATTTATTTTAAGACAGGGATAGACCTTTCTCTTCTGGTTCAAATGCTGATTTCCTCAGAGAGAACACATGGATGCTCTCCTGAACCTTGCAGCCCACATGGAGAGCAAGAGCAGAAAATGAGATGAAAGTATAAGGCAAAAGTCACTTCAGTTTGACCCCTCAGTAAGAAAACACCACAGATTAAATAGCTCGAAAAGCAGCAGCATGCAGCAGGAGAGGTTAACTCTGCCATGGGTGACTCTTACAGCTGTCTGGGGCTCAGGCTCTGTATGTTATTGCAGCCTGACCCTTCAGCCCTTTCCTGTTTCTAGTCGCAGTGGAAAATGGTTTAGAGATTTAGTCAAAACAGAAAGCAAGATGGATAAAATCCATCCCAGGGAGTTCACCCAGGAAGTGTTTTTAGCTGGTGCCTTAGGTCGCTTTATCTACACTTACATTTGTTTACCAAAGTGATTCTGCGACTTCTGGTGTGTTATTCTAACTTAAAGGAAATTATAAATCTTTAAAACTTAAAGGGAATTTGCACTAAGGCAACATAAAAGTACTTTATTTCTGAGTGAAACACTAAAACTTCAGCACTCCACCTGGAATCACAGCACACGGACACAAGGGAGGAACAAGCACAAGATGGAGGGGATATACAAATGGACAGAGCACAAGGCAGAGGAGAAAATTTGGTATATTTATGTGGTGAACCCTTATTAGCCTTATTCCACAGCATAAATTAATCTCTCAGCATTAATTATCAGTTATCAATTAACGGCAATCACTAGGAAAAAAAAGAGATTTTAATGGAAACCACTGCAGCTTTTCTCCCCTAAAAACTAGACTTCGTTGTGCAGCTGGATTCCAATTACAGACAGGAGCCCCCCAAGCACAGGTGGGGACACAGGGGTGGGTCTGAGTGACAGCAGTGTCACCCTGTCTGTCCTCACTGTTTGGGAAATCCCCCCCTCAGGTGTGTGTGGCTCTCTGGGGGAGAAGGGGACACAAGCCACGAGCTCCAGTGGTTCCTGTGTCCCTCAGAGGAACAGCTCTGCCAGGAGTGAATAAACCCTTGGCTCAGCCTTTGGGGGTGAGTGGTTCTGTACAGGTACAGGGGAGTAAGAGCCCAGCAAGAAAACCCAACACAGAGTGCCTGAAACCCTAAGAGCCATTTTTCCTCCCAGAACCAGCCCATTTCTGAATGCCGGCCTGACAGACCTTGAACTCGACCCAGGATTTACAGCCATCAACATGTGAGTGAAATCCCTGCTCTCCTGACACGCTGTAATTTAAACAGTTCCATATCCATCATCTCTTTAGCAAAATTCCAGCATGGAGCAGCGGGTCAGGGGTGAGGGGAAGGCAGGCACAGCATGGGGGGCTGCTTTTCTGAACTTCAGAAAATTACAGTCGTGACACAATGAGAGCTTGAAGCCACAAACAAAACCCTTCAGAGCCACAGAGCAGAGTTCAGGGAAGGGAACTGAAATTCCACCATCCTCCAGGTAGCAGGGCAGTGAGGAGTGTATGTACAAGTGATCGTATGGACACTGCAGGCATTAAATACAGCTCCCTCTTACCCCACAGCCCAAATGTGCCACAAGCTTCTCTGCACTCAACCACGGAGGAGAGTTCCATCATAGCCAGCAGCCACCACTGGCCTTTAGAGCAAAACAAACAAAAAACCTTTGAAAATTACTTGCCTGAGGTTGTTAAAACAAAAGAAAAGAAAATCATAGAATCCCAGGATGGCTTGGGTTGGGAGGAGCCTTAAATCCCACCCAGTCCCACCCCTCCCCTGGGCAGGGACACCTTCCATAGAAGCTTGCTCCAAGCCCTATCCAACCTGGCCTTGGGCACTGCCAGGGATCCCTGTGCCAGGGCCTCACCCCCTCCCAGGGAACAATTCCTTNAGCACAGGAGCATGTTTTTGTAAAAACAAACTACCAAGGAGAAAATAGGTTTTTTGTAGGTCCAAACCCAAAAAACTTTATTTGAAAACCCCCATGACCCCATTAGGGCTGCTGTGCCACAGACCAGACATGCATCACATCATTCACAAACAACAGCCATTCAGGAGCACGGAAATAACAAAACCCTGCTGTATCTGACACTGCTCCCTTCCAGCCCCATTCATCCTGACACCCTGGAACAAAGCAACCCTACCAGTGTTTGGAAAATATCACTAACAAACAGGTGAGAAATGCCTCTGGGCAAGGTTATAGATAAAAACCATGAGTATTTCCAGGGAAGAGATCTGCAAGCAGGGGTGTTAGAGATGCAGCTGATCAAGCCTCAAAGACAGAGGTTGGAAGGGTGAAACAATTTTTAGAAAGCACAAGAAACAGAAGCAGCTATGGGGAGATTTTGTGAACAAAGCTGGAGCCAAAATGGAAAATCAGCTGCTTTTCTGGCAGCTGCAGCCATCAGTTTTATGAAGAAAGAGTGAAAAGTGGAGCCAAGACCCAGGAGATGAAATATTTAAGACAGATCATCTTCAATATCTAACATCCCTGATGGGGGCTTTTAAAAACATAAACCACAATGTTTGAAACAAAGGCATGGTTTTAACCACAGATGAGTTAAAAATGCACCATTTGGAAAATAGAGTCCTTCCTGATCTGTCAAAACCCGAGCCCTTGGTGGCAAACCTGCCCTACAGTCTTGGAAAATACAGTCTGTATTTATTTCTGATGCCTCCATCCCCCAGCCTGTGTCACATCCTCAGAGTGACAACAAACACCTGCTCCATGCATTTTAATAAACCTAGGGCCCAAACCTGCTCTATAACTCTGCAAAAACCCCAACAATTTAAGGAACAAGCTCAAATCAGCTTCTCCTTGAGAATTCTGTGACTGACTCCTCTAAAGAAAACTTATTTTCATGTAATGTGAAGTCGGGCAGAGCCCCTCTATTTACTGAATGCAACAGTGGCACTCTCAGCTTTCTTATTACCCAGAGAGCTCAATTACAAATTATCTTCAGAGTATCAGTTTAATACTCCATGTGCACTCAGTGTAACTGGTAGGAGAGAACTTTGGAAAACTGTTGGGATTGTGTATTTGGCCACCTGGCTCTGTGCCAGTAAATATTTGCCACAAACAGTAAAAATTATGCATCTTTGATTTACCACTGAAGTATCTTTAGGACAAGATGCCCTAAGGAGGCATAGGCTGGATATTAAGTTGAATTTTTTTACTGGAAAAGGTTGTCAAGGCCTGGCAGAGGCTGCCCAGAGCAGTGGTGGATAGAGTCACAGTCCCTGGAAGAGTTAAAAAAACCATGTTGATGTGGCACTTGGGGACATGAATTGGTGGTGGTTTGGCAGTGATGTAGCAAAGGTTACATTCCATGATTTTGGAGGTCTTTTCTACCCTAAATGACTCCATGAGTTAATGATTCTGCCTTTACACACACACAGTGTGTTTTCCGTGCCGTGACAGAGCCTTTTTGAAACCATCCTTTCCTAACCTGCCTGCTCTGCATTTCATGTACAATGAACGTGTTATTTGGACGTGCAGGTGCTGTTCCAAGGTCTGTGAACTTCACCTACCCCAAGGCTGAGCACCACAGCTGTTCACCTGGCCTGTTCCTCAGCCTCCTACAGCCAGCATCACCTGGTGATCACAGCAGCTCTGCAGCCTTGCAGAGGATGGGACTGGATGAAACTGTTTCAGATGATTTGTCCCAACAGTCTGTCACCTTTTCCAGGTAAACAGGTATTGAAAATGTGTGCATGGCAAACCTTCTCATACGGAATAAACACCAAGGCAGGAAAGAATATCCACCACAATCCTCCTCTCATTCTGGACTTGAACCAAGCCCTGCTCTTGGAAAAGTTGTAAAACAAGTAAATTATAGGCAAATGGCTCCTCTGCAAAGCATCTGCACTTGCTCAGCTGTGGGGAGGACTCAGTGCCTCATCAGAACAACCCAAGTGTCCCCTTCAATTTGAGGCCAGGCCCAGCCTTGTCTCCAAAGCACCACATGAGGGTCAGGAGCCCTGCCAAGATCCAGCACAGTCCTCCTGTCCCCATGGATTTCTGCAGTGACCCTCACTGCCAGAGCCCAGAACACAGTCTGGGGACAGGCAGAGAACTCTAATTCTGGGCTTGTTTTCTGTCTGAAGGCAAAACACCCAAAGGACACGACATTAACAAACTGTCATGGAACTGTGAGAGCCTCTGCTGCTCATAAAAACCCTTTCAGGGCAGCACTTTGATGTGATACTGCACTTTATCCTGACAAATGATTTTTCCTCTCACTCATCATCCCTCCCTAGAGCAGAGACTGGCCGTTCCCTTCAGCTGGGGGGCTTCCATCAGGGAAAACCATCTGAAGTTGTTATGTATCACTCACAATCCCTTGGCCCTAGAACTGCCCAGCAGCTCAGCCTCATGCAGGTCTGATGAACTGGGAGGCTCTTGTCTTAAGGAGGTTATTCCCACATACCCTCTTTCCTCAGCAAACACCTCCCCCTCAAATAAATTGCCCAGAGCCTTTCTCCACTGGAGTTTGAGCACAGAAATCCTGTCTCTGGCATGCTGAGGGGACAGCTTGAAGTGCACCTACCTTTGCACCTGCTGAAAAAATGTGCTTTAGTGCCAACAGCCCCATAACAGTTTTTATTTCTGCAATGTCTCTCTATAAATAAATTATTCCATTCAAAATCCAATTCATGTACAGCTAGAACCCTGATTTTGCATCTCATGCATCCAGAGTTAAGAAAATAAAGAGCTGATCCCATTTTTGTCACAATATACATTTAAATAATTTAATAGAGAAAAAAAAATCCCAAGAGAGGCATAAATGGAGCAATAAAAGACCACAGTTCAAGGGTGACATTTTTCATGTCTCATTAGCAGTGGATGATCTCCACAGCACAGCAGTGCATCTGCCCTGGCTGGGGCTGAAGGACCAGTCCCATCAGCAGAGCCCCAGGAAACACAGATGCAGCTGGGACAGTGCAGTGCTGCTCCTGGATGGGACAGAAATTCCCTTTGCCTCAAAACTGGCACTTCCATGGTGTCATGTCCAAACAGGACAAGAGGAAACAGCCTCGAGCTGTGCCAGGGGAGGTTCAGACTGGACACCAGGAAGAATTTCTACCTGTAAAGGGTGGTCAGGCACTGGAAGGGGCTGCCCAGGGAGGTTCCTGGAGTGTCCAAGGAAGGCCTGGATGTGGCACTCAGTGCTCTGGGCTGGGTGACAGGGTGGGGATCAGTCACAGGGTGAAATCAATGGTCTGGGAGGGCTTTTCCAGCCTCAGGGACTCCATGTGAGAATTAACAATCACAAGGCAAAACCCCAAGCTGAGCAAAGGGTATGGTGAATCTGCTTTTAAAACAGGACACAGCAGACCCCAGTGTTAATCCTGCTGGATGGGAGTGCTGCCATGCCCAATTTGCCAGGAAAACTCCCAACACCACCCAGTCAAAACCTTGTCCTTAATAACGACTATCCCAATTACTAAATGAATTTATCCTTCAGTGTTATCATGCCAGCTACAGAGTAATAGATGTTAATTATGCAGTTCAGATGTCATTCAACCCCTACAGATGGCAGTTTACTTCCCCAAAGCCTGGAACAGAGGCAGGTGTTTCAAAGCCCCTCCACCCTGGCTTTGGGATCTCCTTAGGTCTCAGCACAGCCCAGCAGCACCCTGCAGGCTGCCACTTTCAGGCATTCTTGATTAATTCTCATTCTCACTGTCACTTCACTTTTATTTACTGCTGCTGGGAGCAGGAGGCACTTAGTGCATGACCTCAGATCCACTGGAGCACAGCACGTGGAGTGATGGATTAGCAGGGTGGAAACAAGGAATTCTGCTGCTTTCTTTTGCCTAATGTGAAACAGCCCTCAACACCAGAGAAAAGCTTAGGACAGAGGTATCAACATGTGTGAACATCTGGAAGGATGGAGTAGAAATATCCAAGTCAGAAAGGCCTGTGGGCGGGTTTTTGGGGTTTTTTTGTTTGTTTTTTTTTGGGTTTTTTTTTTTTTTGTTTTGTCTTGTTTTGTTTTCTGTGGATTTAAAAAATACCCAGGATTTGTTACCCAGAGAAGATGTGGCTGCCCCATCCCAGGATGGGGCTTAGAACAACCTAGTCTAGTGGAAGGTGTCCTGGCCCATGGCAGGGAGTGGAACTGGATGGGCTTTAAGTTCTTTTCCAATGCAAACATTCCATGATTCCATTTCCAAACATATGCCCACGTGAGGCACTGAACTCGTGAATAACCTGTCAGTGGAAGTTTCATTTCCCTGGTCATCTTCAGGCAAGTGGTGCCAAGAGGCAGTAAAGAAGAACAGAAAACAAGGCAGGGGAAAGGTCATGATGATGACCAGAATTTTAATGCATCTGAAAGCAGAGCAGCTTTTATGAGCCCTGAGCACATACAGCCTGGCCCTGACCAAGGGGTGAGAGCACACAGGTGGGGACAGGAGGCTGCAGCATGTGAAAATTTACTATTTAATAAAAGCACCCACTAACTGCTTTTGTTTTGTTTAGTAAAATCCTAAATCAAGGCAGAAAATCCTATATAAACATGGACAAGGAGGTTAACACACATTCTGAAAGCAGATTTTGCACTGGGTAGGATCCACCTGAATACTCCACATAGCTACATCTCTTTAACAAAGACATGAAAACTTTCCCCTCTCTGTATTTCTATATGCATATAAAGCACACAAAAGAATATCTGTGAGTTAGAATCCTTCAGTCATCAGTTTAAAGAGCTTTTCACAAGAGCAAAGTAGCACTTATCTAGTTCCTGTTCTCCAGGTGTTGGAGCTTCAATCATAAACTATTAATAGAGAAAACAAAGAACCCAACCATATTTTGAATGTTTGACTCAAAAATCCTCCTGCAAGCAATTTGTGGTTCCAGCCTGGACTATCCCAGGCAGCCAGAACCAGCAAACCACATTGGAGATGTTGCTCCTCTGACTAAGAGATCACCCCTGTGGGAAGTAGCTTCCACTCTCTCCTCCCCACAAATAACCCAGGATGGGGAGTCCTGCCTGCTCTTCCCCCTTGGAGCCTGTTTTTCCTGGCCTTCCCTCCTATGCCCCTGAACACTCAGAAAAAAACAGGGAATGTGGGATGGGGATGCCTTCAGAGCTTCCCAAACCCTGCTCTTCAAACAGAAGGTGCCCAGCTCGGATCTCCTGCAGGGCAGAGCTGGGACAAGGGGTTTAGGGTCTCTCTCTGGTGCACCAGGAACCTGATTCCATCTATCAAAGCAAACACAGCCCCTGCTGGAACGAAGAATGGGAACAGGGCACAGCACTGGGCATCCCATGCCAGAGGAATGGCTCAGCTCCTGCCAGCCTGAAAACAGAAGCAGGAAAATGGAGAAAACGCTGCTTGGACCACGAGAATTCCTGCTCTGGGAACAGCCTTAGAAAAGTACCTGTGCTGGAGCAGAAAAAGACTGCCTTTGTTGGCATTGTGCCCTGGAAAATGGGAGCAGGAAAGGTGCTGTGGCTGGGCTAGCATCACAGCAGTCAGCCTGTGTTTACTCCCCGAAATTGTGTCAGCCCTGGCTTGGGTTCGTGCAGTCTGACATCCCTGGTGAGCAGTGCCTGTCCCTCCTGTCCCAACAATCCACCTGTGAGCATGGACATGAGCAGCCAAAGCCTTGGGAAAGGCAGCAGGTTACAGCCTCCCTCAGAATGGGAACACCTCCACAGCCAGTCCTTGTTGTCTCCCTGCCACTCAAAATGTCACCAAAAATGATGCTTGAAGTGTTCAAACACCACAGATTTCACACAGTAAACATCATTTACAAGTTTCTTTCATTTTTCAGAACAAAAGCTGAGACTGGGCATTCTTCTGTTTAATATTTAAATAAGTACACAGGGAGTTGCTGTAATGTCACACCAACAAACCCCAAAACATCCAAAAGGCACATTTCCAACTGTCCTTGCAAGTTGACTGGATTAGCCCATTCCAGCTTTTTTGCAGGCTCTGACTTGTGCTTTATTCTCCACACACAAAGTAACCCTTGTTGAATGTGGTTCAGACCATGTAAATTCTTTGCTTATCCCCGTGGAAATTCCCAAGGATTGCAAACACTGTCCAGGAACTTGCACAGGAGCAGGTACAGCATGAATTCCTCAAGGGTCTCAGCCATCCCCTGTGCCCCTTCAGGAACCACAGGGATTACCAATAACTGTCTCCAGGCTCAGAGGGTCACAGGTACAGTCCTCACACCATCCTTCCAGGACTTGACCCTTTTATTTTAATAATACCACTCTTTTCACAGAAGTCCTGAAATCCATCTTCCAGAAATGCAAGTTCAGTGCAATCTTCCTTGGAAGAAAAAGGAAAACCCATCTGCATTGCTGAAAAAAACCCAAACCAAACCCTCCTATCACTGGCTCTTCCCAATAGGATTTAATTCTCTCCCTTTGTCATTTCCTAGTTTTCATGTTTAAAATTGCCCAAAGGAATCAAAAGAAGAATCTTATCTCTCCTCTTTTCTGAAACAGCTCTCTATATATTCCCACTTCTTCTTCAGAGCTAATCAACTGGATTAATGTTTTAGGTTTTTAAGTAGAAGAAGAGCTGAGCAGAGATTTAACTCCCCCTCTGAACCTTGCACAAAGCCTGGATTTCGCAAGCTGACTTGCAGCACAAATACACCTCCCAAAGAATGCTTTTTCAAACCTTATCTGGGAAAGTTTTGCAAAATAGGCATCAAGCACTAATTCTCTTTACACCACTAAAATGATACTTACAGCTGTGAAGGAGTGGGACAGAATTCCCTCAGTGTAAGCAGCTGTGTCCTGCCAAACCCAGCTAAGGCTGAGCTGGATGTCTGAGATATCTGCTGCTGCTCAAAAGCTTTGCTCTGCTGCCTGCTCCAGAGTGAAATGGCACAGTAAATGCCATCTGATGGGCCACAGCATACAGGGTGGGTCTGCACAGCCCAAACTGGGCAAGGCCCAGCACTCAACCCCAAACCCACAGCTTTAACTGATTTCTTTAAGCCTGGAATCAAAAGTTGCCAGGATGGCAACACTCTCACTCTTTGCTATCTGCTTCTGCAACAAATCTCAGCTATTTTAAAGCTTTTACATTTATGTGGATCCAGCCTCCCTAACAGAACTCCCCGTGTCCATCTGAGCAATCCAGGCTATAACTCACACTGCTGTAGTGGGCCAACAGCAGCTCTGGAAGCACATCCAAAGGGTGAGGAAAGCCAGATTTGGTTTCAGGCTTTTTTCCTCCCTCTTTCTATATTTCTGGCCTGACCCAGATGCACCCTGCCAAAATCTGTCCCCACTGCACCACCATTGCATGAGCTATTTCACACCTCCCATTCCATTCTCCTGTGCAGCCAAATCCACACAGACACTGCGGGTGTCCAATGTGTGATGGAATGGAATCTTTCCCTGGACACTGGGAGAGGCCACAAGATGTCAGGGGTGAAGTATCTCCATGGCAGAAATGATGCTCAGCTGTGCAGTTCCTCCCATACCTTCCTGGTCATTGGATCCAAATGTCACAGATTTCTCAGCTTTCTATCGATCTGAGAGACAGGGACATAGAGTAATATGGGAGAGGGTGATCATAGGCTTGGGAAAAGGAGAATGCTAGGGGGAATACTTTAAAACAGAAGAAAAATAGGAAAAAAAAAGAGAAAAAATAAGGAAAAAATACAGGAAAAGTAAAGAAAAAAGGAAAAAATATAAAAACAGAAAAGAGAACGAGGGGAAAGGGGGAAAGAAGAAAAGGGGAAAGAGGAAAAGGGGGAAAAGGGGAAAGGGAAAGAAAAGAAAGTAAAAATAAAATGAAAAAATGAAAGAAAGGAAGAAAGGGACACAACAGTGGCTGGTTCTATGCCCATCCTTTAACAAACGAGGCAAACTCCCAGTGTTTCCATCTGAGTTCAGTCAAACATGGGAAGGGGAAGAGAGTTTCTCAGGAGCTGGGCCTGCAAGCTGCTGCAAGCAGCTGCAAAGAAGCAATTCCCTTTGCCAAGGCTCAGAATTCCCCCCATTGTCCCCACACAGATGAAATCCATGCCTGTACTCTCAGACACATCCCTGCAAAGCACTGGAAAGTGGGAGCAAGGTGCCAGAGGAGCAGCTACAGGCCTCACCTCCATCCTGCCCCATCCCAGCTCTCTGCTGCTCCTGAGCCTCCCTCCTGCACAGGGACACTCTGCAGGGTTTGGGATATGATTATACCTGAGGCCACCCTGTGAATCTCTGGAGGTGTCAGTAATGTGGGGGAAGGATCAGAAGATCTGGAGCTAGAGGAAAAACTGCCAGGTTCTCCAGGCTCACCTGCAACAGCCAGGGAAAAATCCAGGGTTCATCCTTCCACTAAGCACTGCAAATGTACCCCAAATGTGAGGGCTCAAAATACACTGAAATTCCAATTTCCTACAGTCCCCTGAAACTCCCTTTCCCAGGCACTGCACTGCCTGTGGCTGGGACAGATATGGGCCCACACTCAGGGTTTGCTGTGCTGCTTGTCAGCCTGGGCTGCTGGGCTCAGAAGTGCTGCTTTTGTGCTAGGCTGGCTCCAGAGGGTTACAACAGTCCTGAAAAACGCCAAAACACTGGCAAATTTGAGAGATGTCCACTTGGAGCCTCTCCTCCCTCTCCTGAGAGCACATTCATAAACATGTACAGGAACATGTGGAAGCTGCCCACAGAGAGGAATTCCCTGCTGGAATTACCACTGTGGGAGCTCAGCATGGCCAGGCTCCATCCCCAGAACAGGGCAAGCAGCTCTGCTCCTCGGGACGTGGGATACTCTGCTCCTCAGGGTGCAGGATGCCCTGCTCCTCAGGATGCAGGATGCTGTGCTCCTCAGGGTGCAGGATGCCCTGCTCCTCAGGGTGCAGAATGCCCTGCTCCTCAGGGTGCAGGATGCCCTGCTCCTCAGGGTGCAGGATACCCTGCTCCTCAGGGTGCAGGATGCCCTGCTCCTCAGGATGCAGGATGCCCTGCTCCTCAGCTCTCACAACACCCCACTCTGAGCACAGAGCTGAGGCAGCAGAGCAGGGACCCTGCAAATTCACCACCTGTCTGTGTGTACTCGTTGATAAGACAGATGCTCAGGGGGTGCTGAGGTGAATCATGGAAAGACCTGCTGTGCTAAACCCAGGAAAACAACCCAAGACAGGCAGTAACTCTGCACTGAACCTGCCAGTGCCCTGCATCTCCCACAAAGGGTGACTCACTGAGCATATTAAAACACACCCATTATGGAGCATTTTACAAAGTCACACAGATCAGCAGATGAAGCTATTTGTAGGACAGAGCAGCAGATTCCTCTGCCCAAAGCATCCTGAGATGAGAATTCCACACCAGGTGTCTGGGAGCAGATCAAGACTCCTGGCAGCACACTGTGGGAACAAACCACTGTCTGGGATTCTCCCTGCTGGGGTCACTGGTGTGCCCAGGTGTCTGTGTTCCCCCCAAAGTTACCTCAGCCTGGCCACACCCATCCTTTCTCTGGGCTCATCCCTGGGCACCAGTGAGGATTATTTATATCACACTCTCCTTTCTCTCCCCTCAGTGCTTCTCCTCTCCTAAAACGTGCTGGTGGCAGCACCACAGGCAGCATCCCTGGCAGACCGAGCCCAAGAAGAGGTGGAACACCCCAGACACACAGAGAAGCATCACATCCCAACATTCAGGGACTGTGTTGGAAAGAGGATGAAACCCACGCTGGGAAGAGAAAGCAGGGCATTTACCTGACAGGAGATCTGCACCAGGTACACCAGCTCCTTGGACTCACAGCCATTCCTCGTCACCTCGTTCTGCTCCTCCGGGAGCGAGAGCTGCAGCCAGGGAGGGAGAGAGAGAGAAGAGCAGGTCAGAGAGGGAGATCAGCCAGGCACGGAATGGCCCACGGAGCACAGCATCCACACCAGCATGCTCCAAGACAGGCTGAGTCTCAGGGAATCAGGGAAAGGCTTGTCTGGCTGGAGCTGCCACAGGGGAGACACTCAGCACACACAGACCCTGGAATGCCACCGGATTCTGGAACCTCACCTGACAGGTTAAAAATAAAAACACAGTTCAAAAATAAAACAATTATGGGGAAGCAAACAGTTTAAGGCAGGAATTAAACCTCCAGCTTAGATGTCTGCCAAATTATTTTTCACTGAAAATATCTCCATAAATATTCATGAAAAGTGAATATAGAACAGTGCTTCTCCCTACCCCCTTCCCATATTTTATTTATTTTTTTATTTTATACATTCAGGAAGACATTAGATAATAAAACATATGTCCTAATTTCAGTGTTGTTAAGCAATTCACCCCAGCAGAGAGTTTTATGGCACCATTCATCACACTCAGAGTCATTAACTGTATCATCAGGATGTGTTTGTGTGAGAGCAGTGATGAGACATTCCTGCACATGGACCGAGCCCAGAGCATCCCACTCCTGGCCCTGTTATCCCACTAAAATGGCTTATGTTTAATGATCTTCTCTGAGAACAGAAATTACAAATCATCCTAAGCAAGTTAAAACTGTTTGCAAAGCAAATAAACAAAGGAAATGTGTACATAAAACTTAAAATGCCATAAAAAAATCCTAATTAGTCAGGAGCAAAAGAATCCTGAAACAAATGAAAGCAGAAGTGAAGAAAAGGCTGAGGAGAAGAATCCCAAGTTGTTGTATTTAATGAATGTAAGCAAGTGAAAATCAGAAGTGGGTGGTGAGAAACACCTCATGAAAGAGGGACAAAGAAGGCAAAGTTCTCTCCATACAAATGACCAAGACACCTGGAATTTATTGAACTTTGCTCTGCCAGAATCTCTCTTCTCTCTCTAGGGAAGTCCCACCACACACAGATTCAACCCTCTCCCTCCACCAACCCAACTCCTGGAATACTAATTTCTTTTCTGATGGCTGTCAACAGGTAATTAACAACATTCCTGGACCACAGAAGGTCCTTGGATTTGTACAATTTATTATCAGTGTAGACTGCTGCTATTACTGTGATTAAACCCAGCCACTGCTTCTGTATTGCACCTTTCCTCCACCTTTATCATCATTCTTTGCTATCAAATGTCACATCTGAAGTGCTACTGAGTTTTGACACTACAGCCAAAGGGAACCCAAAGCACGCAGGTAAAGGAAGCAAGTAAAGTAAAGCAAGAAAGGAAGGCTCACACATGCTGTGGGTATTTTCCATGTTTGCCAGGTACGAGTAGCTCTGGTTCAAAGAGGCCACAAAGATGATCCAAAGGCTGGAGCAGCCCTTCTATAAGAAAAGGCTCAGAGAACTGGAAGTGTTCAGCCTGAAGAAGGCTCCAGGGAGAGCTCAGAGTCCTTGACAGGGCCTAAAGGGGCTCCAGGAGAGCTGGAGAGGGACTGGGGACAAGGAATGGAGGGACAGGACACAGGGAATGGCTTCCCAAGCACAGAGGGCAGGTTAGATAGGATTCTGGGAAGGAATGGTGGGGAAGGATGGGGAGGCCCTGGCACAGGGTGCCCAGAGCAGCTGTGGCTGCCCCATCCCTGGAAGCATCCAAGGCCAGGTTGGATGGGTCTGGGAGCATCCTGGGACAGGGGAAGGTGTCCCTGACCATGGCAGGGGGTGGAACAAGATGGGCTTTAAGGACTCTTCCAACCCAACTCAGTTCTGAGATTCTATGAATCAAATGTGGGTTTCCTACTCCTGGAGAGAGGTTCCCATCCTCTAATCTCCCCTGTGCTCATTGAGGGCACACAGACACCCCAGCCCCCATGGGAATTTCAGGTGATCCTTTACTAAGTGTATCAGTGGCAAAGCTCATTACCACAGGCCCCAAAAAAACAACAGCCAGGTAACAAAATCACCAACAGGCAACTGCAGAGCTCTCTGAATTCAGAGCCTGACTCTGTGCAGCAGAATGTGGGCCAGAGAAAGGCATGGGGTGAGCTCCTCAGCCCAGCCATGCCAGGGCTCTGCACAGACCCCTCAGGAACAGCAGAGGATCAGCTGGAGGTGTTAGCAGGACACTGAGGTGCAGCAATCTTCCTTCCCAAGGCACACCTGCCTGGGGACCATCCTGCTGATGACATTCAGGGAGTTTACACCTTCCCAGTCAGCCCCACTTCAGTCTCTGCTCACACAAACTCACTCTGGAGAAGAGACATTTCAGCCCACTGACGGCCCTACATCCATGCACCTGTCTCATTTCAGAGGGGAACTGTAAAATCCAGCTGAACACTGCTCCTCTCCCACAGGCAGCCTCGTGCTAACACGGAGACAGAAACTGTTTACACAGGAAAATATGTGGAGTTTATCCTGCAATCCAACTGTCCTCACAGCAAAATGCCCCCAAAGATAAATATTCGCTCATGTTCCCTGTCCCCACATGGTTCAGTTTGTATTTTGCTTTGTTAACAGACATGGACCAAAGCTCTCCCAAAAATCATGGATGTCCTGATGTTTAAAAGCCTTTCCTGCTGCTGCATCCCTTATCAACAGAACATCCTGGAAAGTACAGTTGCCCCCAGGCTTGATTTGAAATCCAAGCACCAAGCAGAGGACTCTCCTGACCTTACTGGACTCTGAACATGACTCACAGGCAGAATCTGGTTGGCTCCAAAGTGAGACATTGATTTTTGTGTTCTTAAAGAACAGAACAGCCAGCAGGGCCTGGTGGATATCCCTGTAACTGTGCCAGTGTGTTTTCCTGAGGAAAATAATCTGTAAATAGCATTTATTGCAACTGATCAGAGTTAAACAGCATATACTTTATAATATATAATCTTTCTTCACATTGGAATTGGCTGGCAAACCTCCTGAGCCTGATGAACAATTATGAGGCATCAGATCCCATTAGGTTCATTTATTGTTGGAATATATATGCTTAGCTAGGATGAGTGGATATGGCCAATTTCATAAATGACCTTTAGAGTATCCTAAACTTTTCATAGGTAGCATTTCACACACACAAAGAAACCATTAAAAAACAGTGACACCACACTTCATGTGTATGGATAATGCAGAGCCTTGTAAACATTACAGAATTAGGGAATCCCAGAATGGTTTGGGTTGGAAGGGACCTTAAAGCTCACCTGGTTCCTTCAGCAGGGACACCTTCCACTGTCCCAGGTTGTTCCAACCTGGCCTTGGACACTTCCAGGGACAGGGCAGCCACAGCTCCTCTGGGCAACAATGCCAAGGCATTGCTCACATTTGTCTTTACACAGCTGGGGACGAGTCTGGGAGTCCCCACCATGCACACACCCACTGAGAACTGATGATGAATTCAGCACAGATAATTGTTCCTCTACCAGCAAATCTGTAACACAAGCTTTGGGCTCCTTTTGCCCAAAAGAGCAGTGCTTGCTGGCCAAGACTTTGCTGATCACATATACAAGGAGGTTAAACTTAAAAATGCTTCTAGTTCATGTCTGAGACAGAGGCTAATCTCTGGCAAGCTGGTTGATAAGGGGACTGATTACAGGGGTCTCCTGCAGAGGAAAATTTATTGGTCATTCCTCTTGTAGGGAAGAACAGCAACAAAGCAGGAGGCTGAGTTGAGGCAATGATACAGCACATCCAGAATTAAAAATAATTAAAAGATAACTCTTGAGATCTGTGCAATAATTTTTTTTTCTTCTCACTGCAGAGTCTTGTGTGCTCATCTTAAAAACTGCAAAAGTGAAAAATCATCTCAGGAAAAGCACTGCATAAATCTGTTGACAGGATGGGGATTGTTGGCTACTAACAAAGTGCCAAATCCTGACCAGGTAAGACCTGGTGCCCCTGAGCCCCAGATGTCAAAGGAAGTTCACTGAGCCAGCTTAAACTTTCATCTCCTTGTTTCCTGAGTGATGTCAATTCCATCATCCAGCTCTCCTGGTGAAAGGGTAATTTATGAGAAGCCTGGGAAGTGTAGATTTGATTTGCCTGTGCAACTTACTTCAAATTCTGCTTCATAAAGCCATGAATGCACTGATCTCACTCATGCACATCACAGCAAGTGAGTAACACAGAGCTGTGGCAGAGAGCTCACAATAAAATTAAAATATGTAAGAAAGAGGAAACAAAACATAAAAGAAAATAAAAAAGCCCAAACAAATCCCCCTCCCAACAGAATCAGCATCAAGGTGGGAATTTAATGGGGAGGCATTCAGTAATTAGATGACAATTAATTAATGAGAACTGTAAGCCAGAAAAATAATCTTGATTCCAAATAGAAGGAGCAAATCATCCTTCCCAAACTCCAAACCTGTCTGTGCAGGTAATGGTGTAAACTTTTAGCAAACTTTAATTAAACTAATCCAGTTGAGACCCCGTCTCATGTCAGAGATGTGGAGCTACACTGACCTGGGACACAGCCAGAGGATAACACTCCAGAGAGCAGCAAAACCCTGTAAAGTAACTCCTCCAATTCTTGATTTCAGCCTCCCACACAGTGCCTCCCAGGTTTCACCTAAATTCCTTGGATAATGATGCCCTGGCTGGGAGCCAGCAGAAAGCCAAGACCTCGACAGGTGATGCTGTGTGTGTGTGCACACCAGGGACTGGCTCCTGCAAGAGGCTTTAGGGACACTCTTAGTGCAGCATGGAGACAGGATCAAGCCACAGGGAGCAAACAGGAGCTTCTTCAGGAAAATACAGGGACAATCACAAATATCCATCACCAATCTGGGCTGAGCTGAGCTGAGGGGAGTTTCTGGCATCTCTCACAGATGGTGACAGAAACCTGCCTGTCCTTGGCCCTAACCTGAGGGTTTCTCATGGAAAACATACATTTCATGGCCAGTCAAAGGAATTATGGACAATCACAGAATTGCTGAGGTTGAAAAGCCTCTGAGATCATGGAGTCCAACAGCTCCTCCAGCACTCCCAAGACCACCACTGACCCATGTCTGTAAGTGTCACCACATCCACATGGATCTGGAATCCCTCTGGGGATGTGGACTCTACCACTGGCCCTGGATAGCTGTGTCAGGGCTGCACAGCCCTTTCCAGGAAAAAAATTTTCCCTACTATCCAATCTAAACCTCCCCTAGAGCAACTGGAGGCTGTTCCCTCTCCTCCTGTCCCTGTTCCCTGGGAGCAGAGCCTGACCCCCTCCAGCTGTCTCCTCCTGGCAGGGAGTTGTGCAGAGCCACAAGGTCCCCTCTGAACCTCCTTTTCTCCAGGCTGAGCCCCTTCCCAGCTCCCAGGACAAAAAAACCACAGATGCTCTCTACAGCTCTTTCTCTATGTTTCAAAATATTAATTATTTCTATCTACAGCAATATTATTCACCTAATAGATATAATTATATTGTGGTATATATCTAAATATATGCATATGGGTGGATTGCTTGTATAATAAATATTAGATTCATATAATAAATTACACCTATAATATAAAATACAATAAATGTATAATTGTATTTATATACTGAATATAACTTAGTTGTTAAAAGGTTCAAAAAGTTATAAAGTTCAAGCAAGTTGAGCCTCATTAGCAGATCCTCTCCCCTGTGATCCAACACAACCAACTGACAGCATCTGGCCCAGTGATTTAGCTGGGATGAGGAGTTCACATCTGTAGGAATCTCCAGGAGACAAGGAATGGTAGGAATGCTGACCAAGACTTTAGCCAGGTGTTTTTTAAAGTCAGTGGAAAGACTGCTGCCTTTCCTGGCAGAGGCTGTGTCACTGCTCCAAGGAAAGCTGGTGATCTTGCCACGTTTTCCCAGGATGGAGTTTCAGGTTAAATCCCTGGGGAAGGCAATGGGAATTGCTGCTGCTCACACTCAGCCCTGACAAAAGCCCATTAAGCCTCCAGAGCACTGTTACATCTGATAACTTTCTCTCTGACAGTATTAGGAATTACTTTTTTTTCCCTTCCTAAACCACCACACTTGAATGTCTGTTAATTTATGATGTTAGTGCAATTTAGCAAATCAAACAAGGGCAAAGCCCCAGAACCAGAGGCACCTTCATGGAATGTGTGCAGTGGGTGGTCACCAAGGGCAAAGAGCAGGAGGCTCATTTCCCTGTGAAACATGGCTATGTTTGACTAAAAAACAATAATTCTAAGATCCAAATATCCTTGGGACAAATTCTGAAGAAATTAAAAGCTGATTAAACTCTGAGATGTTGCCTCATTGTAAGAGAAAGCTTTGCTACATCTCTTAGCTCCAGTCACCAACAGCCAGTTCCTAAATTATCCTGCTGATCCAAGCCCCACTTCAGCCTCGTTACTCAGGCCATTACTCACAGCAGCTTGTCTGGTAATGGGGCATCTTCTAGACCTGCCTTTTGACACACATGAAGATTTTATTTTATTATAGTTGAAATTTTAGGTTGGCAAATCTTCTCAAACAGGGAAACGTTTTCTACCTAATTACTCTGACAGCATAAATGTATTTATATGGCCTATTTTGCCTCACTCCAGCTTTATCTTGCTAAATGTACTAATTAGCCTCCCACACACTTCCCATCTTCTCCTGCTTTCCTGTCTCATCCTCAACTGTGTCTTCAGAGAAGAAAAAGAACATTTTCCACAGAGTGGTTAGTCTACCCAAGCATAAATATCCTAAAGTAATAATCAAAGTAAAGACAAGAAAGGCCTGTTTAAAGAGTATTTTTCTATCTGACTCTCCTTTTTTCCCCTCCTATTCTAAATCACCCCTCTGACAACTCCAACACAGCGCTCAAAAAGCAGCAAAAAATACACAGAAAATCAAATAGGGCTTGATAAGACAAAAAAAGGAAAATGCACCTCCTGTAATGTCCTGCAATCACTACTCCAGGCTCCCAGTAAATCCCTCGCTGAACCTCACCTGAACCATGTGGAGTGTTGGACATTACCCCTGGACAACCCATGGGGCACCAGGGGCCTGCCCAGCCACACTCAGCCACCATCACCACCAGGGTGAGCAGGGATCCAAGCACAGCTCTCTCAGGATGGCTGGACTTTGATCTTTAAGGACCTTCCAAACCAAAGCATTCTGTGTTTCTCTGGTTCCCATGCCAGTTTTGTCTGGAGTGTGAGATACCATTGTGTGGAAGGGTTTGGATGCTGGAATTTAACTCCAAGGCACTTCTGCAGTGAAGAGGCAAAATATCTCCATGAAGAGATCTCTGTGGTGCCCAGTGACACACAAGGGAACAGCTGGAGCTGTGCCAGGGGAGTTGAAGTTGGGTATCAGGGAAAGGTTCTTCCCCCAGAGGGTGCTGGCACTGCCCAGGCTCCCCAGGGAATGGTCCCTGGGGTCAGAGGCTGCCAGAGCTCCAGGAGCTCCCAGGAGTGCCCAGGGTGGGATTGTTGGGGTGTGTGGGCAGGGCCAGGGGCTGGACTGATGATCCTTGTGGGTTGCTTCCAGCTCAGGGGATTCTCTGATCTCTGATATCCTGTTTTCTCCCCATGGACTGAGCACAGTACAACAGCAAACATGCCTGGAATGTGTGAGGATAAAGGGATAGATGTGAAATTGCCTCATGGAATCCCAGAATGGTCTGGCTTGGAAGAGTTCTTAAAGCCCATCCCATTCCANTGGAGCCCCTTTAGGCCCTGGAAGGAGCTCTGAGCTCTCCCTGGAGCTTCTCCTCTCCAGCTGAACACCCCCAGCTCTCCCAGCCTGAGCAGAGGGGCTGCAGCCCTGGAGCATCTCCCTGGCTTCCTCTGGATTTGCTCCAGCAGCTCCACATCCTTCTTTCATGGAGAGCCCCAGAGCTGGACACAGTAAATCCTTTCCCAGCAGACATAAGTTCCCATCAAATCACAGGTGTACTCAGAAGTTGAGTTTTATGCAAGAACTCACACTGAGTAAATGTAAGAGGTTGTGGGATGTGTGTTTTGCCTGTAGTTACTTCCAGAACTATTTTAAGCTTGCAAATCACATAAGACAATTTCTTCCTATGGCAGGATGATTATTCAGCAGTCAGCATCCCTTCATCTGAGCTTCACCTCCAAGACTAATAAATCCTAGCATGGTTTATAAATATAAACAGCTAAAGAAAAGGGCAGATCCCAACCCCAGCAGGACCCTCGGGGTGCTTTACTGGTACTAGATGCAGCAATGGCTCCATATGTGCCTCACAAGGACAAGAAGAGGTCTCCATTGGGCTATCTGCTTATTGTGTTTTTAATATAAGCTTCCAGTGAGGTCACACAAAAGTGCTACACATCCTGGTGCTTCTGAGAGAGGTGAGAACAGCTGGGACACTCCTTGAGGTCCTTCAAAATCAAAACTCCTGCAGAGAATAATTTTAAAATCATAGAATCCCAGAATGCTGTGGGTTGGAAGGCACCTTAAAGCCTATCTCATTCCACCCCCTGTCACAGGCAGGGACACTTTCCACTATCCCAGCTTGCTTGAGGTTCTCTCCAATCCTGGACACTTCCAGGGACGTGGCATGCACAGATGGAATGTATGGACACTGACAAGAGTCTGCTGTGCTTCCATAGAAAAATAGAGCTCCTGGCATGGGACAAACTGCTGCAACTTTTTAAATAGACATCCCCTGAGCTCTTCCCAGAGGAATGGGAAATGACATCACTTCGAGGTGGCAGCGAAGACTCCATCGTAACCACAGCAGCTCTGAGATCTGACCTGCTGGGTTTTCAGTTTCCCAGGGACTGGGGCAGGACAGGTCCATTCTGCTCCATCAGGGTAAAAGACAAGTCATGTTAAGGGATATTAATCAGCTAAGAGAGAAATCTAGAACATATATGTATGAAACCAGGCAACACACATGCCCAGTGCCACACTTCTCTTGCATGCAGCAAGAGGAAAGGAAAGGCAATTCCTTGTGAATTTTATCCTTTCCAATCTCACATGCTATTCTGGACAGGAGAGTACTCCTGATGCTGCTGCTGTAGAGCTGCTCTGACACACAAATCACAGAGGATCCAGCTGGTGCCTCTCTGGAGATGAAATCAGGAGGAACCTTGACCTAAGCGCCGTCAGAAATGCACAACTTGGAAAGATCCCCCTTTCAATCCCTGATCCCAGGTGGAGCTGCCAATGAAGGCCACTGTCACATAACTGCTAGTCTGTTTAACTCCTAAGCCAAGTCTATTTGATGCCTAAGCTTGTTGACACACAAAATCTCAGAGTTCTATCAGAAACACTTTCCTCATATTTTCCTGTATAAAGCTGCAAATGTTTTCTCAAGTGGCCTCACCCTTTCATTTCCTCTAAATGTGTAAGAAGGTCAATCTTCATAAGCAATGAAATATTTATAAAAAACTTCTTAGATGCAGCCACTGGAGACCCCATTAGGCAAAAAACAACTTTAGAGTGTCTGCAAACAGAATGTTTTCATGGAATTAAAATATCTGAGATTGTTAAAAACAAAGCAGGAATACTCCTGTGTGCGGCCACAGGCAGAGCAGGTCCTTGGGCACTGGGGATTGGCACAGAGCACAGAATATCCTGGGTTGCTCCATGGGCTCCATTTGCCACCTGTGGGGTTTCTGGTTGGAATTTCCTGGGTTTGTCTTCTGTCTCTAAAGCTCTCTACGTTGAGAAACTTCCACGCTCCTTGGATTCCAGGCTACAGAAATCATGGCCTTCAGATAAACAGACTGAAGCCACTGGGTTGAGAACTGCTTCTCACCCTAGCTGGGTGAAGTGTGGATTTTATTTTTTTTTTATGACACAGAATGTATGTCACTTGGAATGACATTTGGGAAGACATGGGGGAAAAACAGAGGTACTGCCAGATTTGCTTCATGCATTTCTTTCCTGCAGGTTTTCTTTGCTTCTATGACGACCTCGTTTCCTTTTCCTTTAAAGCGACACGACTTCCAGTCCCTGGGGTTTCAAGAGACAAGATGGAACACAACACTAGGCAGAGGCTCTCAAACCAACAGCCACGGGCACAGGAAGCTCTTCTCTCAGCAGACTTACAAGGGGTAGGAAGTTACAAACAGTGAGAGCTTGGAAAGTCCCTGTGCTCACTAGCTGTGCCCACAGCTGGGGAGGCAGTGCCCGAGCCTGGCTGGGAGCATGGACTGGTTCAGGCAATCACACTGCTCCTGAAAGCTTGTCCTGAGGGAGGTTATCAGGCCATTCCAACACCAGAGGGCACAGGAGTGACCTCCCTGTGTTCTCCTGCATGGACACGTCCTCCAGGGACTGAGAACTAGAAAATAAATGAGCAGAATCTGTTAATGACTCCCATCTATGACTTCTGGCCACCAAGAGACATCCCATGGGATCAAACACAAAGCACAGAGCTCTGCCAGCACACCTGTAGTGGGAATCTAAAGCACAGCTCCTCCAAGGAGAGCTGGCAGGGTCAGCCCAGCCTGGACACATCTGGCTCAGCAAACAGAGCCTCCATTATGGCATGTTGCTGATGAAACAGTTATGTTGTTGTTTGGGGAAAACAGCCCACTGCAGGAACATGTGTGATGTCCTGCTCTTGTTCCCAGAGCTCCATCCCTGGCCAACCTCACCTTGAGCTCTGCATCCCCTGGGGCTTTGCTTTTCCTAAGGAAAGGAAATAACTGTGGTGCAGCCTGTACAAGGAAATGAAAACAGTCTTGGGGTGCACAACTTATCCCTTCTAAATTCAATTTCCATTAAAAAATATGGCCTAAATGAAACCTTTCCTTAATAAAAGCAATTGCAAGGTTGGGTTAAATGACTGTGGGCACAGGCTCCTGTTAACACTACACTGCTGACAAAACCTAATTACAAACAGCAATTCCTGACACAGACACCTCCAGGTACCATAAACCAGGCCCCAAGCAGAGAGGTTTGATGTAAAAACAGGCTGAAGACATATCTGAGTGACTTTACAAAAAGTAACTTTTGGAGCATTTCAAGACCAGGCAGAGGATTTTGAACCTCTTGTTTTGTTTCAAACTTCTGAGACTTGTCTCTCACTGAGCTGCACAGTACTTGGAGGGAAGTACCTGGAAGTACCTCAACAGCACAGAGTTGTTCCCCATGAAATCCTAACTTCTAAAAAGGAAGGAGGGAGGGGAAGGGGAAGGCCTGGTTATTCACAGAAGTGTGCTGTAAGGAATCAGTGTAAGGAAAAAGCCACAAGTCAAACAGATCCCAAATAACTAATTTAGATCTCAGAGTGGCTGAATGTTATGTGTGAAAAGCAGTGCCACGCATACTGTGCAGGAATTTAAAAGCTTCCAGTCCAAACAGTCCTGGTTACTCTGCTCAGTGTGCTCAGCCAAACATCCACAGAGAAATAAAACACAAAACCCCCTCAGTTTCTTTAACTCCTGGCAAACATTAAGCTCAGAGTTCTGAGTGACATGGGTGCTGTATCAGCAACACCATCAACCAAATGAAAGGTGTCACTCAGCCTGACCAGTCCATGGAGGGGCAACAGTCTGAGAAGATTCCCTCTCTTCACATATGCAAATCTGGGAACTAGGGATGAAAGGCTCAGTGGCCCTTACGAAAAGCAAGGAGCAAAGATAGGCAGGAAATAGAAAGTGGTTTAAGTCCAACTCTCCTAAAAAACGCCAAGGAGCTGAGCCAGCACAAAGAGAGCTTTGGGACACATCCTGACAGCTACAGAGCCTTACTGTGGCAAGGCACGAGCAGGGGAATTCTCCCAAGGGTTTAGCATGAGTGCTGGAGATGCTGAGCACCCCCTTGTGCTGCTGACTGAGAGCCTGGAGTTGCACCGAGCTCCCAGGGCATGGACTCCAGAGGTGGCACATGGACAAAGCCATGCCTAGAAAGTCCAGATGCTGATTTTGTCTGATTAATAATTTACTGTCTATGACTGAAGAAATGCATGCAACCTCCTAAAACTTCTCTGTCGACTGCAGATTGCTCTGTGCCTCCTGTCACCACAACATCCAAATGAGCATTACTTGTCTCTGCACCTGATGAAAGATTTAACCAAGTCTGCTTCACATACCCACAGATCTGTCTCAGAAACATGGAATAAAGGTCTACAGAATTATTCAGGTAAAAGTTCAGAGTCAATATGCACTCACTTTGACAGCAGATATTTCTCTATATTGAAAAGATTCTTTTTAAAGGTGCATGGAAGAACAAAGAAGAGGAAATAAATGGTAAAATCTCCTTTGCTAACCCTACCCTCTTAATAAAGGGTATGTCCTAGGAATTATTAGCAATAGTTTAGAACACATTTAACACCAGAAAATGCAAGGCGCTCCTTTTGTTACTGGCCTCTCATTTCTCTGCTCAGTAGGAGATGCACCAGAAGTTTAAAAACATTTATCTCAAAAGGCATTCCTCTCTCCCGAGGCAGGAAAGCTCTGCTGGGATGTTCCCCACCCCACTCCCAGCTAATTCCCTATACCTCATTAATATGGCTTTCAGACTGACTTCCTCACTGCAAAAAGATCTTCCCAAAGGCCACAGGTTAATCTCTGGGAGGAGAACCACAGTTTGAATTATCCTGAGCTTTACATCTGTCATGGAAGACAGTCTGCACAAAAATACAACCACCTCCCCCCGCCCTTTGAACCACCTCTGAAGATTCTGCAAAGAACCCCTGTTAAACTGGAATCTGAATCGGTCTTTATTGCCACAGCAGCACTCGGTGCCACGCAGCACGCACCCTTCCAGCTGGTTTTACTTTATCCCGATGACTGCAGCAAATAAAAAGGATCTCAGAGCAAGCCAAGAGGCCGTGCACCACTTACCCTTGCTACAACGCTCTGCGCTTTCCATGGGTGGGCTCCCTAGCCAAGGCCTAACAGCTCCAGGTCCCTCCGTAGCTTCCCCTCGGCCGACTGAGAAACCCCTGGCAGCATCAGCTGCGGCGGGCAGAGCCCCAGGCGGGGGGATCCCAGCAGCTGCCCACGGTGGGCTCCGCTCCCGCCCCGGAGCTGCTGCAGCCGAGCGCTCCTAGGGCCAGCTCTGGGGCTCTGCCCCCGCCGCCACGCTGCCCGCTTCACGCTCCATGGGCACCGCCGAGAAACCCGCGCTGCTCCTGCCGCTCCCGCCCGCTCTCGCATGGGGAAGGTCCCGCGGGACGAGCCGCAGAGTTTAACGGGAGCCAAGAGAAACAGGGAGGCAGGGAATGCAGGCAGGGATTGCGCTCAGAGCGGCGCACGAGCGGCTGCACAGCCCCAGAGCAGAGCGGAGCAGTGACAGCAACGTGTCTGGGAGGCAGCACGGTCCGGGGCGGGCGGACTCCTCGCCCCCATCGCTCCCACCGCTGCCACCGCTGCCAGCCGGCCCCAGGCTCAGGCTCCACGAACGCCCCCGCAGGGGTCGGCGCAGGGATCGGCGCGGGGATCGGCGCAGGCCGCGAGCCCGGGGCCGAGGCGCAGCGGCACCGCCCGGCCCCCACAGAAAACAAGCATTTAACAACGAAAACTTTGCCGGCAAAGCCGTGCCTGGCCAGTGAACAGCCCGAACACACTTGTGTGCACGAGGGGTCCGAGAGAGACAGAATGAATGAGGCTCATCTCCAACATTCAATATTTATATTCAATATTCAATATGAATAATATGCATTATTCACTGGCTGGATTTTAGCATTCAGCACCTGAGACCCGATCAACACTGACAGAAAGACCTCCAAAACACCCACAGACTCCGAAACCTGGGTTCAATGTGGGTTTCAATTTTTAAATTTGAGTGGTAATTTAACAGAGTGATTACTCTCATGCACACCACACCATATGCTACTGCTACTGTGTGTAGCAGTGCCGCGATTGCACACCACTTCTGCCACTCCAGAATATCCAAGTTTAGTCCTTTCTTTGCAGAAAGAGGCTTTTTGGTGCCATGCAAGTGGTTCTATCCCAGCCAGCCTAACCCTGCCTGGTGATGATTTCACCACCACCAAAGGGAGGGAATGCCATTAGCTCCCTCTTCTCTATGGTAATATTACCATACTCATAGTAATAAATATTACCATAATGGTAATATGGAATGATTAAGATCTGACACTTTCCTAGCACAACCTCGTGCTTTTATTACATTTGGTCACAGAGGGTCCCTTGTCAAATTCAGGACTGCAATTTTTGCAGTCCAAGTCAGTAGAACAAAGTCAGTTCCCAGAAGCTGCAGGTCCCTGTCAGAGTCTTCATCTTCCACAAGCCACTAACGGCTTTTCACCCTGAATAAGTCAGAAGTTACTCCTGTATTTCAGTTACTATTTTCCTGTAGATGATGCTATGTTTGAAGGCCATTCTGCTTCAGACTGCCAGTGTCAGAGATGGGCTGGGCAGCCCAAAAATGCCCTCAGCAGCCAGCAGGGTTAGTAGAGTGGTCTGGTTCAGTAACATCACACAGCAGGAACTCCCCATAAGTTCACGTTTTATGTCTACAGAGAACAGATTTTCCAAGCCTCTTGCCCACTTTTCAGATTTATTTCTTTAACAATGCAGGGAGGGGACAGAGTTCTGCCCATTCCAGCCCTGATACCTCTGCTCCTGCCCATGGGCAATTCTCCCAATCTTCCCCATTTGTTGCCTACACTGACAGCAAACCTCAATCTATTTTACGTGTCCCTTGTCCATACCCGACATGACAGTGTAACAAAAACACCCTTGAGGCCTAAAAAGCATCTTCACGTGGCTGTAAAGACAATTAATCAGCTTTTCTTCCTCACAAATGATGAGTGTAGCACAGCACATGCAGGAACATACACTTTTAGTGCAGGAACATAGATTTTTAGGGTAGCTAAATGGATTTGTATGATAAAAACATAAACTTCTCAAGCCTTCTTCATCAGCTGATAGTGATTTCTCCCTCTTCAGAGTTTCTCTTTGCTCTTTCAGCTCTGAAAATACCCTCGAGAATTTTTAATGGTCAATGCAAGCTGTTTAAAGAACTGAAAATTAGCATTGTTAGAAAGAAACTCTATTTCTTTTCTACCCAAGGTCCTATTTCTCCCAAACCTTGGAAATTTCCCGTGCAATAAACTGTCAAGAAGGCCTTTAACTGCTACATTGGAAAACTTATCAAAAGATGCCACTGGTTGCTGTATTTTCAGGTATGACAAGCTGGGAAAATTTATGAGATGGCTTCTCATATCCCCAAATAAATGAGACTGTGGGGTGGTGCAGCATGAAGAAATAAACATTTAGGGAATGTTTATGAAGGAAATCAGTGCCTATAAATTACACAACTTGGGCCACCCCTGGAGCAGCCTTATTTAGTGCAAACAGTGTATGATCAGCAAGAATAAGTCTTCCATGTGCTGCTCTCCCCTCAGGGTCCCTCAGCCCATCTGATTCCAAATCCCCTCCTCCACCTGGTCATTTCTGATAAAATTAGAGAGCAATTCCTGACACAGAGTTGGTGCCAATACACATCACTATATGCAGCTTGGCCCGTCATGGACAAAGGGATTACAGAAAGTGACAATGAAGAAAATCTGTTCTGAGGATGGAAACATATTTGCTGAGGTCAAAAGCATCCTGAAATTACTTGTAAGATGCAAAAGAGGAACGTCTGAGTGTGGTCCCTACCCCACATTATCACAGAATTATTAAGGTTAGAAAAGACCTCCAAAACATCAAGTCCAACCTTTGAGTGAAGGATCAGCACTTATGGTTTATAAACACATGGAGCTGAAAAGGATTTTACCAGTGTAAGACCAGCCTCATCAGAAATTTTGCTCCTTCTGATAAACAATTATGATCACATAATTTCTACCAGAGAGCTGATTTCCTTCTAAATAAGAAAAAACCCATCAGCAAATAAGCAAAATTTTCCTAGTCCCTCTACTGACAAATCACATTTTAACCATCCACAATATGAACTATTCTCTAAATTGAGTTCACTAAATGAAATCATCACTCTCATCCTCAGAAATAACAACATCCAGTTCTCAATGGCACAGGCAGATCAGAAGCCTGATTTAATTCCCAACTCTGAAATAATTTCGCTTTGATCTCCTTGGTACTGTGGGTGTTCTTGGATTTGGGGATGGGCTGGGGCAGTTTGGGAGCGCACACAACGTGCTTTACATCCCACCAGGTTCATCTCCATTGTGAAGCTCTCTAGAGGAGAAAAGCAAAATTTTCCTTGAATTTGCCTCGACTCTTTCCCAGAGAAATCACCACCAAGTCCACAAGTTTCCCAGGAAGCCAAGTCCAGTGGCTCTGTTGGACCAGAGAGGATCATCCAGGAGTAACACTGTGTATCCTGCCAGAGCCAAACCCCTAAAAGCAACTACAGCACCACCAGCACCAGGCACTCACTGTCCCCTCACCCCACGGAGCTGAACTGAACAGGTAACCAAAAATTTCTTCTGGCTGCAAACCAACCTCTGCTTCTGACATACATTGCCATCAAACTGCAGAACCAGCACTGGCTCCCCAGGCTGTCTCCAGAGGAAACCACCTTCAGTCACTGGCTGATGGAGCCTGGTGGGTGCAATGCCAGACGTGGAGAAGGGCCCTTGGATACTCCTGGCACACGTGGCCACCCTCCTGTGTCAGCCCTTCCACCAAGGGGCACAGCAAACACCTGTCCCAGCACTGTTCAGGGCAAAGCTGACTCAGCTAGAGATGGCTTACAGCCACACTCAGCTGGGTGGAACACACCAACTTCAGGGCTCTGGTCGGGGTCTGCCATGGTTGGTAATTTAAAAAAGAATAAAAATGCCCCTGAGCTTCCAGCTCTCCAGAAAATACACATTTTTCAAAGTCCTCAGCCAAATCTGGAGTGGTTCAAACCCTCCGAATGGCTCGAGTTTAATTTGTTGTTGTTTGGGTCTGTGTTGATTAACACATGTAAATAAAGGCAGCTGGTGTTACCTCTCTCTATTTCCATTTCACACCCTATTAAAGCCTGGTTTCACAATTAATTGAAAGCAAAAGGAGATTATTCAGAAATGAATTCTCTCTGGCAGGTCTAGTCAAAACCTGGGGAGACCCAGCCCCCATCCTGGCAGCATCCAGAATCCAACATCTTGGATACCACACAATGACACCAAAACAGTGCTGGAAAAGGAAATCAAACCCCTCACACTGCACATTCCTCAGCACAGGAGAGGGGGGGATTCTTCTGTCCTCCTGGCAGCAAAACTGTACTCTTTCATATGCAGAATTTAAGAGATCAAAGTACCAATGAAGACAGAAAATGACAAAATGCTTCTCCTGCACCCAAACTATCCAAACACAGGCCCCAAGGAACAGCCCTCCTGTGTTCAAATGCCTCCAGTCTGGTGCAGGAGGGATTTGCCTCAGTGTGGAGGCAGGACTGTATCTCATGAGCCATGAAAGCACAGCACTAACAACTGCATACAAACACCTGACAACCTCTGGACATGCTCTGAACCCCCAAAATTCACTTATGACACATACATAAATTGTACAAAGTCAGCCCATGACCACAGAAATCTCCTCCTTGGACTGTGTCACTGCTTCTCCTGCCCTTTTTCTACACCTCAGCCCATCCTAACTCCCAAGAAACCTCAAGCAAGCATTAAGATGAGAATTTTGAAAACTGGAAGTTCATTATGCTAAAATTTTATTAGAACCATCCCCACCATATCACAAAACCATCAAATCCCAGAATGGTTTGGGCTGGAAGGGACATGAAATCCCATCTCATTCCACGGGCAGGGACACCTGGCCACGATCCTAGGTTGCTCCAAGCACTGTTGAACTACTTGAACACTTCCAGGGATGGGGCAGCCACAGCTTCTCTGGGCAGAAGTGCACCTGTTTGGAGCTGCCTGGAATTAGATGCAGGTAGAAAAGTGCTTCTGTGCTGAATTTCCAGAGCAGGGCAATCCTGAGAGCCCTCTGCACACTAGATGGCATTGCACTACAAACGATGGGAGGGATCAGGACAGGATCCTGGATCCTAGAGCAGCAGCAGAATCATCCTGCTGCTCCTGCAGCCCCGGGTTTTCAAGTGTAAAGCCCAGCCCAACTGTGTGAATATTTACAGGGCCAAGACAATGGAGACGGCTCTGGAAGAGGAACCAGCACGTGGTGGCTTTGGACTAAAACAAAGAGGCAATTAAATTAAAGGACCTGCCTGATTTATTCATTTATTTAAAGAGAACTGGCCTTGCCACAAAACAAAGCATCCTTTCTTTCACTGTCTCCCCCTGGACCAAGAAGAATTCTTCCCTTGGCAGTTGCCAATCAATGAGCATAGACAGAGTGTTCCCCATCAGCCTACCAGGGGACCAAAATTTGTATTTATTTGGCTCATTCAAGAACCATTTACAAAGAAAAGCCACATGAATGCACCATGAATGAGGCTTTCTACAGTTGTCCATCATTTTTTCACAGGTTCCTTTTATGTGCTGGTGACATAGGTAAGGATATAAACCACTTGAATCCATAACACATGTAAGCTTATTGAGAAGTGCATTCAATTCATCCACAGACAAATATGTGAGTCTGAGGCAGTGAATATATTTTTTTTTATATAGCTCTATAAGATGCATACAGTTTTTATCTTCCTGCACATGGCATTTCATAAAACTGCTGACTTTCAAGGAAAGTGCATTAAAATCACAGAGTTAGTTATGACTGTTTTTTTTTCCTCTGAGCTCCAAAATCCATTACATTCTGGGGGAGGCCAGTGACACTTTTACTCATAGTCTTACTTTTCCATTTGCTGGAAACAAGCACATTATTCCTCTGAGGGAACTGAAAATTGATACAGCCCTGTCATTCCAAGCTATTAGTCTCTTACTCAGTTCTGTTTTCTCCCCCACTAAATCAATATTAACTTTTATTCCATGCTGATAAGAATCAAAGTCACTGGAAAAATGCCTTATATACCTGAGATATCAGTAGGAGTGCCAAGGGAGGAGAAAAAACAACACAGAACCCCCAGCAACAGTAATTTTAATGGAGGCAAGAGTGCTGTGGCAATGAGCAGCTTAATTGGCTTAAAGGAGTCATTGATCCTGCCTCACTGTCACATTTTCTAAGCACCTTTTCTACTCAGAGTGCAGATACATTTATGCTGTGATTTCTCAGCTTTCTGTCAGCCAAAGAGAAGTATTTGTGTGATCTGAACTGTGCTGAGTAAGATTTGGGATTTTCCACATACAGAGAAGCAGGACCAAGAACTGAACTCCTGGAGCAAAGGCAGGAAACACTACTTCCCAAAGCACACAAAGGAAAAACAAACAGGGACTGGACAGCCTTGGAGCAGCAGCCTGGTTATACCACATGTGGAGGTGCAGGATGAGAATAAAGCTGAATTCCTATCAGGAAGTGCACTGCTGGCTCTCCTGGGAGCAGTTCTGCTGGAGCATGGTCCCACCAACCCTTTCCACAAGCAGGACTCGGTGCTGGGCGAGGAAGGAAAGCTGGAGGAAGCAACACCAACATTCCTGATGCTCCAAAGGTGGGACACTCTCCACTCCCAGCATCAAACACTTCCAGTCTGGTGCAGGAGGGATTTGCCTCAGTGTGGAGGCAGGACTGTATCTCATGAGCCATGAAAGCACAGCACTAACAACTGCATACAAACACCTGACAACCTCTGGACATGCTCTGAACCCCCAAAATTCACTTATGACACATACATAAATTGTACAAAGTCAGCCCATGACCACAGAAATCTCCTCCTTGGACTGTGTCACTGCTTCTCCTGCCCTTTTTCTACACCTCAGCCCATCCTAACTCCCAAGAAACCTCAAGCAAGCATTAAGATGAGAATTTTGAAAACTGGATGTTCAAAATGCTAAAATTTTATCACGACCATCTCCTCCATATCATAAAACCATCAAATCCCAGAGTGGTCTGGGCTGGAAGAGAACTTAAATCCCATCTCATTCTACATCTTTCACTATCCTAGGTTGCTCCAAGCACTGTTGAACTACTTGAACACTTCCAGGCATGTGCAGTCCAGAACAGCTCTGGGAAATAACAACAAAATGTACTTTTTCAAGTGATGAAATACAGTCTGTAAATAAGAACAAATAATGCTGGCCCAACTTGCACAGCTTTATCTTCTCAGGGTGTGCAGGGTCTCCAAAAGCCTGGTCCATCAAAAATGAACGTCCCTGTCAGCCTGCAGTGACTGACACCAAAAGCTGACACATTCCACCCACAGCTGTCTGAGCAGGACCTTGCAGGACAAGGCAAGGCAGAAGGCAGGGAGAGGGAAATCACTGTTACCACAACCACATTTGGGAACTCCTTCCCCACAACATTATTTACCATCTAGCTCAACACCAACTTCTCTTGCATACAAGAGAAGCAGCAAATGAAGGACACTAATATCCCCTTACCTGGCAGGAGGAAGTGATAAAAGCTGAGGGGAAACTTATTCCATGTCCTCACACGACCCTACAAGTGGGAAAGATCAACAACCACTCATGTGGACAAGCCAGGCTGTGTGAAACCCAGTACTGCTGGCACTGAGGCTGTGCCTACATCCCCTGACATGAAGCAGAGGCCAGGCTGTGACCACACTGACTACTGGATGCACTTTGAGAGAACACAACCACAGCAAGAGCACTTCCCAATAAAGCCCTTTAGCTTCCCATTTTGCCAGACCTGAGCTGGGGAAAGGTGCAAGCAGGATTTTGCATGTCCATGCATGAGAAATCAAAATCCTCACATCTCCAACCTATCCCCACCCTGCTTTTTTAACCAAAGAAACAGAAAGTCCTTGTCCCACAGCTGGGACAAATCTGATGTATGTTTTTTAACCCACTTCCATTTTTGTACAACTTGAGCAAGTGCTTAACAGGGGACAGACTTGATGGAAGCACTTCTCTCAGCTAATGGGAGAGGGGCTGGAAAATGAGCAGCAGAGGTACATGGTCAAGCTGATTTTCTAAAACAAAAGCTTTTCTAAGAGTAGAACTCCAAAACTTCCCCTCTTAGCTGAATGTTGCATAAAAACTTCTGCCAGACGAAAAGTATCTGGCATTAACAGGAAACTTACAACTCTGGGCTTTATTGCACTTCCCCATCTCTTCACGTGCACAAACACACCCACACCCATGGTCCTGCCTCCGGCTGCTCACAAATCCCCACCCTCGCAGCTCCAGCACATCTGCCATGTCACACCTCACCAGCAACAAGGACAAGCTGTGCCCTGCACAACTTCTCCAACTGCTCTTCCTCTGAAGAAGGGTGTCCCAGGGAACCTGCAGGCTTCGGGCAATAATCAACTCACACAAGCATACAAAATTCAAAATGCAGCTGACAAGTAATTCAGTTGTAGTGGGTCTAAGAACTAAATATTTTCGATATATTGAAAAAAAAAAAATGACCTCACACTGCAGGTATGTTTACCTGCTCTGCACAGTAAGTACTGCCCAGATTGAAGAGAAACAGTTATATACAAGCTGCAGAACAAGCATAAGTCAGTTAAGACAAGGCACCATAACCTCTCTCAACAAACACATGTGATGTTTTAATATAAGATTTTACATTGATCAGAAAATCCCGGAGTCCTTTGGGTTGGAAGGGACCTTAAAGCTCAACTCATTCCATCTTCCACTGGCCCAAGTTGCTCCATCCAACCTGTAATCAGCTACAGGACACAGACTAATTAGGGTGGGAAGGAACTGAGTGTGTTTGTGATGAAAACATCCAATGACACTTACAGGAGTAACATGATTTAAAGAAGTTACCCTGAACCACGAAAGAAGTTCTACAGAGTACAACCAGGTGATTGCTGACACTCACAGCCACTGCTGTGTGCTCAGCAGTGATGGGGATGGGGGAGAAGAGGATGAAGAGAAAGGACAGAGAAAAGGCCTGTTTCAGCCACATCCTGAGAAACTCCCAGAATTCTGACAGAGGAAACAGGGTTAATGTCTTTACCATCAGTATTAATAGTCTTCCTATGAAAACAGAGATGCCCAAACCTTGGTAGAGGCCCAAACAGGCTCCAATACAAGCCCTAAAATGAGTGGCTGGGTTTGGTTTTATCTCAAGCCAATTAAGGAGGAAAATCTCTAAGATACTGAATCTTAGATGTTTCATCTGAGGCTCCACAAGATTCAAAAATTCCATATTGGTTGATATATAAGGCTCTAGCCTCCCTAACTCTGGCAAAAGGCACTTCCCAGAAAACACAAAGCTGCTCTAACTCAGCCATTAAGAATAAAAGATTTGACATCACTATCACTGATTTTCAGTTCTGAAAAGAAATGAAAAGAGTTTGGGGAAGAAACAGAAATAATCATATGGAAATCTTAGGTCTTATGGGAGAAACTCAAGTTTCTTTAAACAAACAAGTTTCTTCACTCTGGTTAAGAAAGCCTTGAAGATACTTGTACACTTAAGGGACTGCACAGAAAAATCCCTAAGGAGAAGTGAGACTTATTTTGAAATTTTTATTCCCCATAATTTTTTACCCCATTCTATAACTCGGTGATATTATTTCTTAGAGACAATATGGTGGAAAAACTGGATATGATTGTCTGTGGTTGGTCCTGATGATCTGGGAGGTCTTTCCAATCTCAGTGACTCTGTGTCAGTCCAGGGACATCAAACTCATGGCACTGAGAAGCATCCCATGCTCTGAAATATTAATTGTAACCTTCTGACTACCAAAACATGAAGGCAGTGGGGATTTTAGAGCTCTTCTGGTCAGTCACGAGATGCCAAAATTGGATTCCTGCTAAATTTTGCCTGTAAGTGAAGCTCTTAGTTCACTAAATAAGCCCTAGTAAGAACTCACAGCCAGTCAGTGGGGTACAACACACAATCCTCTGGAGTAAGGAGAGAAAGGCCAGGAAAATCAAGGCTCTCCTGAAGCCAGGAACATTGTGCCATCCAACCTCCCACATTCCCTGACACTCCACATCATGAGCATTTCAGCAGCACTGGCTTTTTTCTGGGGGTTACATGTAAATGTACAGCAAGCTCACAGACAGGCCAGCTGGAAAACATGAAGTTGTATTTTCCAGAACACAAGTACACCCAAGGAATTACTCTGTTACTTACCTGTCACAGGTTATTTATGTCCTGTGCAAGAGCACTATATCCTGTATGGATCCAAAATCCCAGGGAAGGAAGAAAAATGCTTTCACAGATAAAAAAATGCAGCTTCTGTATGTTGACTCAGTGAAGGGCAGCAAGAACAGCACAACAAAATGCCTGAAATTCATGGTATTAGAGAAATTATCTTGGAAACCCTTAATAAATAGGATGAGCTTGAATTTTGTGAAGCAGTTAACAAACAGTGTCTTGTTTTTTTTGATCCATGTGTCAAAATCTTAATTGGATGTGTTCAGAGGATGGACTTGAAGAGTTACAAGGTTAACTGCATAAAGGGTCACAGGCAGATCTGTAACTGTTTTCATTATTAATTTAGAAAATTCTGTCAAAATGCCAGAAGCAGGAGATAAATAGTAGAGATATTAAAAGAATATTTTTACCTTTAAATTTCACAGATGCCAGTTCAGACACGGTGAGCTGTGAACAATTCAGGTTACACTGGAAAGAGGTTCATGCCCTGGGAACTACCCAAAAGCTTCTCAATGGAATTGGACTTGGGCTTCTGGTTTTTAAACATTTAATTCACTCTCCAAAGGGGTTACTGTAACCTGGGCCCTGTGCAATGCACTCCTTGGAAGCTCCTGTTCTCCACAGAGAGGCATCACCCTGCAGCTCTGCCCTGTTCCCAATTTCTGCACCTTTCAAGGGAAGAGGGTCTGTGGGATTCAATTCTTGCCAGTGTTTAAACACTCAAGCTTGAGGACAAGAGCAATGGCACAATTGCTCTTGTGCCTGGAGCACAGCACCCTGGAATCCCCTGGGCTGGCTCTGCTGTCAACCTGAGTGTGACTCCTTAACCCAGCAATGCTCATTAACCCAAGTTAAATGGCAGAGCCCTTAAATCACCAGGCAAGGGAATTAGTGGTCACAATGACAAATCTGGGACCTCACAGAGGGCAGCTCTGCTTCACACACCAGGACAGACAGAGAAGTTGGACCTGATGATCCCTAGGGGTCCCTTTCAACTCAGAATATTCTGTGGTTCTATGGAAAAACAGAACCTTTCCAGAACAAGTTCCCAAGCTGCTCTATGCTGTCGACAAATGAGACATTTAAACCTTTATTTTGCTTTCTAATACTGGTATTTCAATTAAGATTGTACTAATAGCACAGTGGCTTCCAAGAGAAAATAATGAAATAATGACTTTATCAACAGTTCTGTGTAAAATAAACATTCCTCTACAGCAAACACTGATAAAATAACTTGTCTAAATGGACACACAAAGGATGTAAAATGCCCCAGCCCTTCCCACAGCTCAAATCACCTCCAGCCATGGGGCCAAGCACATTTAAATGTGAACCAAGTGCTGTGGAGCACTGGAGCACACACACAGAGCCTACAAACCCCCCAGCACAGGGCCTGTGTGGAAGGTGCTGCCATCCAGATCTGTTATTAATTCTTCAGGCAATTCAACTCAGTGTTACTGCTGCAGACACAGTTTGGTTTACAGGGGCTGTTTTATCCTTACTCCGATCATCACAACTTGCAAGACACAGACACTCATAATCCTAACAGAAAACACATCATCCACACCTTAAATGTTTTTATAACAGGAAAATAAACCATTCATCTATACAGGGCACCACAAGAGCACCATGGGTATTTTGCTGTCAAAAATCCAAGTCTTCCCTCTCCCCTGGGTTATCTTAAAATCATAAATGGTAAATTTGGAACATTATTTTCTCTGAGTGAACTGATTAATGGCCAAAGTTCTGCATCTTTGTGACACTGGATAGGCCTGAGAAGTTCAAGTCAGCTGGGAGAGGAAAGCAGGGCTCCAGGACCCAACCCTCCCTGTGCTGACCCCAGCAGCTCTGCAGAATCCTCTGCTGTCTTTGAACTCCACTTAGTGGAATGTAGCTGGAAACTGAGGGATACAGGGAGGCTTAAAAAAGAGTTCAAAGGGATGAGGGACCAGGGGAAGTAAAGCCCAGCACAGCTGTCCAGGGTGTATTCAAAGTGCCCATCAGAGCTCAGTGTTCCTGCTAAAACCCATCAATAATTCAAAGTGCACCAGCCTAGGAACTCACTCCTCCACAAAGAGCGTCCAAACCCAACCCAGCTTTTATTTAATCACAAAGCAAATGGCAAAGCACAACACTAAATCAAACCTTGAGCCAGGGGACTCTGAACCACTCTGATGCTTCCCAAGTCTCACACCTTTTATTAAGCCTCAATAACCCTGAGCTCCCCTTACCTCAGCAAGGCAGCACCCCTGTCCTGATATGACATTCTCCTCCTTTCATGCAAATCCTTTCTGCCCCAAGGCTCCAGCTCTCAGTCAGTTTCCTGCCCATTCCAGCACTGCTACACCTACAATTATTGCACGACTTAGCAGATAAAGAATTATTAAATAATTTAGCAACAGTGCAAAGTGAATTCCTGGGCTCAAGCTGTAAAAGTAACAGAAGATGCTTTGATTTTTGAACTATTTCAAGCTGCTAAATGGGAACCTGGTCCAAAATCAAATCTTTTAACAGCTGAATGTTTTGACATGTCATATTTGCAATAAATAAGGTTCACACTAAAGCACCACACATGGGAATTACATAGCTCCACTGCAAGGTAAATCAGAAAAATTTCAGTTGGGATCTAAACATAAACTGGTAGGACCAGGCAATGTTACTTCCCCAAGAAGTGCATTTCCTAGTCAGTTTGGTTTATAACCATATTTATACGTTTTATCAGTTTTCCAATAGAAAAGAATGGATTTTAAGGCCTGTTCAAGGATTCTGAACATATATAACATACATGGCACTATGAATTTTTATTTTCTATTTGAAAGGTACCGGATTTGTGGGTGTCTAGTAAGGAATCATCTTGCCTTTAAATTACTACTTATATAATTCTGAGTGTGATGTTGCCAAAAGCTCTCTCTGCAGTTGGAGTTGTCAACTCTGACTGCAACTCCCAAACCATGCCCTGAGCCTCCAAAAATCTAATGAAGCTTGAAACATCTCTCTGGAGATCTAAACAATCTTCTCATAAAAGCTCCTTCTGGAAAAAAAAACTATTTGAAAGGAAGAACTTCAGGATGGTGATAGGGAATGTCTTGCACCTTAAAAATATGTCCCAGAGTAAGTTTTTATTAATATTTCTTTTACTCATCTGATCAGATGGAAACAAGAATTAGTGAGTAGAATCAAAGTTTGTTTACTTAGTTTTAAGAGATAAAAGAAGTTAAACTTCAGGGGAGGGGGTCTGGAAGAGGCAGTGAGATCATGTCATGCTTCTCCGTATTTGATTTTCAAAGGAATTTGATTTTCAAAGCCCATGGCCACACATCCATGTGTAATGGAAGCATTCCATTTCCCTTTGACGCTTCTTTGCCAGGAAAACAGCAGCCTGGGTTTGCAAGTTCTGCTGAGAAAATGGCCAGAAATGACAAGCCAGAGGAAGTCATTGATACCTCTGGAATTCTGAGTCAAGATCAAAGAGCTCTCTGCTATGGATGCTCAGGGGAGCTGAGGGTCAGTGCCTTGCCTGCAGGACAAGGAAGCAGGAGCCTCCACCTTCTGCTCACACCCCACAGCAAGGGATAAAATCACAAACCCATCAAAGCCCACCAACTCCTCCAAATGCCTTCCAGACATCCAACAGTCTTGGGGGGGGGGAGTGTGCCTTTATGCCTGTTCCTCCTTTGAAAAAGAGAAATCTGCCTGAATCCAGTCCCTTGGGAATGTTTATGTTCACAGGAAATCTTCTGCCCAAATCTCTCTTTTGCAAGTGGAACAAACAAAAGTGTGTTCTCAGCTCAGCCGATCTGGAACCATCCTCTGTGATCCCCGTGCAGCTGCACATCCAGGGCCCTGGCACAGGACAGCAAACACTTCCACATGGAGCATCCAAACAGCAGGAGCCCAAGTTCTACCCCCTCCCCACAGGACAGCTGGGCACAGGACAGGCAGTGACAGGCTCATCCTGAGCACTCAAACAGCTCTTCCCTGATTTTACACTGAGAGAACAACCCTGAGCTCATCAAGCCACAGTGGAACACAGCAGTTCTGAGTGAAGCAATGCTGATGTTCCAAGACTGGAAATTATGTGGAAACCAGATCACATAACCACCATGAGGAAATGGTCACAAGGTTCAGGACACCTGGGGACAGAGGTGGACCACTTCTGGTGTGCTCAAGCCTTAAGCAGAAAGATGTCAAAGCTATGACAGTCAACAAATGTTGCAGGATCAGGTTACATTCTGGACACAGAATTACAGAATCCCAGAATGGTTTGGCTTGAAAGGGACATCCAACCCAAAAGCTCATCCAGTCCCAGCCCCTGCCATGGGCAGAGACACCTTCCACTGTCCCAGGCTGCTCCAAGCCCCATCCAGCCTGGCTTTGAACACTTCCAGGGATCCAGGGGCAGCCACAGCTTCTCTGGGCACCCTGTGCCAGGGCCTGCCCACCCTCCCAGGAGGAATTTCTCTCAACATCCCATCCACCCCTCCCTGTGTCAGTTATCCCAGCCATGCTCCTTCAGCAGGGAATGAATGAACACGTTGCTGGGGCAGGGCACACACCCCGGGGAAGGCTGAGCTAATGGATGAATATTTAACACCCTCAGCCTGACTTGCTGCCCTCGAGCTGCCAATTCTGTCATCAACCCTCCAAACTCTGGCACCTGAGCAGGGTCTGAACAAACTGTCCTTTCTGTAGGCAGGTACAGGTTAAAGACAGCATGGGAATGTTCCCACAGAAGTTTGGTTTCACAGCTCATACATCCTCTGCCTTGACAAACCTCCACGAGAGGAGAAACACAGAGCCTTGCTCCTGTAAATCTCAGGGATCATACCTACAAGGCAGTTATTAAATCACTCCAGCCTGGCATGCTGGCAGAGCCATGAGCCCAGTATTATGCTGCATTTTAACACCATTCCTGGTAACAGGCTGGCTGGCTACAGACAGAAACAGATGGGATTTAATCTCCCCTCAAGCACTACCAGAACAGGCATTATTTTTCTGGAGCCCACAGACTCTTTTCAAGTTTGTAACATATTTTAATTACATGTATAATACAGCCTTCCTTTCTTTCAGGTCGTTAAACTGCAGGAAGGAAAAATTTTCCAACACAACTTCGTTCCAGTTACTAATTAAACCAATTTTAACACTTTTCTGCAACATGTTGGTAAAGATGATTTATGGGGCTGGCAAAGAGCAGGAGGTCAATGTCAAAATAACAGCTGGGCTTATTACAGCCACTTGAAGATTTACTCATGCCATCAAATAGCCACAATGAACAAAAACCCCTACAATTCCACAGACTAGCTTGCTGTATTTCCAGAGGTAAATGCTAGAGAAGGGAAAATAAGCTGGATTCCTGCAGGTGGGCTCTGTTTTCTGTCCCAAATGGGTCTGTTCTCCTGTGGAGATATGGATTATTCCCTATAAACTCCTAAAAACATCCAAAAGAAAAAGGAGAAGGTAAAAAACCCTAAAAAATACCTGTTTTACTGAACCAACAGGTAAAAATCTCATTTGCTTGTAATGCTTCTTTTTGAGCTCTAGCCCACCCTGCCATGCATACAGCTTCATGGGCATCTTTTTAAAATAAAGAACATAGATGGAATCAGACAGAGCTGATCAAGATAAATAAATCCAGGGAAATACAGAGTCCCTGTGAGAGGCCATTCCAGGAGCTGAGTAATGCCAGCCAAATTGCGTTTTCCTTTCTAAAACACGAGGAGTATTGATTTCAGAACAGTCAGTCAGAGGGAGCAAAGGGTGTAAAACACCTTCAGAATGATTTAGCAGTAAATCCACAGGGGAATACCAGCCTGGATCACCTTCCTGCCCTGTGGATCACAGTCCCAGCTCCACACTTGAAATTAGTCTTCTGTGACAGAACCTACACTGGATTTCTTCCCATTTCACCAGGAGAAAAAACAGGGAACCAGGAATTTCACAGGTGTGATCTTGTTCCAGGGAAGAATTTTTCTGAGGAGCTTGTGGCAAGCTGGAAGCAAGACCAGGAAACAGCAGAATCCAAAGACTGAGGTGAACTCGCTCGAGTATTTTCCCAACTCCTTTGGCAGCAAAAACCTTGGCCCAGAGACTCCAAATTTTTAAAATTTGTTGATTTTGGCAGGAGGCTGTGTCAATTTTCAGGGAGTTGTGGCTGGAATTATTAAGTTAATAGAGGCAGTTTCCACCTACACTCTGAACAGTTGTTTTTATATGCCCACGTCCTTAAAACAGCCCTTGCAACATCCTCCCCACCACTTTGGAAGGCAATAGGAAAGAAATCCCATGGAGAAGACAGGGAATGGGAGGGGAAGTCCTCAGTTTAAAGAAGGGAAACACACCAGCATCCAGCCAGGTAATTCTGGGAGGAGATCAACAGCATCTAAAGATGTGGGACAGAAAAGGAGCCCCTCTTCACACATAATCGGGGTCTACATCTCACACAAATATTCAATAAGACAAAGGAGAACACAGAACAATTGTCTTTCAAAGCCCCAACACACACCAAAATTCGGGCCAATTTTTATGCTTCCTACTGAGAACTTGCATCTTTTAGAGGGACTGGGACGGGGAAGTGCTGTTTTATGTTTCGCCTTTAAAAATCAGTACTTTTTCCTTGTTAAACACTTAAAAATGAGTGGGATAAATGATATTGCAGACTGGAGCTACTCGTGCTGCTCCTGACTGCCATGCACTGAAAGCATTGTACCCACAGAAGAGCTGGGGACAAGCAAACCCTCCTGCACTGCAGGAACCGAGCAGGCTTGGGATCAAATCCCTGATGGAGAGATGCCAGCTGGGCTGTCCCAGCTCAGGCAGACACAGAGCAAGGAGCATCCCAACCCCTGCTGTTCCCAGCTCATCCACAAAACTCCTTTTAGCTGTGGCCCCTGAAATGATCCCAGTTAACCTCAGCCAAGGGCATCTGGCCAGGTTTTGTTTCCTTTGCAATCCATCTTAGGAAAATTACAGAGACTCCTTCACAAGCACATTCCCCCCATGTTCCCCCTTCCCTGGAATATCGTTCAATAAAAGAAAAAAAGGCAAACCAAAAGAAGATGACCTCGGAAAGGATCTTCTCAGCAGGCTTTGCTGACAACAGGCACAGAAGGACAGAGCTGCTCTCTGCAATGTTTCTAACTCCTAAGGCACAATGGGAACATCCACTTCCAGGGGCAAAGCCCAGCTGCTGCTGGAGGTAGCCCATCAGCTTGGCTGAAGCCTTGCAGAGGCATTCCCACAGCACTCAATTCCTGACAGGAATTCCTGGCAGCTGATTCTTGCGTAGGAGGAAGTGATTCTGCCTCAAATACTTCCTTTACCACTGATAACACAATTCCTGCCATGGCCCTGCCAAGGCTGTGCTGATAAGGAGAGGATCTGTAACCCAGTCCTGCTCCCCCAGGGATTTATTTTTAGACATCTGATACAGCAAGGGAAACACAGAGACTGTGCTGTTTGAAGGGATAATTCTGTGTCAAATGCAATATGCTGAAATGATATGAATGGGCATTACAGCACTTGCCTTGAGCAAATGGCTTTTGAGAGACCAAAGAATATTATCTGGGAAGCATGGAGCTGATCAGCTCTCCATATTCCATTACCAAAACCTACTCGGCTGAAGATAATGTCTTAATTCTTTCAAGTGAAGAACAGAGTATTTATTCCTGGCAGGAAGTAGATATTTAAAGAATTCCTAATCACTGTTTCTCTCCTGTTTATATTAATGGCATTTAGCACTAAGTAACATAAAACAGTATTTCATAGAATGACAGAATATCCTGGGTTGGAGAGACCACAGGATCATCCAGTCCAGCTCCTGGCCCTTCAGACACCCCAACAATCCCACCCTGTGCATCCCTGAGAGCAGTGTCCAAACACTCCCGGAGACCTGGCAGTCTTTTTTTTTTAATATAGTTATATTGAATTACATTAATATCTTCTTAAATTATAAAACAAACTTAACTCTGTCTCAGTCTAGAGTCAGTTCCTAATGCAAGCAAAAGGATACGGGACCCCATATCCCTTTTTCTATCTCACATTTTTCAACTTGGTGAATTTGAAGTTGCCTCAATAGGTCCCACAGAGTTTTGATGAGTTCTTTTCAGTTATTTATTCATAAATCTGCTAGAAAACCAATAGATAAAAAACAAAGCTTGCACTTGCTAGATGCAAAGTGCTGATGTTGAACAGTGTGCATTTTTGTAAATTCACAGGTGTAATTACAGACTCTTCTGCACAAATGCAATTTAACCAGTTGGAAATTACCTTCTATTTGTACAGAGATTTTTATGTAGACTTACCACCATTGTGTTCAATGAGTGAGAACCAGGTCAAAAAAGCTAAAGGAGAGTTATCTTGTATTTTATGTAAACTGAGAAGAAGCTAAACTAGGAAAAAGGTAAATTGAGAAGAAACATTGCATCTCCTTGGAAGACAGACCATGAAGAAGTTGAACCACAGTTCTGAATATTTATCCCAGGTCAAACACATCTATGAGGCAGAACCTGGCTTTTTCATTAGAAATTAACAATGAATGATGCAGCCCTTAAAATAAATGCAGTAATGAACATAAAGTATTTCAGCAAAATGCCAGAGAATTTTGGGCACTTATGTAATCTGTGAGTCTTAACCTGTCAGTACAGCTTTGACATCACTGCCTTTGCCTGGCCACCAGCAATTTCCTGGGATGCCACACGTGCCTGGCTGGCCAGCCACAGGTATGGGCAAGATGTTGCTGTTGGAAGCAGTGTGGAAGGACATTTCTGAAGAGAAAAAGCCCCCCTCAAAATGCACCCAGTCTCACTAGCACAGTGCAAAGATAAGAAGAGAACAAATCCCTTTTCACACCCCTCAGCAATTTAATTTAAAACTATTTCATGAGGTGAAATGCCAGGCTATTAATACCTCCTGCACCATGAGACCATATTATAAGTGACATAAACGTTACAAAACAACCTGAAATTTGGCCAGGCTGTTAATAGACAGCATTACACAATTCCTGACATGGACAGATAATACTGTATTTCTACTATGCAAATTTGTAACAGTGAATAGATTTTGAAAGCAGTTTACACCCACCACCCCTCAGATGCAACTCAGTAGCTCTCTATTAGGTGCCAAGCTGTCACTTCCCATCACTCCAGCCCACTGCTATTCTCTGCTCTACCTTGGGTGCACAAAGGAGCCTCCAACTTGATTAAAATGCATGAGCCCTGTGTGAACCTATTTTTAAATCTCCCAACTAATACCACTGTTGTATTAACAACTTTCATTTATTTTCCCATTAATACTGGTATTCTAAGGAAATGCTGCAATGCTTTATCTTTTCACACTTCAGCAGCACAGCTCTTGTTCTCAAAAGAGATTTTTCAACATATAAAAAAGTCCGGACACTTTGGGGATTTATCAGACACCTCGCTTAGGAAAAGGAAGCAAATAAAGGCACAGCAGGCCTGAATCACCTTATTTAGGCACAAATTTTGCTTTAGGTGCACTAAAAGCTAAACACATACTGACCCACACACAGAGTCAATTTAATGACCATTCTTCTCATGCTGCCACCAGCCCCTGTTTTCTTCCTGGTTTCACAGCACAGGCACAGAAAACAGCTCAGGGCTGAGATAACCAATACCAGCTCAATAATCAATGCAATTTTTATTTCCTGTGCTACATCCTTCCACCATTTTTGTTTTTCAGGCAGACCTCCTCCGGTTACATCCTCTGGTCTGGTTGTGCAGGGGAGCACTGAGCAAGAGCAGGTGAAGCTGCAGGAGTAGCAGTGACATCACAAAAAGCAGTGCTAAACCACTCCTGCTTATGGGAACTTCCCAGCAGAACATGCTTCTGGAAAACCTGGAAAGGATGCATTACCTGATTTTACTTCTGCCTCTCACCAACATAAAGATGAACCCCACAGGTCTGCCCTGTCATTCTGAAAACATCCCAGGAAATGCTTAAACCCACGAAAGAATTAATTACTGGTCATCAAACCCATGTGCCATGCACAGCTTGTGCTCCCTCTCCCGTTGCACATTGTGCTGAACATCCCTGGATGATGGGAGGGAGAACTCAGGGGACCACAGGATGTAAAAACCACACCTGGATGGACACAGACCTGCTCCAACATAAAACTTCTCTCCAGAATGACTGAAAAATTAGTTGTGTCAAATCAGCAAATTACCAGGAGACAGAAAGCAGGAACATGGATCAGCCACGCTGTTCCTACACACAGAAAATGAAAATAAACAGCTTTCAGCAGAGTGAGACTGCTCCTGCTTGCCCATTTCCCAGGGACCTCCATGGGAACTGAGCTCTTTGCACTCCATTTCATGCCCAGTACTTTGTGTCTCTGGCTCTGTCAGGGTGTGCCTATGTCTGCAGAGCCCACACAGCAGAACCAACCCTTCCAGAGCCACCAAGTGTGAGCAACAGCAGATCTCAGCCCTGAACATAACCCCAGCTCCTTCCCCACCAGAATTTTACAGAGACAGAGAAAAAAGCCCAGCTGCATAATTCTGCTCGCAAAGTGTCAAGTACAGCATGAAAGGCTGTAAATAATTCACTTGGTATTACAGGAAATGTTTTACAAATGAAAAGGCTGTAACCTCCTTTTGGCTACAAAGCTGGCAGATGCTGGAGGCACTCCTGCTCCTCTAAGTGCAGAACAAAATGTGTCCTGTTTGTGAGAAACTCCTGGGTCTCAGCCCCCCCCTGGAAAATGCTCCTGCCTGTATTCCTGAGGGAGGGATCACAGAGGAGCAAAGCCTGCACACTTCCAGAAATGCAGCTCAGGCTGACGAGCAGCTTCTGGTATTTTGATGACACAGCTACTGCAATGCACAATGCAGAGCTAAGGGAAGGGGTAAATTTGATTTGTTTATATTTACATAATATAAAATTTATTTACATAAATTCACACAATTGTTTAATCACACACACACACAAACCAAAAATACACACGCAGTGATTACAGATGACTCAAGACTGAATGTTTGATACAGTCTTAAAACAGTGACATCAGCCAAATCCAGTGAAAATAAAACCATCTCCAAGCTCAAAGGAGAACTCCACATGACTGAGTGCAGATTCTGCCCTAGCACATAGAAGCAATTTCAAATAAAGTCTCTACAGCTTTAACTTACCACTAAATATTTAGCAACTAACTAAATAAGCCTCGGTGGAGGTCTCCCTATGCCTTGCCACCAGCTCAGCTAGCAGGAAGCACAAGGTGTTTTGTGTATAAAAGAAATTCAAGACTCACCTGTATGTTGCCAAAGTCCACGTTTTCATAGTGGAAATGTGCACACTCAGCCATCTTCGGGAAGTGCCCCTTTGTAAAGGATAACCTGGAGCACACCAAGAGCACACCATGAGATGGATGTAGACCACTCAACAGAGATAAACAACAGGTACTAATACAAAACAACAACAATTTTCTCATCCTGAAGCCACGGGAACACAGGGGTTTGTTGATGTGATGCACCAAAACAGTGGGGAAGGGAACCGAGTGAGAAAGGAAAGCTGAAATGCCAAATAACTTTTCCACTGCATCCCTACAAAGCTCTGTGAGACATTCCAGCAGCACCACATCCCAGTGCATCCCTACAGAGCCCTGAGACATTCCAGCAGCACCACATCCCACTGCATCCCTACAGAGCCCTGGGAGACATTCCAGCAGCACCACATCCCAGTGCATCCCTACAGAGCCCTGAGACATTCCAGCAGCACCACATCCCACAGGCTTCTGGACACAGAGCAGGAACAAGCAGCTGCACCTCACAAATGCACACCCACAGCCTTACACGAGACACGAGGAAAGCAGAACTTTACCTGTGAAAGGCATCACAGCCCATCAGTCCCGGGGGGATGTATCTGAGGGTGCAGAACAAACTCTATTTATCCTTTGCCTTTTGCAAATTCAAAAGTCAGGCATAATTATTCCCAAGTGTCTCCAGTCACACTGGTGGCTGCCGGGGAGCTCCTCTGGCTCTGCAACCTGCTCCTGCTTCTGCCAAAGCTATTATAGACTCCTATAGATATTCCTGGTGGTGAGCCAATGAGATTGTCATTATCTAGCTCCCTCTTCCCACAGGAATACAAGTGGGAAGTGAGATGCAGCATCTGGCTGCTCAGCAGTGGAACAAAGAGCCATTTCCCCCTCAGCAGAGCACTAGAGGGGTGAGCTGAAGGCTCAGATCCATCAGTCTCTGCGAGTTCTGCTCCTCAAGTCAGCATTTTTAGCAAAGTAATATTGATTATTTCTGATCCCCGTTGCTGCAAATGTAATGACTTGGTTTACAGTCTCTGGGAGACAAGCAGAGACAGAAATACAGCATGAGCCCACAGGGAAAAAAAAAACAAACTGAGACATCAGGGAAGAAAAAATATCCCTTAGAAGGGAAACTGTGTACAATCCATTCAAATGAAGTTATAGAGGGCAGAATGCAAAAAGAAAAGAGAAAAAAAAAATCAGACAAAAAAATACATACAGGCCACTCCCTTGTCATGGTTCAGCTTTTCAGAGCATAAGGAGACAGGGAAAATTATCTCATTTACACATTGCCTGAGCTTCTTTTCAGATTTTTCTCTATATGTTCTATCGTGGTTTTTTTGTTGCTTTTGTTGTTGTTGTTTGGTTTTTTCGTGGGTTTTTTGGTTGGTTTTTTTTGGGGCTTTTTTTTTGGGGGGGGGGTTGGGGTTGTTTTGTTTTGTTTTTTTTTAATTAATCACTTTCAGGAAGAATTGCTAAAGAAAATTAGAACCACTGCAACAGCAAGGTTCAAAACTCTACCTAGCTTTGTTTCTGTGGCCAGAAAGAGTAGCAAGAGAGTGAGCCAGCAAAACTTCTCCTGCCCAGTTTTAGGTTCCATTAGCTCAAACTGCCTCAGTTCCACATGGGTTTTGGTTGCTCTGCTGAAGATACACCATCACAAATTGTTGCTGAATGCCCTGCACCGCAGCACAACAGCCAGAACTCAGCGCAGGGTAACTGGAAGCCCAGGAAAGACGGGAAAATCACAAAACTCTTACTTTTTCACATTCTTCACTTTCATGCTGGCTGTGCTGCCACAGGAGCGCAGCGGCAGCTCCCCCGGGATGTCCGGAATGTCGGCACCTCTGGCCTGCAGGGAAGAAGACAGGAAAAGCAAGGAAGTTAAAACATGGCTGCAGGCTCTGGACTCTGCCTGCTGAGCAGAGGCCCTTCTGTTCTGACTGGGGGTACAAACCTCAGGTGTGCTTAAGTTTAATTCTGCCTTTTAACCAGGGAAAACTGACCCTTGGGATGGTGACTAGGGAGGTGACAATCTCTTCCTGCCCCAAGCCTTGCTAACCCTTGGTGTAACTGTGAAATCCAGTGTTTAATTCATTGCTGCTTCTGGTTTCTAAAGTGGAGATTTTCAGAGGTGGGAGTGAAATAGGTATTCCCAAACTCCATACTTGGACTCCTCATTAAGTACCTGATTTTCCAGACATCTTATGCATTTAGACTCAGGCAGAGGCACTGCAAAAAGCTGGATTGCTCACACAGTGGAAAACAAGTTAATGACAGAGCTGCTAATACGTGGGAGGTGAACTTCTAAAATAGATGTTTGAAGCTATTGGTTTAAGTGCTTGAGAATATTAAAATTCCTTAATCACTAAAATTCATTTACATCAGTGAAGCCAGAACTCCAAACTCTCTCCTTTCTGTTCTGCTCTTCATACCTCCCCATCCCCTCCTTCCTCCAGCTGCCTTTGCCTAAGCCATGAGCTCTGCTGGGGTTGAATCCCAAGGGACACAAACACTTGGCTCCATGGGTTTCTCCCACTGTGATCCAGAGGAATGAGGGGGTTCAGTGAGGCTTTATGGCAATAGCAGTGATCAAACAGCATGACCAGCAGAGACTTCACAGAGAAGGAGGAAAAAAACAACTGATGCTGCCCCGAGACTGCCTGTCAATGATGTGGGTGACACCAGCTGAATGAGCTGCTTCTGCTTTGTACACTGCACTGAAAACGTGAACAATGTCCCAAAGAGGGAATGCTGAACCAAGAGGAAGAAAGGCACTTCAGTGTTACTTCTCTTACAAGTTTGGAACCAAAAAGTATCCCATCAAATCCCTTTTCTAATGACAGAAGCAAACTGATGATTGCCCTGATGTTACATCAGTCTCAGTGGTTCTAAGCTGGTCCAACAAGATCTCTGAACAGAGTTGGATCTGTCCCAAAGCCGTGACTGATAACAGAACACAGCTGCATTCTGCAGTGTGAAACATGGAGAAATTGGTCTCCACCCCCAAAACTTTACAGTTGGACCACCACAACTCAAGCTAGCAGCTGATGTGTGGGATAAACACCAGGACTATCTCTGTAACCCCTCCCTGAAGCTCCCATTTCACCCTGACACAGATCACCTGTACCTGAGCTTCACTACATCACTGAGAGCTGCAGTGAGTAAGTAATTATCATTCTCCTGCTTGTTGTCATCAACCAGACCAGTGCCTGAGAGAGGAGGATTCATCCCACTGAACCCCAGACAGGCAGAGGGGTGAGGCTACAACCACATTATCCATGTGAGGGTTCTGCTACAGTCACCAGGGACACTGCTACCTCGGGTCCATTCCCCTGCTCCAGACAACAGGAGGAGAGTCCTGGAATGGTTCCAGTTGGAAGGAACCGTACAGATCCACCCCTCCCCTGGGCAGGGACACTTTCCACTATCCCAGGCTGCTCCAAGCCCCATCCAGCCTGGCCTTGGATACTTCCAGGGATCCAGGGGCAGCCACAGCTCCTCTGGGCACCCTGTGCCAGGGCCTGCCCACCCTCACAGGGAAGAATTTCTTCCTAACATCCCATCTAACTACTTTCTACCAGTTTGAATCCATTCTCCTTTGTCCTGTCACTCCAGGTCCTTGTCCACAGTCTCTCTCCATCTTCCTTCTCAGCCCCTTCAGGCTCTGGAAGGCCACATTTAGGTCACCCTGAAGTTTCTCTTCTCCAGACTGAACAATCCAAATTCTATCAGTTTCTCTTCACAGCAGAGCTGCTGCATCCCTCCATCCTGGTGCCTCCTTTGGACAAAGCCAAGCAGGCTGCAGAAGCATCCACTCCCCTGGACACGGGGCTCCAGGCTGAGCCTGGCTCTGAGGAGATGAGCCCCAAGAGCTGCAGCCACCCACCAGCAGCTGCAGCCACCCAGCTCCTGGTGCTTCCAGCACTGCCCTTGGAAAATCTACTCTGAGTAAGCTCCACCCTTTGAGCACCACTGAGTAAATCTGAGTCCAGGTCACTCTCTCTCCCAGCTGCACCATCCACAGCCCTGACCACAGCCAGTGCTCTGACCCCACTGGCCCACAGCTCTGCACAACAGGCACAGCCACTCAGCAGAGAAAAACAGGAACAATATTTATACACTTAAATAAACCTACCCTGGGCTGACTGACTGACTGACTGACTTACTCAGTACACAATCACTTCAAGATGTAATAGGACACTTGAGTCTCTCATTGTGAATTTTAGCATTAAGAGGATCACCAATTTAATAAACTTTACAGGTCTTTTACATAAGAAAATAACTAATTACAAGAATAAAGAATAAATGTGCCATTCCAATAAGCTCCTTTTAGGCCAAGCTGGATGTACTTGCTTAATTTTCTAAGGAACAGAACTTCTGTAGGAAGAAAAGTAATTTTTCTTCTCCATCAGCAGTAGGAGCTGGTGGGATATTAAAATGGGTAAACAATCTGACAGAAAATGTGGGCTTCAAGCCAGTTTGCAGCAGTGGGCAGAGACCTCCCTGGATCTGACTCAAAGTGGCGTAGGCAAAACTCACACCTCCAGGAGCCTGAAATGCCAGCACCTCTCTTGGAAAAGTTGTATTATCCTCTCCTTCACAGTGGAGTTAAGTCCAAACTGAGCTGGATTTCTGCCTCTACAATTTCCTGCATCCAGTTAAATGGACAACAATGAGATGCAAGGCAGTAATTAACTCTGGGGGCTTTTGCAATTAGATCTCAGCTCCAGAACTGCTGCAGAACAATGATCTCTCCAGGCTCACAGTTGAGGCAAAAGCACTGAAAGGTAAGAGCACAGAACTTGTGCATGCTCAAATCCTTATTAAGAGGTACCAACATGAGAAAAAACTTGGTGAAGAGACAGATACCAAAAAAGAAATTTACTGCAATTTTAGAAACTGTGTTATTCGTGAATAACCACAACTCCTTTCCATTCAAGCCAAAGATACACAGCTACATAAAATAGACTTTATACACTATTTTGCACCTGTTTTGATGCAAAACTTGGCATGTAGCATGCAGGTCACTCTCCTCTCAAATCACAAACAAAATCCTCAAAATGAGATTTGTCATCTTTTGTGCTTTGTGTCACAGTAATTTAATTTTAAAAATAATTTTGAAACAGTTGGATTATTTACATCTGAAAATTAGCTACCTGCCATCATCAGTGGCTTCCCACTTCCCTATTTCCTGTGCATCACTGTGCTGTGAAAACCTGCTAATTGCAGAGCAAATCTGTTTATGCAAATTGTTTAGTCTCATTTTCACAGCTGAATGTCACTGCTGTATCAATCTGCTCCAGTCCAAAACTTGGTAAACAAATTAGAGCTCAACCCAGAACTCAGAGAACTGATTTATCAGGAATCTCAGTCTCTTACCTTTGCAGGGAAGGCTTTGGAGCAACACCACTTCCCCAGCTTGCCCTGGACTAAGAAATTCTCCTTCCAAAAGCTGCACTTGTATCAGTAATAGCTGAGACAATATTGCAGAAAGTCAGTATTTTATCACAGATATCTGCAGGGATTGCCATGCAAGGAGATCTCACTAAACCCTTCCCCTAGGGAAGAGGAAGAACGCCTGTCTGCCTGGCCAACTCTCCCATGGATCACAGGATTGTTGAGGGTGGGAAAGGCCTCCAAGATCAAGACCATCCCTCCCTGCCCCCACTGTGCTCACCACTAACCCGTGCCCTAGGGCTCCACATCCATACGGTTTTGAACACTTCAGGGGCAGTGACTCCAGCCCTGACTGGGCAGCTGTGTCAGGACTGCACAGCCCTTTCCAGGAAGAAATTTTCCTTAATGTCCAGCCCGAGCCTCTCGTGGCACCACTGGAGGCTGTTCCCTCTCCTCCTGTCCCTGTTCCCTGGGAGCAGAGCCTGACCCCCTCCTGTCCCCTCCTGGCAGGGAGTTGTAAAGGGCCACAAGGTCCCCTCTGAGCCTCCTCTTCTCCAGGCTGAGCCCCTTCCCAGCTCCCTGGGCTGCTGCTGGGGCTCCAGACCCTTCCCCAGCTCCATTCCTTTCTCTGGACACGTTCAAGTGTTGCTCCTTATCTCCCTGGGAATCTGAGAGAGGAATATGAGAGCTCTAACACATTAGGCTGTTTAGCTTGAAGCATTTGAAATTTCTAGTCTTTTTATTTATAGACACAATTTAGAAAACTTCAGCTTTGTGCTCTCTAGCACACAAAACCTCAGTCATAAATAATTTATACCTAACGATTCCATGGCATAATATGAAAGGATTTTCTCCCAAAAAGTCTCCTTGCTTATTTATCAGAAAACATGTCAACCTGTCTCACTCAGATGCAGAGACCTAACACAGTCTGAAAACACGTGTAAAACTCAACACAACAGTCCAGCCAACAGGACGTGATGAAGTTTCCACCTTGGTATCCTCAACAGGGGAGAATATTGAACCAGTGCAGAACCCACAGCCCTCCTCCTGCTGCTTCTGACTTACTCTGGGATGCACAAGAAACCCTGGAATCCCCCCAGCAATCCCATAGCTGCTTTTCACAGGACTACAGAAAGACCCCTGAGGAGGCACCGCAGATACACCTCCGTTGGTGGCTGACTCCAGGTGAGACTTCTGAAGGTAGGACTTGAATCCAAGGTCATCACAAAGCAAGAATAACCATTAGATAGGCACTAACATTTATTCATTTTCTACTGTCAGTCTCTCCCCAAAACCAGTTTGGAGGGACCAGATTGCTCTGGATTCTGTCAGCACATGGCCTTGTTTCTAAAAACAGCAGACCTGATTCCAAATGCTGCTCGGTTTCCATGACAGTCTTTCCTTCACATCATCTTCATTTCCCCTCCATTTCCTTGGAGGGAAAAAATACAAAGAGAGGGGAAAAAACCTAAACCCCCTCTAGAGCTCTCAAAAACCCTAACGCTTTGCTTCAGTTTTACTTCTTTGCTAGAGAACAGCAGGGAATAGAAATGTTCTTTCAGGAAAAGTCATTGCTCTGTAAGGAGCAGTAATTTCTTCACTCGGCACGAGGAGGAATGAAGAGATCTGAAGTGGGTGCTCACATACAAGGACATTGATAGCTACCCCAAATTTTGGATACCAACTCACTACACAGAGATGGCTCAGCATCCGCTCCATCAGAGGGTTTGCTCTGCAGTACTAAAAAGAAAGTGTCCCACAAAAATCCTTGCTCCCTGTGAGGTGGAAGGTGATGGCTCCATCAGCACCTGCTCTCAGGAATTACTGCCCAGGAACTCGCCTGGAGCACAATGAAGGAAGAAATTTGGTCCATCTCAGCCTTCACCACACTCCAGGGAGACAAAGTTCTCTCTGCTCTTCCTTCAGACATTGTGACAACTACCCTAGTTTTCTACAATAAATAAATCAACAAAGGAAAGGGAAAATGCTCCACTAAACTGAAAGTCACCATGTCTGAGCTGCTCCAAATAATTCCTAGGAATGGTCCCAATTCAGCCACATTTATCCCTAAAAGGACTAAGATGTACTAAGCACAGCAAGGTTACAACTGGGTCACTGTTTTGAATGACAGAAATATATGGGAATGGATGAAGAGACAACATTCACCCCAGAACGTCAGAGGTGCAGGGGCAATATGGTGGAAATGCAAATATTTGCCAAGTTCTTCATGTTACCACTTTCCATGGATTAATTTAGTGGAATGAATTTCCTAAGTATTTTCATACAGCATGGCTCTGTCGTGTTAGCACATTGCAGCTACATTTTTCAGAGCTGCTTAAGACATTTATACACATTTAAAATAAAGAAGCAACACCCGGTTTAGGTACACAGGTCTGACAATGCCATCTGAAACCAAAACATGTGCTTGTCATACCACAGCAGCTTTACCAAAATAGTTTAAAATTACATTAAATATACCTCTCTAATTCTGCACTTCTAAACTGACATGGGAGGTTGTGGTCTCCCCGTCCCTGGAAGTCTTCCAGGCCAGGCTGGATGGAGCTTGGAGCAACCTGGGATACTGGAAGGTGTCCCTGCCCATGGCAGGGGGTGGGACTGGATGGGCTTTAAGATCCCTGCCAACAAAAACCATCCTGTGATTCTTGATTTTAAGGATTAATCCTGTGCTGTTCATGTTCTCATCAGCAGAGTGCAGCATGGGCACATTCAATAACACTCAGCACAAGGATGTTTTCCAGAGTGAGAAACCTGGAACCTTTTAAATTTTTGATTTTTTTTTTTTTTTTTTAAATTGAAGTCATCACTTAGCTCCTTCTCTACTGCAAATATCCTTTCTGGCTGGAGGGGAACTTTAGGTGCAGATCTCAAGGCCAGGATGGCCTAAGTAATTAGAAGTAGTACAGACCTTTTAATTTAGCTCAGTTTGGGGATTGTGGAAAGTGGAGAAACACTCACCCAGCCAGAGATGCCTTTGAAATCTCATGGCAACTGAGATAATGGGATAGAGAAAAGGAGTGAAAAAATGACAAGTGCTTACAGTAAGGAAACTTTGAACATCAGCAATGCACATTCTTAATCCCATGTCTAAGAAATCTGCATTCAGTAAAGACATTTGAATGTGCATAATTTTAGGAGTTTAGAACTTTTAATTCCATTTTCCACATTCCAAACTCCGAATTGCTCCAACCAGTACTTATCTCATGGCATGTATAAAAGGGAATTCTTCTCTTTTTTTTAAAGGACCACATAGAACATGGTTTTGTGCTCCCAGCATCTCCACTAAAAAGGGGAGGGGAGGGGGAGGAAATAAGAAAAAGTAAAACAAAAAAATCCCAACACTTTAAAGCATTGCCATGAGCTGGCAAATTCAGAAACCTCTCATTCTGGAGACTTAGCACCACAGAGGAGTTAGTCCAGGGCATCCATTTACCATAGTTTAAGAGATCAGCCTGGAATAAGCAAAGAAAAAATTCTTAACTACTTGTCTACTGTGTTTTCAAAAAAAAAGATCTGCAGCTCACGTATATGTGGGTAAAACCTTCTCCAGCTCCCCTGTAAAACCACTGAAGTAGAATCCAAGACATGGAACAAGCAGCCTGGCAGCTCTGAGCACCTCCTTTGGCACTGCCACTGTCACTGTGACCAAAATTCACTTCAGCACAGCTGCGTGGTTTTGTGCCATGGCAACATTTCCCAAGTGAGCCTCAAAGAGGCATAAGGATTTTCACTGATTCTCTGCAGGTGAATCCAGTGCACCCACGAGGTGCTGGTGACTTTCAGCAAAACACTCTCACACTTGTGTTTTCCTTCACAGAATCCATAGTTTTAAGGCTAAAAGGGATGCAACCAAGCACTAGTGAATGGCCAGCTATTAGCATGATAACTCCCTGACAGTCCTAGTTTGGATCTGACACTCCTATAGTGAAGCCTGATTACCATTCCCAAAGCCCTAGCCCAGGAGCTGCAGGGTACAGTACACAGCCTCACACAATAGCAGAGTGCCTCAGGAATGTACTTTCTTTAAGAACAAAAATCCCACATACAATATGCGTGGGAAAGGCAGCCAGCGTTAAAGTCCTGCTTCTGTGCAGCCTACAAAATAAATTATAGAGAAAAGCCACAGAAAATAGAACATCCAACGAGAACAATACTTTTGATTCCAGTTTCTTGTTGGTAAAAAAAAAAGACTCCAAAGATCCCAGTTACTGTTTGATGCAGAGAGGGAGGAGGGGATCCTAATCATGGCTTGGATACAAAAGGACAATTGGAGTTTCGGGTTCTTATTGTAGAAAGCAATTTCTCATCACATAAAACCCAACAGAGATGGATTCAGGCTCAAACAAGGAAATCCCACTCTGGTAAGTCCCTTGGCCACAGCCAGTGATTATACAAATAACAATGTGATGTTATGTTATAGGTATAAATCAGATCAGCAACTCGGGAGTTGTCCTAGTGCAGCAGCAGCAAGATGGGGAAGGTGGAAAAAACATCAGCCTGACATTCAACCCCAGCATCTGAGTCAGTGCAATTAACAGGAATTTACATTTCTGTGTGTTAAGCCAACCTGGGCTCAGCTTTTGTTTATAGAAAAGAGCTATTTCCAATGGCATGAGCACAAAACCAGGATCCACTGCACTCCCTGCCCAAAGCCCTGTGACAACAGGGCAAAGTGAGCAATGTGTCTGCCTGCAGCATGCAGTTTACACCACACTCTGTCCATAAACTTCTGACCAACACAACAAAAGAGCCACTTCATTAACTCTGTCCAAGGGTATGGGGAAAGCTGGGCCTGGGGTCACACACCAGGCTCCACAAACTGGGAAGTACTCCTCACTCCTGCCTGCCCACCAGGAAAGGTGACGTGTGCTGGGAATGGGAGGTGACACTGCTCCTCAGAAATGACCTGCTGTCAGTCAGATGAGGTCAGAACAGGACACTTGATGCTGCAAGAGCTGGGAAAGTGAACAATGGTCACTGAGATGCTCCAAGGGCTGGAGCCCCTCTGCTCTGGAGCCAGGCTGGCAGAGCTGAGGGTGCTCACCTGGAGAGGAGAAGCTCCAGGGAGAGCTCAGAGCCCCTGCCAGGGCCTAAAGGGGCTCCAGGAGAGCTGGAGAGGGACTGGGGACAAGGGATGGAGGGACAGGACACAGGGAATGGCTTCCCACTGCCAGAGGGCAGGGACAGATGGGATATTGGGAAGAAATTCTCCTCTGTGAGGATGGGCAGGCCCTGGCACAGGGTGCCCAGAGCAGCTGTGGCTGCCCCTGGATCCCTGGAAGTGTCCAAGGCCAGGCTGGATGGGGCTCGGAGCATCCTGGGACAATGAAAAGTGTCCCTGGACATGGCAGGGGTGGGACTGGATGTGCTCTAAGGTTCCTTCCAACCCAACCCATTCCATGATTTCATGAATAATCTGTGCCCTGACAACCACGGTCTGTCATGAAATCCCAAAACCATCATGCAGCCTTACACCAACACAGCAGTGACCAATAAGTGCAGCAAGGCAGAAATGTAGGAAATTACTTAAATAAAAAAGTCAGGCTAATGATTACCGACATCTTCAGGGAATAATTCATCATTTTATAATTAAGAAGGCTGAATCATAGCAAAAGAAAACCACATTATGCCTTCAACCTTCAGAAAGACAAACTCTGACATGATTTATTTGTCTCTTGGGCTTAAATTGGGGTGAAGAATAGAAGGGGATGGATGAGCAGACTGTTGATACCCTTCAAAAACTGTTCCATCTTTTCCGGCATTATGATAACTAAGAAGACATGGACATTGACTTTAAAAAAAAAAAAAAGCCAGTTAAAATGAACCACTTATTTATAAGAGACTTTTTTCCCTTCCTAAATATTCCACCTTATTTTAAAGCAGCTGGGACTAGGGAAAAGTGATCAACAGTAAATAAATTATAAGTTTTATCTTCCAAATAAGTACATTTCAAACAACTGTAGCATTTCCTGTAATCTGACAACAAAACAGGCATAGAAATAGATCAGCTTTGGAGCAGGGTGGGAGGGAAAGAGCTGGAGGGTGGTGTCAGTGTAACCCTGACTCCAGAGCTCAGGGTAGGGAATAACCTGGAGTAGCAACAACAACATCCCCAGCATCATGGGAACAGAACCACCAGCAACAGCTGCCTGGCTGAGCCAGAATTAGGAAAGAAATGACAAACAGAGTGCATTAAAATTGGTGATCATGGTGCACAACAAACTGCACTGATCCAGCCTCAGCAAATTCTGAATAATTGCTTCATTTTGTTGTATAGAAACAGACTTTCAAGCAGATATTTACAAAACACACTCTGGATCTCCTGGCTCACCACTGTAGTGCCAGAGTGCACACACTGGAAAGGCTGTAAATGTAACCAGAAACAATTGCTGCTCTTGCCTATGAAAACTAAATGATTGCTATGAATTAATACTTCCTGCCAAAAATACAGTATCCATTCTGGATTAACTGAACTTATTTAATTGGCAAACCCAAATGGAAGCCAATGTGCCAATTAAGTCATTGCCCCACTTTCCTAAGATTCTTGGGGACAAGCTTTGTGCTGGGAGCAAGCCTCTGAAATGAAAAGGCCCCTCTAACCAAGAGCCAGAGAAAGAACCTCACACAGCAACAGAAACCCTTGCCAAAAGCTTAACGAGGGAAAATAATGCTAGATTCATGCAGCAATAACAAGGAAAAGCAGGTTATGTGGATTGAAAAGGAAATACAGGCTACTGGTGCAATGCCAGACCAGAACTGCTTTGACCAAAATATTATTGCACCTGATCCCTGCCTGATGTGCTGGCCTGTCCCAAAACATTTGTGGCAGATCAGTGCCTATGTTGTCCACACTTCCTGGACTCCCACTTCTATCCCACACATGAAAATGCTCCCCAGTGCTGGACTCAGGAGAAACTGCAAAATTAACACAGTTCTGACTCACTAATCCAGGCAAGTGAAGAGCTTGAGGACCTTCAACAGCACAAAACCAACCTCCAAAGCTACAGGAAACAGCATTTTTTTTTTTCCACAGCATTTAAGGCAGTGATCCCTCAGACTCAGAGCCAGGAGCCAAATGCTGCAGCATTTAGGTGGAGAACCATCTAAGTCAGGCACTGATGCTGTCAGAGCTCATGAAGAACTTGGCCAATGCCCTCAGCACAGGATCCTTGGCCCTCCTGTTCAGGGCCATGAGGTGGACTCAATGACTTGTGGGTCCCTTCCAGCTCAAGAGATTCCACAATTCTGAAGTCCATTTCTACTGAATTGTCCAAGCCCTTTAAAAAATAGCAGCAATTTCAGCTTCATATCTCCTAAAAATTCCCCTTGCACTTGAGAGCTTAAAACTTCAGACTTTTAAAAAGAACTTGCAGCTGGGCAGTCAGAGTTCAAAAGCACATTTTTCCCCAACAATTTTTTTCCATGATGTGGAACCCATCTGAGAATAGGATCAGCCTGACAAAACCATGTCAGTGACTTCAGAGCTCCCAACCACATCCTCAGCTGTAAAATTCTGGTGTTGGTTCATATGCATACAAAGCATGAAGAGACACAGGGAAAAAAATCCAAAGTATCAATTTTAACACGTTTAAGGGTATTATATCTACATATCTCAGAAGACAAAATTAGATCACTTCAGTAAACCACTATCTGGAAATCACTACAGCTTACAGGGCCAAGCAAATGGATTTACCACATTCCCTTTTTATTCTGATTTTTCCACAACTCCTGGAAGTATTCATGTTAGCCTGCATCAGAAACAGACCTGATGTTTTGTGAACTAAAAACCAACCAATGAACCAACACTAATTAAAACAGAAGCCCCTTGTATTCTGTTTTTGGCATCTATTCTTGCAGAAGCCCCACTCAAGACCTGGGGCAGAACTGGCCAAGTGCTCTACAAAGAATGAGAAACAAACACTAAGGATCTTTCTTTAAACACTTATAATGCACTAATCTCTGCACACATTCATAATTGCATTTAAAAATAGTTTTCTGCTAACCCATGTCCCAGATTTAACAGTGATATATTGAGGTCTCATTAAAAAGCCTTTATTACCTTCACAAGCCACAGTACCTTCCCTAACTGGCATTAAATGCTGAAAATACTACAGATCTCAGAATCCCTCTGACCTAAGATTATTCCAGGGACTTCACAGGACAGACTCTAAACCTGTGCCTTTCTAAAGCATTTATAGACTTGCATTTCTCCTAAGAAAATTCCATCAGTATAAGCCTAAAATTATGATGGATACCAACAGCAGCTGGTGCCTTCTTGTGCACTTCTCAAATTCACAGATTCATGAGAGTTTTCTATCTGCAATTTAGAGGTTCCCCTTTTCTAGGCACGCTGGTTCTACAGCATGAACACCTGACTCCAGCTGTCACCTCATGGCCTTGTTATGGACAACAGAACTCCCAGATCCTGTGAGATCCCAGCCAGAGGTGCACCGGGGGAAAATAAACCTTCCATGGGACTTCAGAGTCACAGTCTGAAGGCTTCCAAAGCTTAAGGAATTGGAAAAGTGCAGGAAAAGTGACTTTTTCAGAAGCACGTGGAAAATCACAGAAAGGCCTGAGTTGGAAGAGACCTTAAACTCATCTCCTCCCACATCCTGCCACCTCCCACTGTCCCAGGGGGTGCTCCAAGCCCCGTCCAGCCTGGCCCTGGACACTTCCAGGGATCCAGGGACAGCCCCAGCTGCTCTGGGCACCCTGTGCCAGGGCCTGCCCATCCTCACAGGGAACAATTCCTTCCCAATATCCCATCCATCCCTGTCCTCTGGCAGTGGGAAGCCATTCCCTGTGTCCTGTCCCTCCATCCCTTGTCCCCAGTCCCTCTCCAGCTCTCCTGGAGCCCCTTTAGGCCCTGGCAGGGGCTCTGAGCTCTCCCTGGATCCTTCTGTTCTCCAGGTGAGCACCCCCAGCTCTCCCACCCTGGCTCCAGAGCAGAGGGGCTCCAGCCCTTGGAGCATCCCCCTGGCCTCGCTCCAGCAGCTCCATGTCCTTTTTTGAGTCCATTCCCCTGATCTCCTTTGGCAGGTGAATACAGTTTCACGTGGCACCTTTCTGTGTCAGCATATTTGCAATGGGTGCATAAATGAAGATTTTTGTATTTACCTCAGCATTTTAATCCTGCTTCCACACAAAATTTAGACAAGTGGAAGACGAAGGCGGCAGGAACACAGGGTCTGTAAGCAGAGCAGCCTGATGGGGGCAGAGCCATTGGTTCAGTGCTTTTAAATGGAGGGCAACTCCCTGAGCTCATGAAGAGGTGAAGGGTGCAACTCAGGAGGTCAGTAACATGGGGGAAATGTAATATTAAGCACAAATATAAATTTATACTAAAGTTAAGGACAGCTGTTTAGGCTCATGTGAGAAATATTATATAAAGGCTCTTTCACAACTTCATTTCCCGTAACTCAGAAACAGAGCACTTAGCAGGGCCTGACAAGGAAAAGATACCCCTTTTCTTTAAAATAACATTACTGTCAAAATCCATAAACTGCAATTTTCCTTGGCTCACACAGGGCTTTGCAGCCCCAGAACTCAGAAGTGTTCTGTGAAGAAAGTCAATATCATCAACTGCATTTTCTGAAGTGGAGCAGAGGCAGAAATCCCAGGATGTGTGAAGGTTACCCAGCAGGTGCAGCACAGTGGGAATTGGGAGCTGAGACAGCCAGAAAAGATGTGTCTAATACACCCAAATTCTAAAAATACAGAGCATGAGTCGGGGGGGAATACAAAATATAGCAGTGCTTGAGGAGCACACAGGCAGCTGCCTCATTACCCAGCTCCTGGGAACCCTGTCCAGCCAGGGCTGCCTCTCCTTCAGCCTGGACCTCACCTACAACACAGAATTGCACCAGAAATACTGAGGAAGAGATGCCCCTGGATCCCTGGAAGTGTCCAAGGCCAGGCTGGATGGGGCTTGGAGCAATCTGGGATAGCAGAAGGTGTCCCTGCCCATGGCAGGAGGGTGGAACTGGATGAGCCTTGAAGTCTCTTCCAACCCAAACCATTTCACAATTCTGGGATTCCCCTCAAACAAACCAGGTCTCCAACACAGAATCACTTGTCCTCCTGCTAAACCACAAACACAAAACAAGCAGTGTTCAAAAGCAGATGAAAGTATACATAATAAACTAAAGAAGACAAGAGAAGTTGCATCAAACAAAGGACTGAAACTACTCAGGTGCCTGGAATGAGCTGGCAATGACAGAAACATTAAAAATAAGAGTTTCTGTCACCTTATATTTACAGTATAGGAGGACATTCAACCTCCACACATATAGAAAGACCTTCAGTTTATTTCATCTTAAGAAAGAGCTCTGGAAACAAAGCATTTATATAAATTAATAACAAGCCCTTTGAAAAATATTATGTATAAAAGTGGGGAGGAAGAGTAGGGATGACTTGTTCATGTAACTGTGAATGCATAAACTGACAGTTCTTAATAAAAGCATGTAAGGGTGAAGTTCAGGAAACAAGTGCCAGGACTCCCCCAGCTCTCTGCAGTGTCCCTTTGTCTCAGCCTTTGCTCACCTGGCAGAAGGTGAAACTTATGTGAGGTGACAAAGCCTGGTGCCCATCAGGGCTCCAGCAGCAGCCAGGGGAGCCAATGGAGGGAACAACTCTCCAACCCTACATCTTCCATTCCCTGCAGGCTGGGGCTTCAAGCAGCAACAAAACCTCAAATCTGCATCTTCAACGACCACTAACCAAAAATTAGATGCACTGTGGCACTCTGAGACAGTCACATACCATGGAAAGTGCAATCTCTGGGACAAGGCTGAAGCAGAGGTTGCTAAAAATGCAAAGTGAAGGAATAGAGTGAGGGAAGAAATCTCAGGCTTCAAATGATCATGGAAAAGGCAGAATATTGAAGATATGCTGGTTAAACAGAGAACAGTGTCAGTGCTGAACAAGGTCCTGCAAATATTTACATCTAAATTTTGCCCCTGACTGGAGGTAAGGCAGAGGTTGAAAGTGGAAATTTGATTCACTCAACACAGTAAACACAAGCAAGAGAGGATTTTCTCCCCCTTCTTTACACTATATTCAGAGGACCCTGAGGTCAGACCAACACTGTGAGCACAAATCCAGCCACTCTAAATACCAGTTCAGTAGCTTTACTGTCCTTCATCACACCAAGTCACTGTGCAGCAATCCCAGCTGGGAATTTCCCCATTTATCATCTTCTAAACCTCTTCTCCACTGGACCAGCCAGTTTTGGCATTGCTGGCACAGAGTTGTGCACAAGGACATGTTCCAAAATGTGATTTAACTGGGCAGTGAGAGGGGCATGATGCAGGATAAAATAAACACTGAGCAGAGTCCAAGAGCACAACAGCCTCAAGCAGGTGAACATTCCCTTCACTGCAAATCAACCAGGAGAAAAAAACACCACCAAATGAGGTATGTCAGGAAACTTGTGTCACAGGTGAGGACACTGAATTACAGCCTGACAGCTCTGAGACACCCCTGGAGGTCACAGACAGCAGTGAGGTGTCACACAATGACTCCCACCAGACTCTAGGGTGTGGGAAGCTCTGAGCTGGGAGCAGGTGCTGCTGCCTGAGCAACACTGATGGGAACAGACAGTACTCCCAACTGTGACCAAGGTGGAGACAAGGCAAAAACAGCCACACACAAGGAAGGAAAAAGATTACAAAGTGAAAAGTGCAAAAGTTGACAGGCTAGGAAAGCTGAGGGTGTTCACCTGGAGAAGCAAAGGCTCCAGGGAGAGCTCAGAGCCCTTTCCAGGGCCTAAAGGGGCTCATAAATAGGCATGTGACAGACTTTATACAAGCAGAGGGTGACAGGACAAGGGGGAATGGCTTCCCACTGCTGAGGGAAGGGTTAGATGGGATATTGAGAAGCAATTCTTCCCTGTGGGGGTGGGGAGGGCCTGGCACAGGGTGCCCAGAAAAGCTGTGGCTGCAAAAACTCCCATGTATATTACAGTAATCCAGTTGTCTGTGGCCCACTGCCCACCTGAGTGCCTTCTCTGAGATGAGAACAGCACCTTTGTGTGTGCTTTTCTGCAGCTCTGGTCCCTCTGATGGCAGGTTTGCTCTCAGGCCAAGGTTTTATTTATGTAGACTTAGCCAGCATTTTGCTAAAATCTCATTCCTTCACAATGCTGCATGCTTCAAAGAGCATGTTTATACAAGAAGTTCCCTTCATGCTCAGAAGTCTTGCTGAAAAAGAGGTTAATGCAGACTGAAAATCGTTGTGACATTATGGACCTTTTAATTGGTTACGAGACCTGCTTTGGGGCACGTATTAATAGGGCAGAAGTGTTGTGAAAGCTCCTTCCTTCTCCTTGACAAACTGCCAGAGGAAGGGAAGCATTTTGGCCTTGTTCAAAGTATTGTGCAATCCATTTACAAAGCTGAAACTCAGGGAGTACAAATGGAATAGAAGAGTGAAGTGTTCAGAATGGAAAATGATGGGACAAGAAGACGTGGCCCGGGTGTTTTACCATGGCGCTGAGCGTCTCCTCCCAGTCCGGCCTCTCCCTGGGATGGATGCTCCTCTGCAGCTCTGGAACAAAGTCATCTTCTTCTGTGTGAACAGAGGACTTCATCATTCTGGAAAGGAGGACAGAAGTTGGATATTCAGTGGCAATTCCTAGGTAATCTCACACCCAGTCTGTTACAGTGCTCAGTTATGTGACAACATTAAAGGGTGTTACACATCCAGAAATCCCAGAGACTCCTGAGTTTCTCCCACTTCCTCATTACACAAGCAGAACAAGAGTGTAAATCTGGTGGAGAGGAATCTGCACTTCCTAAGCGATCAGTGGATAATTTTGTTTAATCACTGCACAATTTGCAAGTCTCACAACACAGGAAAAATGCAGAGCAGTGATTTCCAGTCCACTTCAGAAAAACAGCTTCTACTGCCCAGGCAAACAGCAAGAGAAACACCCATTTGTAAGGAGAAAAGCACACAACTGATTCCTCCTCCTTTCAGGAGGTTTTGCCTAAAATGGGGAGAACAGTTTCCAAATCTTAGTCTGACTCCACATCCCAAGGCCTGATCCATTAGCTCTCATCCCTTCCTGATCCTGTCTGAAGAGTGAGCACCTCAAATCAGCCTAATATGACCAAGCAAAACTTTTCCTCAGATAAGGAGTCATCTTCCAAATACCCTGTGAAGGTTATTCCAAGCCTGCACAGAGACCAGAGGCTCAAAATGAAAACTGAGAAAGAATTCATAAAAGCTCCTCAGCCCCTCCACATGACAGCATTTTGTAGATATGGGGGGTTTTTTCACTTTTTGTGTATATAAATGTGCCTTTGCAGAGATTATGGCGTAGACTTGAAGTACCAAAGGCCTGGTCAAAGTCTGGTATCACCCATTCTGGTTTCATTAAACATGATATTCAGGCAGGCTTTTATTCCCTTAATAGATCACCACTGAAGTATTTAGGATAAGCATTTTATAACCAGCAGTGCAAAGGCATGGGCAGAAAGGGCTGGTTTCTAACCCTGCTGATTTATGCATCATTTGACTGAAACACGCCGAGTGAAAGCCAGTTAATAAAACTCCTTTGCTTCAGATCCAAGATGTGAAGTTCTGAAACCCCAACATGCTGCTTGACACTGGGCCAAATCATTTAACTCTGCTTTGTTCTCTCCAAGAGGGTTAAGGATGAAGTAATTAACACTGCAGTTAATGGCACAGCTGGGTTAGGAATTATAGCCTGTATAATCTCATGCCCAGCTTTGTGATCGTATTTCTGGTCCAATAAAAAACACATCCCAGAGAAAATGAGCCTCAACACCGAAAGTCGTAATGCCCCAGGGAAATGCTGCACGGGTCTGTGTGTCATTCCCACTCTAAACATCACCCACTGCTCTCAGGAGGGGAAAATGCACCTACCTGGGGAAAGCTGCAGAGAGCTGAAAAAAAATCTGCATGAAAATGCCATAGAGTAGAATATAGAGGTGCAATGTCAGCTCAGAAAGGAGACCCGCACCTTTACAACTGATGGTTAAAAGAATACGGGGGTCAAAAGACTAAAAATTTGCTGTTTCAATTCTCCTTTCACATTGAGAGGAGGAGACCTGGCCTCACAGCCCCAGCTCCACCTCAGATGAGGTTTCCCACTTAATTTAAAGCAGAGGAAACCAAATGGTGCAACTCAGAAACAAGACATAAACAAAACAAAACAAAAAACCCCTCACCTTTTAAAATCAATGTCACGATTTTGAAAAAGATTCAATACCATTTTCCTGAGGATTTCTAGATGTTGGGGTTTGACCATATTGCAGCTGAATAAAAAGATTCCGAACAAATTATCCCACAGCAGCAATTCCCTGAGGTGATGGAACGGAAGGAAAGGTGATGTGATCAAGAGCCACCTTCTTCAGCAGTTAAAGCAATCAGCTTATCAAAGTGCTTCCTCAGTTTAAAAATTTAAAAATAATGGGACTGCATTTACATCTTCATCAGCACTTGGGAGTACAAATGGATTCACTACACAGTTTCTCAAGCTTCTGGCAACTCCTGCCAGATTTCTCCTCTGAATTGTGTTGGCTGCAGTGCTGAGAGTGAGTGCAGAGGATAGAGGATGTCCTATTTTAAATAATCCTGGGAATCAGGCACATGTTCAGAGTCTGTCCCCTCACACTGGATCAACATGGATGTCACAGCACCCAGCTCTTTTTACCATGCTCCAATCTATCTACTCACATTATGTCTTTGATCTGTGTCTATAAAACTTCCACAATAAACTCTTCACAAATCCTTCCCACTGAGATCTCAAAATGCAGTCCCATTATTCTTCCTTTGAAGGTGTTCTGGACTTTTACTGCAAATAGGAAAAGCTCCACATGCAAAATTGAGCCTTTAAAACAGTCAATTCTTCGAGCTTTTGCCAAACTTGGAATATTCTAGTGCTGAGGGAAATTCAAACTTGGTCACAAAACCACAGAAATATTGGAAATTATACTAAAGATTTTCTCTCTGACACAATTATCAGCACTTGATAACCATCTGTCCACTCTTATTAATTTTTAATAGCCACTATTTAAGTCCATTCCATCTGAGACAGAGAGCAAGGAAGGCTGAAGATGCTGCAGGTAATATTAGTCCTTTATGGATTAAGCCTGGTGGCTTTTTCCTGCCATCAGTGGCCTGGATGAAGAAAAACAACTCTGTGAACTTGCAGCAATGAAATGAGGAGAGGAGTAGGGGCAGAAAGGGGGCGAGAAGGAAGAAAAGCAGCTTCTGAACACACTCTCCTTTTTATAATATTTCCTCTGGGCGTGTAAAACCTCAGAGCAGCAGCTCTGGGAAGGAGCTTTCCCACCAGCTGGGCATAGGGAAAACCCTGGCCTCACCCCAAGACAAGCTTGAAATATCTCTAGCTATAATCACATTCACACATTTTTATATCCATGTGCATTAAATATATTTGACATTATTATAATATATATAATAAATAAATAGTACAACATACATATGTGTGATTCACTACACATCAAGCTGTAACAAGACAAATTATCTTGTTTCTGCCATGAATTCTTTTCCACAGGAGAGGAAAATACCTCAAATCCCAGGAGCACTTACACAAAACACTGACACATGGATCTTGTAAACACTAAAGGTCAAACCAACTAAAGGAGCTGCTCTATAATGGTTCCATTTGGGTATATATATTTGGGGCAGATGTAAATGAGTGAGAAGTCACTACAAAATTTAATCCTGGCTATTAGAATACAAATAGAATTTTATTTAAAATGCCACTTCCACAACCTCTCAGCAGCTCTGCCCTTGCAATGAAATGTGACACTGTTATATTAATAAAAGTTCTGGTGTACAAAGGCCATTAAGCAATTCCTCTGCAGATGAATGAATCCTTCTTCATTGTAAATTGAGAACCAAATGTACTGGAACAAATGTTTACAGGACATTTCACAAAAGGCCCAGCCCCCTTTCACACCCACCCTTTGAAGTTCTCTGGTAGGTCAAGTTGATTAATTTAGTTAGAACTCGTATATTTGTACATGACACAACTCTATCAAGAAAACATCTCATGTCCTTTTCCACCCTCCCAAATCCAATCAGCTGCTCCCATCATTTATGGTATTTCTCTGCCACATCAGGAATTAAAAGTCCCTGGTGCCTTATCAAGCATCAAGTCCTCACACTAAAGTTGTGGCACAGACTAGGTAACACCTACAGGAGATCTGCAGGGTGATTTGTATTAAGTAAACTTTATCTCAAGTAAATGTAAACCTTGTATTGAATAGATGAATATTCAGCTTGATGTCCCTAAACTCTACAAGTTACTGCTTGTTTATAAAATTGTAAATTTTAAATACACCTTTCACTAGATGAGAATCTCCTCCATGTGGCTTTGAAGGAGTCCCACATCCACAAATCAACATATTTTCACATTTCTGTTTGCATAAGAGAGAAAGAATCACAAAAAATGGGATTTGTGGAAAGAGCTCCTCAATTAAACAAGAACAGAACTCTTAAAACATTGTGGGACCCCTACAAGAGTGTCTGTTCCCATTATTCAGGTTCTGTGGCACACCCTCAGTGCCACAGCAGAGGAGTAACACAGTTGTCATGGCTTTGGTGCCATGTGGCACCCCAGTTAATGGCAGGACACAGGATGGTGACAAATTCCTTCCCAAGCTGCAGACGTGTGAGAGCCCTGCCAGGTCTCCTGTCACAGAGTTAACTGTCTGCCTGGTAATTGTCTGCACTTGGACAGGCAATGGATTCCTTAGATTAAATGCCAGATATGATTTGGAGTTGCTCTCTTCCTTGGGGGCATCAGGCACTGCAACTTCTCCTGGCTGCTCCCCCCATCCGTGACTTTTCTTCTGGACCTCCAGCTGAGAGGTGAGAGCCAATGAGAACTGATTTATTAGCTTATTTTTTATTTCTATCACACTCTTCTTGTGCCTGGAGATTGCTCCCCTGATGGGAAAGCCCAGCTCTGCCCTACAGAACCAACAATTCAAGAGGATTTAGAGCTCCACAGAAACTGATGTTTTCCAAGAAATAAATTTTACTCCAAAGGCTACAATTTAATTAAGGCCTGTGCCGACACCAACCTAGACTGAAAACCAATGAGCTTCAAACACTAGCTGATAAAATCTTGTGTTTGTTTTGCTCAAATAATTTGCACAAAAGGCAAAAATAACCCATCCAAGCCTGGGTAGAGCACCCTTATCCTTCCAAATGTAAGGAGTTTTAATCCCATTACTCTCAATCACAGCTTGTAAATGTAACCCAGCAGTGAATCAACAGAGAAATACCTTGAAAACTCTGCTTCAGAGGATTTAAAATAAGTCAATCAAGATGTAAAGCACTGTGTGTGCCACCTTACAATATATGACAGCAGAATTAAGTCAACTTTTCACATCTCATGAGATGCCCACTGCCACCAGGAAAGGAAGAAAAATTATTAAACAAGAACTGAGATTTGACCCAAAGTTTATAAACATTTGGGCAAGAAGTTGGAATCATGTGAGAAACCCTGATACATCTTCGTTTCTGACCTTAGACTTCTACTGCAAACACACATAAAAATTAGGAAATTACATTAGGGAGATGGGGAAAACACCAAAATGCACACAGACCTCTCAGCCCAATTTTCCACGTAAACTCTGTGTCCGTGAAATTAAAACTAATACAGTAGCAAGGAAGAGAATAATCACACAATATGGAAAGCAGAGATAGCTCACAAGCCCCAGGAAAAATAAAATAAGAGATGGGAATTGCAGGCTGACAGTGCTGACCTGATGAGGATTTAATGTTGCATGTTTTAAATCAGCTTTGTCAACACCTCCCTGATTACATTATGTTATATAAAACAAGATTTATGAAGTCAAGACTCCAGGATCACACAACACAAAGCTGGAAAGCCCTGGCAAGGGCAGCTCCAAGTCCACTTCATAAATAAAAAAATGCTAAATGGATTATGTTTAATCCTTGGCCACAGAGTGAGAACCTGGCACAACTGAAGGGTTGCTGTGATTGACTGGACAACGTTGAAAGCTGTAATTGCTACTTTTGATGGAAGTTCATCATCAGAGAGCCAAAATTCATTTATTTGGGAAGGTACTGAACAAGGAAAATCAGAAGAGTAACAGCATATGACCATAAGGGAACATCTAAAAATCACTGGAATGAAATGTCATTCAAATACGAGCACAAAGCAAAATGAATTTCTCTGCACTCTGGGTGCTCCAGGGCTACTCATGATGCATTCATTTATTTATTGCCTGGTTCTGAGTTGAGCTCAGTGGGTTTCAGCCTGGGGGATGTGGATATGTGAGGGTCTCAGAACTGCAATTGTGGGCAGCAGAAGTCAAAAACTAAAACGAGCTCACTGTGCTGTGCAGCTCTTTAGTTCATGTGCCCTTCTCATCTTCCCCAGCAGATCTATCCATGTGCCCAATAAAGGAGCCTGGGAATCTCTAAACTATGGGAATAGAGGTCTGAGCAGGATTAGCACTGGTACAATGAAACATTAATCCCATTTTACTTGTGATGGCTTTCAAAAATTAACCATGTTAGTTACAGCGGCTGTAGTTTTGAAATACTTTAAATACCAAATGTTCTGGTTTCCCCACTGTTCAAATTCCAAATTCCTGGCCTACCTATGCCCAGGGAGCCTGGGATCACCAATGCAATAGGGTGGCATGGAAGGGCTCATGGGATCCCCAATACCAATTACTGTCATTCAGCTACAGAAAGCAATTGGTCACCACAAACCACCTCACACAAACTTTCAGTTCTGGGGTTTTTATTCCTACAAAGTATTTTTTAAAGGAAAATAATCACTTCTCATTTGATGTGCATCTCCACCTGTTAAATGAGATTCTCAGCGGCCTGAAAATCTTCCTCTAAAGAAGGGGAAAAAAAAATGTAGTTTTTGTTTTTTTTTTTTTTTTTCATTAACTTCTCTTCTTAGATGAAGAATATATGAAGTTAGAAAAACTTTTTAGAAATTAAATAGAGGAAGTTTTAGATAAAGATCTTTTTGCAATCAGCACTATCACTTGATTCATTTTTAAAATGCCAGAGTGGACATGACAACCCTTCCACTGTGTACGTTCCTCTGCAGAGGGAGGCAGACAAGGCCAACGGCACTGCAGAGATTAATTTATTGGTTTCCTGCCCTGCTCCATCTCTCTGGACATGCTTAAATATAAGCTCCAATACAGTCAGACAATTATCTTTGCTCAAGGGCTTTACTTGGTTTCAGACCTCCAAACAGATGTCTTGTTTATTAATTTGCAAGAACATTTAAAGCACATTTTCAGAGCTCTCAAAGAAAAGTTGCACAAACAAGACCAGATTACCTGGAATTGAAAATCTGTGGACAAAAGGGCAAGTCTGGGCAGGGCAATTCCCACTTTAGCAAAAAAAGGCATCTTCAGGCACCACAGGCAGCCTCTGTCACCTTGGGAATCAGCTTTTTAATCCGAACTGACTTCTTGGCATCCCCAACACTCTGAGCATCTCTCAACCCCTCCTCAGTGCATAAGCAAAGCCCATCAGCCCACAAGACCAGGGGGGAATGTGGCTTTAAACTGGAAAAGGATAAATGTAGATTAGATATTTGGAAGAAGTTCTTTTCTTTGAGGTTTACACCGGCACAGGGTGCCCAGAGGAGCTGTGGCTGCCCCATCCCTGAAAATGCCCAAGGTCAGGCTGGATGGAGCTTGGAGCACTCTGCTCTATGGAAGCTGTCCCTGCCCCTGCCAGGGGTGGAACTGGATGAGCTTTAAGGTCCCTTCCCACCCAAACCAGTCCAGGATTTTGTGATTCCAGAGCTTGAGGGCATTGCCTAGGCTTTCATTTAGCCACAGGGCTGTCCCAGCAGGACCCTGGCACCACTGGGCAGGTTCCAAGGTACCAAACAACTGGACAATTCTCACACCCATCAAGGAAAGGAGGGAGGATGGAAGAGGAGAAGCCAACACTGTACTATAAAACAAACCCTCTGATTGTTTCCTTTCCTCCTAGCACAGTTCTGTCAGTACACAGTAAAATCAACCCCAAACCACCTTCAGTAAATCTCGAAATCTGAAAGCAGCAAAAAGCAATTGATTCACCTTTCTTCCTACACTTCCACCAGTTTTGGCAGCCTCTTGTCTCACCTGATTGTGTTTTATGTCTCAGCTCAGTAACATCCATCTCCAAGTACATAAGTGAGTACAGAGAGACGTGCTCCATGTTCTGGAAGGGACTGGAACATGGAACTAAGAGCTTTGTGCAGCTGGGCTGTAAGAATCTGCATTCAGGTCTTGTGTAACTGGCATTTCTTTAATTACTTTACGAAAAGAATAAGTTCTTGGAATAGTCAGCTTTTACAAGCTCAGATACATGTTCTTAGTTATTAAAAAGCTTTATAAAAATAATCACAGAATCCTCATGCTTTTGCATACGTATTATTGAACAAACCTGCTCTTTTATTTGGCAACACATAAAAGATGTTATTTTAGTAGGTGCTCGGCATTTTCTTTCAGAAGAACACAGTGATAGTCAATAAAAAACTTCCTCTGGAATAGGTTTCTCTCATCACTTTGCCCAGGATGAGAAAAAGAATTAGGAAATCACTGAACAATCAGAATCACTGAGCCCTGGCTTGGATTTCTTTTGTTTGACTCAGGAACAAGTATAAAAGTATTTTTAAAAATACCCCTAGGGAAAAGGGCACAATCCCCTTATTTACCATTAATTAACTGCTACAAGCGGCTCTAAAGCTGGAACACAAAGGAGATGGGAAAAGATGCTGCTCCTGCCTTCCTGCTCTGCTGAGAAGTCTGAACTTGGGCACATCAGCAAAGATTCCTCGTGATGCAGTGGGACATCCTGCCTTGGGGTGTTTCCCACTGCCACTGGCTGTGGTGGGAATGATCTACACCCCACAGCAGGGCTCACCTCTGCTGCCTGTCCTCACCCAAGTGACACCAACAGGGACCTCTCACCAAGCTCTCAGTCAGAAGCTGTCCCCTGCTGCACTGCCTCTGCAATCTCCTCTTTTTGTTTGTCTGGGTAAGAGCAAGCTTTCTCCCAGCCAGCCCTTCCCAATGCCAGCAAGTGCTGTTCTGCCCCTTGCTGGCCCTTCAAACCTCACCATCACACAAAGCAGGAAAAACCCCACCCACTCCCAGCTGATCCAAATGCAGCACAGATCAAAGGAGACCCCAAATTGTAAGGAATGACCTAAAACTAATCCAAGGACACGCATCTCGGCTCATCTGGGGTTCGTTTGTAGTTCAGTGCCAATGCAAAGCCATAGCAAATTCAGTCTTCCCTCACAGAAGCACATCCTGGAAAAACGATGCTTTCAGCACATGGAATGATCAAGAGCAATCACCTCACCAGCTACAATCAGCCTCGTGTGCTGCTAAATGACAACTGTTCACAACATGAAACAACGTTCAGAACTTGCCCAGTCAGACAGCTGCTGAGCAGGGAAACCTTTTTCCAACTAAAACATTTATATGGATCCAGACACCCACCCAGAGCTACATTTTCTATCCATCCCACATCTTCTAGCCATCCAGTATATCCAAACTGCCTGTGTATGTGGTTATGGGGCACTCTGTGGTTGAAACCAGGGGAAAAAACCCACCCCAAGCAGACTTGCTAGTGAATTCTTACAAGGAAATGAATGGAAATGAACTCTGGGATACCAGAACCTGAACAGCTGAACAAATAATAAAAGATTATAAGGATAAGCAAATAAACAAAATCCAGTTACTCTGACTTAACTAAACAGTCTTAAATGATGGGTGGTCCTCGCATCATATTTACAACAGCCCTCCTCCTACCCTCCCATTATCACTGCACTTCAGTGGTATGAAAAGCAAACAGGAGGCTGCTCAATCCTTTCTCCATCTAGAAATCACTACTTACATATTTCACTATTATTATTCCTACTGGATAGCTCCTGACTGGCTAAATGGAATTAAATGGAGGCCTCCAACTGCAGCAAGTCATCCTCAGGGACAGATTTAAGCAGGTGGGGGTCACACGGAAGGGAATGTGCAAAGCCACACTGTAATTAATTCTCGACAGCAGAGCCATGAATCCAAACGATTCCTGATTGCCGGGGTTCACACAGCCCTGGGACAGATCTGCCCTGCCACCCCTCTGTATGGGCCTTTCTGATGCAGGGAATGGGAAGATGGAAGAGGGAGGGGTGCAGAAGACACCCGGGGGAGAAAAGGAGAAGCAGTGCCTGAGAGCTGCAGACCCTCAGGGGCACAGTGGTCAAACCCTCTTGCAGTGCCTCAGAGTACATTTCACTTCAGCGACAACACACCCAGCACTGATGAAGTCTTTAACAACCAGAAATACATTCACTTTGGCTTTTGGAATAATTTACAATTGTTAGTTAGCATTTTCAGGGAATTATAAAGCCCCCAACAACCAGGAAAGTGCTCCTCACTCTCCCTTGCCTGGCTCTCAAGGGTCCAGGTGCAGCCTCTACTGTCCCCTTTCTCCTCGACCCCCATAGACAGCGTGGGCCAAAGGCAGCCAAGCTGGCACACACGGCTGCTCTCACTGGAAACCCTGCTGCTTGGTTTCCTGCTGCCTCAAAGATGAATACAGAAAGAACAATTGGCCAAGCCTTCCGTCTAATTTAGACGTATTTCTCTTTTGGGAGGGGAGACTGTGAGAGATGGTACATCATAAATCCAAACCTTAACTCTAAAGCTGCTCAGAGGAGCACGACACTGAAACATCAGGTGTAACCTGGATTATGTGGACTTCTGATAATTCACAGTGACTCCAGTTATGCTAAAAGCTGTACTTGGATATGCCAGAAGACCAGAAAACATCAATGCAAGGACTGCCTACATCAAAGCAAACAAGAGGTGAGTAAAGGGAGTGTCTCCATCCATTTTCCAAAAACCAAAGTAACTGACAGCTCACATAAGTTGTCCACTGTTTCAGAGGAAGACTGGCCTTAAAGAAGAAATAACTTCAGTTTCCCAGTTCATCACATAAGGAAATATCAAACACCTTACCAGGGTCTGGGGGAACAAGAATTGAGGTTCAGGGAGAACAATACCCTCCCGTGCAGGGTGACACCCTGCTCTCTCTCACTCCCTCACTCCTTGCTGTGAAATGTTGTACCCTGATGGAGCAGGGAGCCAGCCCAGCTCCCAGAAGGCAATCAGGGCACTCTCCCGAGGAAGGCTCAGGAGTGGAGCTCTGCCCTCTCCCCACCTGTGCCTCTGACCATAGAGAGTTTATGCAACACCTCCTCACTCATTACTTTATGAACTCCTTTCAAAGAAGAGAAAATGAGAAGAGAAAGCAACAAGCTACACTTAGAAAGACTGACCAGGATCACTGAGCAGGGGAACTCTGGGCTGCAGAGAGCAGCATCACCAAAGAGCTCAGAGCCAGCACCTCCAACCAGCCAGCAGGCTCCAGGGACACAGCCCTGCCAGGGTGTTCCTGAATCCACCTGATGTCCAGCACTGGGGCTGGCCCCTCTCTACAGACACTGCCCTGCAGGAAAAGTAAACCTGTTCCACACAGGGCTGGCATTCTGCTGGGCCAGGAGAGCTGCCAGGCCCCTGGAGCTGCTGTTGGGCAGATCAGAGCTCCAGGGTGGGGACACTTGGTGCAGCCACAGCAGCACTTCAGGTCACCTGCACCAGCTGTGGCTGCACAGGGAGGTGATGAGGGACATGATCACCTCAGAGACCTCCTGACCTGGGCCACCTCCTGCCTTGTGAACCCCAGGGGGGCTTTTGCACACCAAAGAATCCCATAAGGTCTGGGTTGGGGGAACCCTTAAGGATCATGTAATTCCAGCCCACTGCCACAGGCAGGATGCCACTCACTAGATCCAGTTACTAAACCAGATTCAGGATCCTGCCCTGCTGTCAGCCTGTGTCTCATCTTCTAACTGAGAATCAGGACATTCATCTTTGCTTTGCAAATGCTGGAGCTGAGTCCCTGGACATGGAGGGGGGTTCAATGCCAAAGATCAGGAAAAAAGAACAGTTCTGTTGTTTGTTGTTACTTCTAATTAACTGGGGGGGAAGCATCTGAAACATAAACACTTTTGGAAAAAATTATAGGTCATATTTGTGGTTTAATTTTAAAAGCAAACTATGAACAACAAAATATAAGCACTACAGAAACAACCTGTGACTGAGAACAAGGTGATTTTAAAACTGGAAAAAAATGCAGCCTTTTAAAACAAAACATTTTAATTGCACTGCTTCAGAATGTTGGGAGCTCATGAAACCTCTTTAATTTTGTATCAGGCCAGACACGAAAGGCTTTGAAATACCAACACAATTTTAAAGGCAGAAGGAAGGAGGGACAAAGAAAGAGGAAAACAGGAAAACATATTCATAGTCTTGAATGAAAAGATACTCAAAGAACAGAGGCCTCCTCTAATACATTATAGGGGATGAAAAATATGGAAGGTGTTGAATTGCCTAAGCAGATGTGAGCAGTGCAATGCATGCAAAATCAAAAGTAAACAAGGTTTCCTCTCCGCTCAGCTCCAGGAGAATGTGTCTGCATCCACCAGCTGCCTCTGTGCAAGGAAAATGAACAATTTCAAAATGTGTACATCACAGGAACGACACGTCCCTGAGCACAGGACAAATCCTGCCACTAGAACGTGCCTCACTCACCCTGATCACAGGGGGATACCATGGGAGCAGCACTGCAGGAGTGACAACCGAGTCAGGACTCCAGAAAGCAAAGCTCACAAAGGACTGGCAAGCTGTGCAATGACTCAGCAGGAAGAAAAAAAATAAAATCAAAAAAAAATACAGCAGCTGATAGGCAAGTCTTTTCAGCAAGGACAGGTACCATAAAAAAGTTAGTAAAGTAATAAAGAGACAGAAGCAGAGTTCCCAGGCTGGAATTCTGCCTGTGTGCACACAGCTGTCTCTGCTGCTTGTCCATTCCCTCCCAGCACACCTGAGCAGGCAGAGTAGGAAAGCCTGGTTTTGACCCTTGCCTCCCAGCACCTGCCAGGCTCACTGTGAAGGCGCTTTTCACCATGTGAGGAAGCTGTAGCCCAGCCAGAAGTCAGGAAAGCACAGAGCAGACAGAATGTCAGCCTAGGGAACCCAGCAAAAGGAGCAGGAGTGTGGCAGAGCAGGAGAGGCAGCCTGCTGCCCTGCCAGGCCCAGGAGTGTGGTCAGGACAGGAAGGTGATAGAGCATCCCTGCACCTCCTCAGCTGTCCTCCTGAGCATGAAATTCCACCTCCTGTTTCTCCTTCATAACCTTCCAGAAGGGCTCTGCCATGACTGTTGAGGCTCAACAGCTCCTCCTGGAATGGCAAGATTAAATGTAATCTGTTAGATAGAGACAATGTGCTCTAACCAGATGGATGAGCAAGACAAGCTGTGTAGATTTCACTGCTCAGTCTGAACATATTCTCACTCGCACTCTCCTTTGCAAACCTTTATGCAAATAGCTTTCCAAGAACATTTAATCCTCAACCCTCCCAAATTACCACAGCAGCATCACTGTCCCTTCAGTGTGGAGCCCACAGAGACCCCAAGGCACTGAGCATCTGCCTGGCCCCAGCCAGGTGACATTCAGTGACATTTGAGCAGGTGCTCATGTGCTCTGCAAGGCAGGAGGAGAAAGGAGATGTATCAGGTAACTGCAATTCCTTTCCATCACTCCTGCCTGGCAAACTCAATCCCTTGAAATGCACTGTGTCTTGTCTCTGCCTTTTGAATCTCACCTGGCCTGGTTCCACGGGTGTCAATTCTGCATCTCTGCCACCATTCTGCTTCTGCACCAGGGTAATAAAAGAGGAGAGGGTGCCAACAGCTCCTCTGTGCAGCAGAATAACTCTGTGTAACTGTGTTGGCTGGAGGAGAGAACTATAAAATCAGAGAGGAGGGGAGAAAAGGGCAGCTGAAAGGTAACAGCACCAGGAATGATACTCTAAACGTTCTCCTTTGCCATCACACCGCCCCTGATAGCCAACACAAGCTGTGAAAACTACTGAGAAAATTAACCCTTGCAAGGCAAGGAAAGCTGGGGCTTTGTGACTGGCACACAGAATTACATGTGTTAGAAGAGCTGGCAGTGAGGGATCAAGGGGGACTCTGGCCTGGTGTATCACAACCAGTTACAGTTCAAAACAGGAAGCCAGGATGAGGACAATCACAACATCTGCAACATCCTCCTGACATCTGTGTCAACATCCAGCCCCTCAGGCACAGCTCAGGGGACTCGAGGGATTGGGATGAACAAGGACAATCCTGCTGAATATACAACCCACCTTTCAACCCTCCTTCAAAAGACCAACAGGAACAGAATAAAATTTTCCCTAAAGTATTTTTTCTACTTCAGCCATGCAGCTCTTCACAACTACGTCAAAATGTTCCTGTAAAAAAGCTATTTTTGTTACTCCTTCTTTAAAAATTGTGTAAATAATGCACAAAAAGACTCAGCATTGCCTTAGTCAGTGAAGCCTGGAATAAAACCCAAGAGTGCCAGCTGTTGTCTGTCCTCCATAAAAGCCTTCTCTCCATAAAACATGACCATGGACACCTTTTTAACCCATGCTGACAACCTGTTTGCACATGAACACTGAGGAACAACATTCCCCATCCCAGGAGCTCCCAAAACACTGTGCTTTGGGGGAAGGAATTGCTGGGAAGGGCTAAGAAAGCATACTGTACATGAATTGTTTATTTTCAGTATGACTAAGGTAACACTTCATTGCAGTTGCATCACAGCAAAGACTGGAATATTTCACTGCAACTTTCAACTGTCCTGACTCATGCTGTCAGTAATAAAATACCCTCTTGGGAAAACAAATAAATAGACAAATAAAGCCTTAATGATTTGTTTAAGTATCTACCAGTGAAAGCACACTGTCCATCACTTTGAAGGCATTCAAAAAGGTTGCAGGTGTGATGTGCTAGAGCAAGCAATGAAGAGATTTACAGTTTTGTCACTCTGACAAGGAAAAAAGAACAACAAAAAATAAAGTGGGGAGAAGCTTTTGAAAGCATTTGTCTCAAATACTCAAAGGGTCGTCTGGAAAATGAAAGCCTTTCTATTGCACTGGCACTTGTGCAGAGCAGCAGGATAATGAAGTGACTGGGTACAGCCCTTCCCAAAGCAACGAGATCTTGCTGAAAGCAGCACACATTAATCTCAGTGCCCAGAGAAAGGGCACTAAACAGTGTCCTGCCAGCCTCCTCCCCCCCCCTCAGTAACCAGGATCATTTTAGAACTGACACCTGCAACAGAGACTTTTCTGGTGCATAACAAATAACTCAGCAAAAACAGAAGCCTGTGAGAAAATGGGTAAAAATGAAAATATAGTGAACAAAGGAGTAAAATTACAAGGTATAACGCAGCCTCAGTGAATAGGGCAGCCTGACAGCAGCACTTCCAAAGACTCCTGGTGAGGATGTGGCTTACAGAGCCACGGAACAGGCAACGAACCATCCTGGAAAAGCACCTGCTCCTTGCTCCCACGTCACGCCCACGCTGCTGGAACGCTCAGGAAAGACAATTCCTCTGGTCATCAGGGCAGGGAAAAGCCCAGTGCAACAAAAATGAGCCTGCAACCATCCCTAAATCTGCTTGGCAAAGAGGATTTGGATTTCCTCCGGCCATGCTGCGGGCGTTAGAAACCTGAGAGATGCAGGAGCTGAGTCCCTCCCAGTTCAGGGAAGGCTCATTCCCGTGCCAGGCTCCCTGCTCTCCCCAGAACGGGGCTGGTGGGTCCCACAGGGATGTCACTCGGGGATCAGTGCCTCCCTCTCTGCCCCCGGGCAGTTCACAGAGCTTGACTCTATTCCATCTGACAGCCCAAGCCCTAGCTCCTTCCCTCCTCTTAGGCTTTTCCTTCCCAGAGACAAATGAGCTCACTGAAACATTCTCGACAAACTTTGTGCAGAAACTGGGGTGGGTTTTTTAAAATATTTTTTTTTTCTTATGTGAAAAAACATTTCATAAACCATGGAGACACAAAGCAGGTTGGGTTGAGAGGGAGCTTAAAGACCAGCCAGTGCCAACCCCTGCCCCAGACAGGGACACCTTCCACTAGCCCAGGGTGCTCCAAGCCCTGGCCTTGGACACTCCCAGGGATCCAGGGGCAGCCACAGCTGCTCTGGGCACCCTGTGCCAGGGCCTCAGCACCCACATAGGGAAGAATTTCTCCCCAGCATCCCATCCAACCCTGCCCTCTGGCAGTGGGAAGCCATTCCCTTTCTCCTGGCACTCCAGGATCTTCAATTTAACTATGAAAGTCCTTCAAGTAAAACCTAAGTGATCTCTAAGCTATGGAAGTGACCTCTTCAAGCTTGCTTTGCTTTATTTTTCATGCAGTAACTGAACAGGCAACACAACCCAGACCTGACACCTCCCATTAAGTCATGGAAAACCCACAGGGGAGCACATGGTTAGTGAAAAAGACTAACCTTTCTGTTCCTGAATGGAGATTGATATATTTTTGTAATCCCATTATATAATTAAAGCTTTCAACACACTTGTTTTATTGGAAATGCAGCAGTAATTAAATATGTTCTCTAAAAATAATATGATTTTATTTTCCCTTGCAAACAGATCCAGTGCACAGCTAGAACAGAAGATTTCCTGCCACACAAAATGTGTCTGCACGGGAATCTTCCTGCTAGACCACACTCACACCATGCCAACACTTCCCACTTTCCCAGCTCCCACAAACAGCCAGCACCAACCCTTTGCACACAAAGCAACACAGCTGGGAATGGTGACAGGAAACAGGGAACCAGCCCCTTTTTCAGATCTGATGTCTGTTTTCCCCTGACATTCTGCCACACACTCATTACTGCACAGAGAGCAAGTCACAGTCAATTCACTTCTGTCAGCACACTCAAGTAGCAGAAGGCATCATTTTTATGAAGTTCTGAGGCTCATGACTGTGGCAAAAGATATCCCTTGGTGTGCTTGTTTTTCCTTCCTGTTCTGTTGGCACAGAAAGTGTCAAACATCAGTGGGTGCAATTTCTCTGATTTACTGACTTAGGGAGTGTTTTAGGATAGCTGGGAAAGGAGGAATGTTTGGGAAGGGATATTTGAGAGACAAGGCCTTATAAATACTTTATTTATGGCACCAGAAAAAGCAAGAATATTTCACCCCATCAGAGTAGACACCTGGACATATTCTAATGTGTTCACGGGATGTTGGCTTCCTTTGAATTCCTTATTTCTCCAAAGAGAGCTGCATCCCAATTTTTAAGAAATACACATGCAAAGGTAAAATCAAGAGTGGACAAACAACAAGCATCCCAAAGGACCTGCAGTTTCTGTTTCAGTAGTCCCCCTCTCTAACAGGGCTGAACACACAAAAACTTCTTCCCAAACCAGTATTTCCTGTTTGTTCCCTGTGCTGTACAGGTGACTGAGCTCCCTGCTGATCAGCACTTCCAGAACCTGATGGATGATGATAAAACACCTTTAAAGCCCCAGCTACTGCAGGAATCTCAACACTCTGGCCAGAGCTTCCCACACATGACTTGGCAGCCAAAGGGACTGGAGCACAGCAGGTGACACCTCCAAACTCCATCCAACACCACAGCATCCATTTCATCCACAATTGCACAACTCCTTTTTACCAGGAAGCAGCAGTCTGAGGTTATTTCCTATAAGCCTTCATGTTTCTCTGCATCCAGACTTTGCTTTGTCCTTAGCAGGCACCAAGAAAATTCTGTGTCTGCACAAGAGAGAATGGGCCAAAAACCTTGCCTTCTGTTCTTATATGAGCCACTGGGGATTTGTCAAAAAATGTTCCCTAAGCAGAGGGACATCCTGATCCAGAAGGGGGCCAGGTACTAATTAAACATCCTGTGTGCAGCAGCAAGGGTTTTACATCTCAGTGGTGTCTGTTTTCAATGCCATATCCAATGTCTATTCCTTGTTAGCTGTAATCAGATCCAAAATCTCATTTACAAAGTCTGCATCAGGCAGAGCAGCACCTTTTCTCCTGGTGTCACTGTGGAGTTCCTGAAACATACTACACACTCCCAAGTCAAGGTGGTATTTCAGTTGTTTCAACAGGATACACAAAAATAATAGAAAAACACAGATCCAAGTTGCTGTCATTTCCCTGTGGGAGGCACAGAATAACTCTACAAGGTAGGGAACATTATCCCAGTGCCTCTTCCAGTACCCAAAAGTCCCCCCTGACCCAGGCAGAAAGGAAGATGAGGTTACCTGCTGGTCTTCTGCAAATATTTATAAAGCCCTACACAGAGCCAGAGATGCTGCCATGGAACCTCACAATTCTGTGTGAAGCAGTACACAAAATCCCCTCCACAGAGAACAAGAAGTGTGTGCACATGTAGAAAAAATGTCCTGCTGCTGTTTTTCAAGGCACTGAGGAGAAGGAGAAATGGAGGAAATATTTTCTTTACTGCCAGACCAACCCCCAGGACTTACAAGACCTGTAGAAATGTCCTTGCAACTGGCCATTACCTTGAATTATAAGCACATTAAAACAATGTTAGAATTTCTCACCATTTCACTGCAAGTCTCTCAGCATTTCGTACTTTCAAAGCTCTTGTCATGGAGTCAAACAGTGATGAAATATTCTCAGTTTTCAGTATACTTATAAAATTATCTTGTGGAGGAAAGGTGAATAACATGACCCATCTTGCACTTAAAAACTCAAACTGCAGGGCAAATAAAATTATAATCAAAGCACACCTTGAAAGGCATAATTTTTAAAGTCAAACTTGTGATTTTCAGTAATTTGATTGTTGTTTTTTAAATGCTGCAGAGGTGAGTCCTACCACTGATGAAAAGTCACTGCAAAAGGTGAGCATTTCTTTAAAATGAGTCCTTGGGTGCAGAAATGAAGTGCTTTGCTGCCACTGCTCAGGCTCAGGGCCAGGAGGCAGTGCTGGACCAAAGGGACCCCGTTGCTCCTCTTCCCCTGAGGTGGCCACAGGCCCTGGGCAGAGGAAATTCAACATCAATGGGCAGAGGAAAAGCCAAAACCCTCCCTGGGAGATGACAGCAATGTGTTTTAATCAAACAAATTTCAGGCACAAGTGCAAACTTATAAAAGGTCAGTTGACTGCACTAGAAAAACCAAACAAGTACATGAAGGAGAAATCCACACTGCTTCCACTCCCAGACTTGTTTTACATTTCGGAAGGGAAGGAGGAAGGGGAAAGGAAGGAGAGGAGATGCAATATATACAACTGCTTTTTATATTTTTCACTCTACTCTTGTGCATAGTCCATTTAGTCCATCCCAAAGGTACTGCATTCTCCTAACAGCACTACATGGCAGCTCTGAGACAGGCCTCTCTTTCACCCAGCTTTATCTCATTCCTTGATCTAACAGCTGCTCCAAAAGCCAGCCAGATCTGCCAATGCAGCACTTGTGAAGGAAGAATAGAAAATACACGATTACCTCATATCACTCCAGATACATTTTCCCTTCTGATGCTTGGTTGTGCTGTTTGCTAGGAGAATTAACCCCACTGTACACAGATCCAAAGACTGAACACAAAGAAAACAAGTAACTGACAATACACAGGAATTTTCTGTTGATAATTTCTGCCATGATGGTTTATTAAGTGTGAAGAGCAGAGTTCACAGGGTGTGAGGACGTGAGTTTATAAGGCATGAAGAGAGTTAAATAAAAACCTGAAAAACAGTTTACCAACATAGCTTGAACTCTTCCCCTTCCAGTAATGTTTTCCAGCAATTTGCCATCACAGTTAGGTGGTGTTAGCACCTAAGTACATCATTTTAACACCCTTCCTACTGCTCAAAGGTGCAGCAGAAAGTGCTGCAAAAGCCAAGGAGGTTCCCACCCCATGAAGCAGCAAGGTGTGCTTTCACCATTGTTCTAAAGCCACTGAAATCTGCAATTATAGAGCATTCCTCATTTGTCATTAAACCTGTCTCCACAGAATCCAGAGGAAGAGTGTGAGGTGAAATCCCTAAGTGGTACCACACCCTCTCAAAGGGTTGTGCTCCAGGAGGTAGGAGTTGTTCTGAAACACATTGGTTCTAGAGCACAGGGAGCAGAGCCACTGATAACTTCTGGAACCATTCATTCCGCACAAATATACTCCTTTTTGGGTCTTCTGGCTTCAAATTAACCCATCCTGGCTTTCTGAACCCACACATCTTCACAGCAGCAGGTTTAAAGCCCTTCTCTCCAGCCCCCCAAGGCAAGTCCTTTGTGCCTGCAGCTGATGGCCAGTGCTCAGGGCTCTGTGCTGGCAGAGCTGAGCACCAGCAGCCAGATCCAGCAGCAGCTGCATTCCAGCTGCATCTCAGCTCCTGCTGCTCCTCACACAGGCTGCAGCAGGGCCCAAGAGTCCCCCTGGCTTTGTGGGGCTTTCCCAGCTGCTCCTCCAGCAGCGCCGTCAAGCACAAATTCCACTGCTCACTGACCATCTGAAACTAATTCACTGTGTTTGGAACCACGCTTGCTCTGACATTCCCTCGCCAAACAAGACACGAGGAATGAGGAAAATCAGAATCAAGGAGCTGAATTCAATAGTCGTGGAAGGGAAATCTTTATCTTCACAGAGTCCTGTGGCCAAGTGGCTCAGATTTTCCCTTGCCAATGGTTCCAACCTGAGTGCTGAACTGAGTAACAAGTTCTCAGGGGAATAAAGTTCTCTCCTGAAATTCATAAGCAGCAAAGCCAAGACCAGGATTGATGTTGTCTGCACATCCAACAGCTGTGCTGACCCTGCAAACCCCACAATTCTTGCTAAAGGGACAGTGACAGCAGCAGCCAAGCACCTTCTCTACCAGCCCCAAATGGAGAGAACAGAACGACAAATAAAAGGAGTTTGCCTTTTATCTGTGAATTTTGAGATTTAAAAGTGCCTTGAATATGCATCTTAAATGAGCAAAGAGGTGATCCTGAGCCTAAAAAGCAAGAAAAGGGATTGGAAAAGGTCAGCACAAACAGGCTCCACACAAAACAGAACCTTGTATTCAGGGTCTGTCGGCATCTGGAACTATTTGCGAGCAGCTGCTTCTGAGAAGTACCATGTGTGGTCAAGCACTGAAAAGGAAGAATGTGCTCAAACCCAGGGACATTTGCTGGAGAAAAGGTTTTTGTGTGATTCATGTGTCTCCCATGTCTGTTAACACTGAAGAGTGGAGAAAAGCTGTATTATTTCTGCAAGTCATCAGTCCTGCGCACAAGGGAAGAAGCAACATCTCCACCAAGGTTCTACTGCTCCAGAACTGAGGAAAGGCCTTTTTTATCAACTGCAGACACACTACTGGGAAACTGGGGGAAATTAAGTAAAAATGACGCATGGACTTTGCACAGAAAGGGCTGTAAGCTGGGGAGATGTCCAGGGAGATCTAACACAGAGATTCCAGCAGGTTTCCATGAAGTATGTGACAAAACTGCTATCACCTCAACAAGGCTAAAAACACTGCATAAACAAAGCCCAGGAGCACAACACAACTTCAGAATCAATACCTAGTTGGAGTTTTGGTTCATTCTGTGCTGCTTACATACACACACACACACACAGACACACACAAATATATATATGCACACAGAAACTGCCAGAGTTCTCCTTCTTCATTTTGGTTCTGTTTTAAAGAAAAAGCTTCCCATTTTGCACTCAGAAGCAATCAATCATGGATGCTTTCATAAGCAGGGGAAAATATAATTCAGGTGTTCATCTGCATTCCTAAACCAGACCATGAAGTGTGCCATTTTAAAACAACAAACTTCATTAGAAACAGCAAACTTTTTTAGGGTGAAGCTGGTAAGGAAAGCCAAGGTGAGGAGGTAAGGAAGTTCCAAGTCCTCCAGGACAACACTGCGCCTGCACACCACATTAACTGGGAGAAAAGGGAAGGAATCAGTATGTCTAACACGGCTTATTCCCTGCTTGTGGGGAAGAACTCCACTTGTGGTGCTGGGAGCTGTCACAGCAGTTTTTCCAGTAGCATAATTATCTCCCTATGAAACTTGCTTCCCTCTCCAGAGTCCAGAGGGAGGAAGGAGGGGGTGTTTGCCTTTTCTTTCCAATAATGAACCCCTGGCTGGCAGCCTCAGTAGCTCTGCTCTGTTTCCCAAACTCACACTGGCTCCAAGGCTGCAGATGGAAGCTCAGCTCCTCTATAATCCCAGCGACTACATCCCAACACGTCCCATAAAGAACAACTCTGGGCTTTGCCAGAGCAGCCCCCACACATGAGCAGCAGAGCTCTGACACTTTCACAGCTTCCCAGGGGGATTTCAGGATCAGATATGGAAGTGATCAGAGGCTTGTTAATCTCATTATATTGCTCCTGCAAAAAGCTATGAGCAACCATGGCAGTATCGAACAAATTAGTTTGTATATGAAAAAAGTCAACACAGTTCTGGTCAACCTTCTGGGCATGACTTTAATGGCTCTTTGCAACCACAAATACCAGGATTTAAGAATGACCATCCTGTGAAATTGGTATCTGGTGTGTGTCAGCCTTGTTTCCCCCACTGTTAATAGAGAACGGAGATTCCCAGCCCATGAAAATCTGTGTTTTCCTGTGTGCCCAGAAGCAGCTCCCCTGGTACCACACGGAGCTGGGAAAGTCCCCATAAAGGAAGCTGTCACTGAGCATCAGATGAGACCTGGCAAGATGAAGACATCTTCTTGCTCTATTTTTCACAAGCCATGCCTTGTTTCTGGCTAGGCGAGTCCTCCAGCCAGCCTGCCCTCCTCTCAGTGTTCCAAATGAGACCAATTCAACCCCAGAAAAGGCTCAGATCTGCTCCTACACTCTGGCTGGTCCCTGGCCTGACACCATCAACAGTTGGTTCTGCCACAGATTTTGCTTATGCAAAAGTATGTTAAAAGGAACCACTGCCTTTATCCTCAGAGGAGAGTGCCTGAGTACTCAACAGCTGGTATCAAATTTGTTAGGACACATGCCCAAGGTCAAAACCCACTCTCATTTTACCTGTGGCAAGGGGGTTTGCTGGGTGCTTGATGCTGTTCAAAGTTCTTCTAAAGGAAAACGTGAAAATCTGGTCCTGGTCTCCCTTCCCATCACTCCAAATTATGAGATTTGCTCATAAACCATGAAAAAAAAATTACCAAGTAGTTAAGTGCTCTTCTTATTTACCTTTTGACTCTCAATTGCATGAACTCTGGGTTGTCAAAAGCTTTTTCCTAGCACATCTTTATTAGAACACAAACAGATTTTACAGAGCCACTGTAAGCATATGCATTTAACAGTTCGATATTTTACGTAAATAATTTTTTAAAAAGCATGGCATGCACTGGCCCAGCACATTTACACTCCCTAAACAGAAGCCAGCACAGTGACACTGCAAAGAGATACAATGCACATTTACAAATGACATTTATCTCATACAGCAAGCAAACCTATTCCACTAAAGTATCAGTAAGAGCAACTGCACAGAGAACAGCAGGCTGAAAAGGCTTGGAAATATTGTATTTATTATTTCTGAAAAAGGTTTGTGATATCTTCTTATGTTTCACTTTCAAAAGGACAAAGCCTTCTGAAATACACAAATGAAAACAAGTGGCCAGAGAATCAAGCCTGTTTGCACGGTTAAAATACTCCTTAAGGGCTGAAATCTCATCTGCCACATTCCAGTCCTGAACAAGGTTTGGAGCACTAATTTATAAACCCTGGGGCAAAAAACGTTGAGAAATCCTTGACTATTCAATAGCCCTGTGAGTAGGAAAATCTCTGTATAATGCACCAGGAAAGGGAGAAAGCCCAGCCCGCGGTGTTCATTAGTGTCACACTCGGAACAAGGACACGCACCCGGTGATCCGGACCCAGTGGAGAGTCACAGCCACAGAACTGCCCCTTCCAAGGGTGGTTAAATCCCACCAGGGCTGCACACTGCACTAAATCCATCTGCCAGGAGAAGGCAACCAGCACTGCTGCCTGTGTACCAGCTCTGTGTCCAGGAAAACATCATCTCTTATTCCGGAAAAGCCACAGGATCCTCCAGCTAAAACTACCCCCAGCTTGTACTGTCTGAAGCAAGAAACAAAGAGCTGAGTTAAACTCTCCTCAGTGCTAATGAACAAGGGCTCTCTGGTCTTTAACATTATGAGAAGTCCTTCCCCAAGCTGGATTAACTAGAGAATGTAGGCCTTCAAGGAGCCTCGGAGTGAACTGGAGTAGGAATGGAACCAGCAGCAATGCTGTGTCACCTCTGGAAGCTTCAGGACTTTAGTCAGGTGTGGGACCTGCTGACAGGAGAGGCAAGGCCCAACCCTTTAAAAATGCAATGATCTGACACAGATGATCCAACAGATCCAGCCTGTTCCTGGGCATGCCTGGCTCTGCCCAATACAGCCACTGCAACCAAGCGTGGCCTCTGCCACCACAAAGCTCCTTGGACCAGTCTGAAGGAAAACTGGAACAGATCTTTTAGCAAGTACTGCACTTTTACTGCTGTTTTACCCAGAGGAGGAAGCAAACTAGATTAGATGTGGATTGTGTAAGGAAAGGCAACTGATGGAAAAGCAGGTGTTACACCACCTCCAAGGTGTCTCTAGAGGTGCTGGGATAACTAATTCCACAATCACATTTTCAGAAGGAGTGAGCACGGGGTGTAAGAGAAGCTGGAATACAAATGACACTTTAAAGTAAGGTACTAAGTTTAAATTCTTACCCTCCTTCTCCTGTCATCCCCACTCTAAATGGCACAGGACCTTCCCATCAGCCAAAGGAGCACCTGGGAGTGTGAAATGCACCCAGGTGCTGAGGGTTATACCTAAGCTTCTTTCTGGATCCCCGATTCAGGCATGTTTGCAAGCTCCAGAAACAGCACGCACAACCTCCATCAACAAAGACACAAGAGCGAGCAGCTGCACCACTCCATCCTGGAAATGCCCTCTCCTTCTCAGCCCCTGCCACTGCATCCTCTCACTACTACCAATATTCAAAAACAAAACAAGGTGTGCATCTGCCCATTTCTTCTTTTTACATGAAAAGACACTGGAGCCTACCCTGCTCTGACTCAACAGCTAACAAGCTTCCTGCTTTGGTCTTTATCCTCAGGACTGGGAAGCTCAGATCCCATCCCCATTCCTCTGCTTTCTGTCCATCACCATCCACTGTTTCAAACTCACCTTATTTCTCCTTTACACCAGGGATTCTGTGGGGTTTTTTTGCTCGTTTCTTCAGACTGATAACTGAATCGAAGCTGGGAATAACATTCCTTTCTTCAACATAGGTGAAAGCTAAGGGATTTAATTCCCTTTAATGGCAACTATCAGGAGCAGAATATCAAAAGATTAAACTGTGGTTCCTGATACCAGAGCATGAAGTTTGCATAAAGTGTCAAATAAGGAGAAATGGTTCCACACAAAGAAAGATTAAACCAAAAAGCTCGACAAAGTGGGATTAAATGATTATTTCTGTATTTTTTTATATAAATACCGAGAATATGTCATACAGGACATTATTACACTGGTTGTTGCAAAAAGACCCGGGGGAGCCAAGGACGTGCACACTAAGGGTCTGATAAAATTGTCCCCTCCTTGTATAAGAGAAAATGTGGGATTTTTTTCCACGGAAAGCATCGCGGGGGCCCGGAGCCCGGGAAAGCTGTGTGCCAGAGCTGGAGGGCACGTGGAGGTCAAGAGAAGAGGCAGCTCAGCCATGAGCAGGGGACACTCCCTGACATCCAAGTTATCCAAGCTGCCTATGCAAAGCACCAGTCCTGAACATCAATCTCCCAGCCCAGCTCGGAGATGTTCCCCATCCCAGGAACATGGACGGCTCTGCCCCTGTCCTCCCAGCCACCACCCTGGCATGAGCTCAACACTGCTGCTTTCTGTCCCTTTTCCCTCCAGCCCCAAAGCCACTGTTATGGGCAGGGCAAGGGCTGCAGCCCTCCAATGTGCCACTCAGAAAAAGATGTTTTTCTGCAAGAAAATCTGCATCAACACAGCACATTCGCTGTATATAATAATACACACATCAATAACCAGCAAACTCCCCGCACTCCAAGCATCCATCAGGAATGCTGGACTGAGAGCAGGAAGTTAAAAATACTCCTATAATCCTGTTCAATGCAAGCTTTGCTTCTGAAAAACAATACCAATTTCATCTCTGTGCTAAAAGGCAGGACATGAGCAAGACATCTGCCTTCAGAGCGCCAACCATAATAAGCTCATCCTGAGTTCTGTCATACTCTGGACTCTCTGCACAAGTGACCAAAAAAAAGGGGATGTCACTGCCAGAACTAAAACCTATTTAATCTGCAGACTTCATGGATGACAAGATCCATTTGGAGGAAAACTGCGTAGATTTTACCAAACCACTGCTAAACTTTGTCTGTCTTCAGCCAGAAACCTCATACTGCACATACTGACACTGCCAGCTTCTCACAAATATCAGAGCTCTCATTCCCAAGAGAATTCACACCAAACACAAATCCTGTAGTTCCTATTTACAAAATCCCCTCTGGCAAGTACGTGGCTCTATCCTTGGGTAACAATCTATTGCCAATATATTGCATTTTATGCTTTTTCCATGACAAAGGAAGCTGGGGAGTGTAAAGCCTTCAGCATTAGCACACTAGACACGGTTAATTTTTAAATACAGTTTTGTTGCCAAGTAGGTGGAACCAAAATTTTCCAACTACCTTTCTCACAGTGCCCAAGTCAGACAATGAGCAGATATCCAGCAGCAGCTTTCCTAAGGATAAATACTTCCAGGAGGAAAGAAAACACAGACAAATTCAAAGAAATTTTGCAGTACTGATGTAAGTTGATGTCTCCTTCGATTTCTGGCAGTGTAAGTGAAGTAGGAGGAGTCAGCATAAATTACCAAGACTTTGTTGGTCGTGTCTTAAACAGTGAAATAAGAAGCTGCCTCTCCAGCTTTTGGCACCTTGGTTCATAAATAACTTCTGGTGTGGTACAACCACCATGATCTGTAACCCAGGTAGGTGGTAATAGCAAATTTTAAATGATACTGGGTCCACAGCTCTGTTCTTTTTTCCTCATCAGTAAACATTTATTCACTCTTAGCCCTGAAGCAGAAAATCCCAATTGAACTGCAGCAGCACCAGGCAAACTCCCTATCAGCCATGGCACAAACGCGAGCCCAGGGTAAAGGAGGTGATTTGCCCTGAAGATATCAGGCACTGCCTCATTCCACAAGAATTCTAACAACACACACATGATAACCTGGTCCTCCAGAACTACTGCTCCTAAACCCATATCCCATCAACAGCTCTTAGTTATCCATAAGAAAGGGAAAAAAAATATGCTCAGCACAGAGCCCTTGTGACTCACAGAGCTGCTTTCAGACAAAGTACACACTGTGTGCTCCTCTCTGCTATGCACAGGATATAGTACATTTTCTTAATAGAAAAAATGAATTTTCTGTCACGCTGATAACCGCATTCTACACATTTTACCCGCAAATGCCTCAAGGACTGCTGTCACCAACAGGACTGGATGCAAAATTAGACTTTGTGTGCTTTCTCCACGCTGGTGGGAGCTACACAGCACAATGTGGCTGAAGAAGGCAATTAACCTTTCTCCATTCAAACGCTCAACCGCTTAAGACACACAGTCATTTACATGGGTTTAAAAATACAGCAAATATTAAAATGAACTTGCATTGGCTGGGTGGAAACGCCACGCTTGCCTTCCTTGCTCTACATTTTCATTAGGCATCGCCGGCTCTGCCCAACTGTGAAACAATTACATCCCTCGGAGATACGGTCTCAGCACGCCATTGATAAGGGTTAAACTAAAAGAGGGGAGAAGGGAGGCCCGTCCCGGAGCAGCGTCCTCTGAGGGTATGGCTGGCACTGACCTGTGCGATCCATCGAGGCCGCTCCCGGTTCCGGCTCCAGCTCCGGTTCCGGCGGTGCCCGCGGCGAGCGCGGCCGAGCGGCTGCTGGGGAAGGCGGCGGCGGCGCCGGTCCCTCCCTCCATGTTGCGTGTACGGCACACAGCGCAGAGCAGAGCAGAGCACAGCACACAGCACAGAGCGCACAGCACAGAGCACACAGCACCCAGCACCCAGAGCACAGCACCCACCACAGAGCACCCAGCACAGAGCACACAGCACCCAGCACCCAGAGCACAGCACCCACCACAGAGCACCCAGCACAGAGCACACAGCACCCAGCACCCAGAGCACAGCACCCACCACAGAGCACCCAGCACAGAGCACACAGCACCCAGCACCCAGAGCACAGCACCCACCACAGAGCACCCAGCACAGAGCACACAGCACCCAGCACCCAGAGCACAGCACCCAGCACAGAGCACACAGCACCCAGAGCACAGCACACAGCGAGCGCAGAGCAGAGCACAGCACACAGAGCGAGCACAGAGCACAGCACAGCACCCAGAGCACAGCACCNACAGCACAGCACAGAGCACAGCACCCAGAGCACAGCACACAGCACAGAGCACCCAGCACAGAGCACCCAGCACAGAGAGCACACAGCACCCAGCACCCAGAGCACAGCACCCAGCACAGAGCACAGAGCACAGAGCACACAGCACCCAGAGCACACAGCACACAGCGCTCAGAGCACGCACAGAGCCGCGGCGGTAGCGGGATGGAGCTGCCGGGGGAAGGAAGGGGCAGCGGCCGGGGCAGGGGCAGGGGCTACCCCCGCGCCAGCCTCGCCGCGATGCTCCCGGGTTTAACTCCCCCAAAAAGGACTGTTTATGAAGGAAAAGCACAAGGCAGCTCGCGGGTCTGGGCTCCCATCCTGCCCTCCCTCAGCAGCACCGATTCATGTTTTCCTGAGGCTTCTACAGGCATTTCAGCTGTAACCCTTTCCCAGCTGCAGGAGGAAAAGGCATCTCGATTTGTCCTGAGCACCTCCATCCCCGTCCCTCGGATCCACGCAGGGATGTTTTCACCTGCTCTGCATGATCCGACCCCTAAATAACACTTAAACAAGTGACCTTACAAGAGTACGATGCATACACGCAGGAGTTATTCCCAGTTCTGCCAACTGGTTAACCTTGGATGTATCACATTAATGTGTTTGTTGTTCTGCTTCCTCCTTTTGGAAAACGGGTAATATTTACTGCATTCCCAGACTTGTAAGCCTTAATTTATTTCTCTGTTTATGTAGCCAGTTTGAAAAGGAGCTATGTAAAAACTGCTATTACAATTTCTAGTTCATACACCAAACCAGAAACAAGAAATAATTATTACAACCCAACTTTCAGATCCCATTAAAAGACTGAAATCCTTCACCAGACCAGCAGTGCGGCAGTGAGGATGATGAGCTCTCCATCCGAGGCACTGAGGTCTAGCAAATAAGAGGAGAGCCTGGATAATGGATGACACTCAGTCCTGGCTGGGCCATCAGCTTGTTGTGTGACCTTCATCAAGTCATTTTAATCTTTCTGTACGGGTACAGAATGCAGAGCTGTTCTCACTTCTGTGAAATGGCCCAAGCTTTTCTGTATTGTTATCACTGCTACTCCTGCCGGAGGCTGAAAGGTACAAGCTAGAATTTGTAGCAATACTGGATATTGTCCGGCCGCAGCCCGGGGAAACTCCATGTGGAATCTAAAGGTTTTGCACATAGCTCCTTTCAACTCAGTGGGATGCTGAGGGTTATCAGTGTAAGTGAAGATATTGGGAAGGTGAAATATTGTATGCTTTTTGGACTCAGCAAGACACCAAGTTCAGAAAGACAAAAAGATTTCCAAAACACCACCTTTTTGTTTAAAATTCAACAGAAGAGGCTGCACAACCCCAAATTATACAGAACAGTCCATGTAAGTGTTCTTTTTTAGTCTGTAATAGTTGGATCAGTGCTGCTTGCTAAATGCTGTGTAACTGAGTGACAATAACCCCGTTCATCAGCCCTGATGCCTAAGGACACAGCCAGGCCAAGCGTGAGCTCAGCACTTACAGGAGACAGGGAAGATTCAAGCTTGGCAAAGCTGAGCAAAGTCAAACAGGTTATACCCGTTCTGTGCCTAGAAAGCTTAATGATCCTTTCCAAATCCCTCTTTCCCAATGCTAATTTTTCTTTGTTTCACCAAAACAGACATGCAGGAATGGGACAACCTAAAGATAGAAGAACTTAATAGGAAACAACATGTCCATTTAGGAAAAAAAGCTGTTCTCATTTTGCATCAGTGGCCTCTGGGCTGCAGGAGCTGTTTAAACACAGCCGTCACCTGCAGCTCCCAGTGACAGAGACCAAGGGATCCTGGGTGGATTCATCTCAGGGATGATAAACCTGGGCTTGACCTCTCTGACTTGAGTGGGGAAGTTAATTCAAGTTCCAAGACAGGAGAAAACAGAAGCACACCGAGAAGTGAAGGATTTGCATGAAGACAGGAGGACAGAGCCAGGGCAGAGGTCCCCAGTGGTCCAAGACCCCAAAGCACCAACAGAATGAGAACACAAGGTGAGAAACCTGGTGGTAATTCTCCACCCAAGTGTACTACAATAAAATACTCCTCCCTAAGGTGACCACAGATAGAAGATAAACCTCTGCTTAAAGGAGGTTTAAAGTTAAAACCCAGTTCCATAGCTCCTGGTGAACAGTATTCAATCCAAGCTGAATGAAACAGAACCAAAGCAAAACCAAAGCCATCACTTCAGAAAGTGATAAAGCATAAACGCACAACAGACACTGTCCACACAGCATCTACTACAGCTTAAGGTTTACTACCCTGCTTAGAGGAGTAGAAATAGCTGTGGGGAAAAATTAGGGAAAGGTATTCACTACAGCACCAGGAGACTCTTCCAACTACCTGGAACCTATGACAAGCAGAGAGAAAGTGCATTTCAGTGTGGAGAGATTGAGCACTTGCACTCCCTGCATAGGCAGGTGTTGGGGGCACAGCAGAGGATTGTATCCTGCTGCTGCTTCCCATGTTCCATGCTGAGATCCCACCTCCAGCTCCTCTCTCCTCACCAGGGCTACCTGTTCTCTTGCACTTCAGCTGCAAACCCACCAAGGCCAGAGCCTCTCTTGCTCTTTATCTGTACATTTTTCAGTGCAGTACAGCCTTTTTCCAAGGCCAGGGCTCAGGACTGTACAGCTAAATAGTAATAACGATTTTGTTTCACAGCTAACTAGAATTCACCAGTTACTAGGAACACCACTGTGCATGTCCAAGAGTCACATTTAAAAAGGTCTTTAAGATGTCTCTTAGACAACCAGGCTCAAAACTGCTACGGTTCGATGTAACCTCACAGGTTTCCTGCACATGGGCTGGGTTCTTTCTGCTGGAGGTAAGTTTTGACAGTAATGGATCATTTTTTTTTTTAATGCAGACAAGATGTCTCTCCAGTCACTTTGCTTTCCCTCTGTTTAGGGCTTGACTTATCACAATAACAAAATGAAATTAAATGTGTGACTCAAGTTGGGGGCTTGTTGCTGTTTTTTCAATTAGGAGAGCAGAGCAGAGAGGTATCATGAACTGCAAGCTGGAACTTGCTGGTAAAACGGCAATTCGCTTGGAAACATTTTATCTCTTGATCCTTGGAGTAACAGAGGGTGGCTCAGAATCAAATGCACACTCCAACCTGGAAAGCTGCTCTATGACACAGTTGCACCCATGACCAATTTATTTAACTTCAGATTGATAGAGCTAACACGGAAAATTTGATTACATAACGATTCAGCTTTCTACCACCTAAATATATTTTGGGAAGCTGCAACAGCAACTGCTGTTTCAGACAATTCTCTCCTAACGAAATTTCTGTCAACCACTTAAGGAAAGAACAGGATTATGCAATTCTTTATCACTTCTCACCTCTGCCAGTACTTTCTTTCTACCTTTGATAGTTTGTCTGAGTTTAAACACTATTCCATTTAAGAAAATAAAATCCTCTCCAAGCAAGAGAGGATTTTAAATATAACTTCTTCGATTCCTTGAGGTTATCTAGGCAGAGAAAGACCAAGGATGCTGCAAGCCTTCCTCCCTTGCTTTTTGCATAATTTTTCATTAAATTCAAAATGGATTGCCATTAATAATGCATGCATGATAAGACACTGTAGGATCGCTTTTGTTACCAAAAGTAAATTAATTTAATACGAAAATAGTTCATTCTTAAGATACACATATTTTTGAGTAATTATTTGAAGCACCACCATTCTTGTAGGGTATTTTACAAACACAAATTTAGCTGAAGTGCTGCTCAATATGCAATGAAGCAAGTTCAGGAAACAAAAAACAACTGGACAGCTGGAACCAAGAAACTAAAATATTTAAAAGAAAATCTTGCTGCTAGCCCAAGTTGAGAACTATTTCATTGCTAATTAATGATACAGGTCACAAACTGCTCTCTCATGAGGATTATGACAGGACATTTGCCTCCACCAGACAAAAAGCGCAGTTGTTCAGGGCCTGTTTAATATGATTTTATATGAAAAATGGTGGTTTTATACTGGAAGGACTCGGTGAATCACAGCACAAGAAAGAGAAAAGCAGGCTGCACTTAGTGACTGACCAAACATATGTAAAAGCCCTTCAAGCTGTGCCCACATCAGAGGCTCCTCAAGCACGAGTAGGGCTGGATGAGCCTCTGAAAGGCTGTTTGCAGCCATGCTCCCACATGAAGACAAAAGTGCTGAGCAGGCACCTCCCAATCCCTGTCCAGAGGGACATTCCTGCACATTCTCCTGTGCAAGAGCTACGCCCAAGGCTCCACTTTAAATACAAGTGTACTGCCACTGCTGCACACCTCCCAATAATCACCCTAAGGGCCATTTACCCAGCTACGTGTTATTGCACCTCCAGGCCAGTTACTTCATCTCCAGACCTCTGTCCTGCTGAATTCCTTGGTATAGACCTTGGGTTTGGGATGCCCAACCAATCTGCAGAAGGTGTGTTACTGATTTCATAAACTGCAGAGTGTATGTGTTTATCAGGGAAAGGAGAGGAGAAGCAATTCAGGATCTCAACCTGATTCTCAGCTTTGCAACCACCTCATGGCAGGAGGGTGAATGGGATGTGAAGACCAAGCTCCACTCCCACTGGGTACCTAACGTGGGATGCTCCCAACCAAGCCTTGTGTTTAAACAGGCTGTAAAAGGAACACACAGCAGCACAGTCATTGCTAGAGATGCCAAGCAAACACATGGAACCAAGTGTCCCACCTCTCCCTCCTAAACCTGAGCCAAGCTGAGCCATCAGGTGCTGTACCTGTGCAAAGACATTGGCACATTCTGTGGCACTCCTGCACAACCCTAATGCTGCAAAGCCTGACACTGCACAGCCAAGCCCACACAGAAAACTCAGATCCTTTCTTAAGAGTTTGCATTATAAAATGCACAAGTGTCAAGCTCCAATTGAATACTCAGACTTCAGACCAGACACAGCACACAAAGAGGAAGCTAAGGAGTCCCTACCTTGCTCCAAGTCCTGCATGGCACACACAGCATGTTTCAAAGTCATGAACCACAATCTTCACTGGTGGAATCCTTACCAGAAGAAGAAACAGGAACTCCCTGCAACTTACTGTTAGCAAAATCTTATTCCAGGGTAAAGGGAAACCAGCCTTGTGGAGCAGACACTCAACTAGATGAGTAATTCCAGCATTCCCACACAGCCTTTCTTCCTCCCCCAAACAGTCTGAGCAAGCTGCTGCTCAGGACAAGTTTGTGCCTGTCCTGTGGTTCTGTGCCCAAGGTGTGTCTCTGTGTGTGATCCACCTGCTCTGTTCAGCACTGTCCATAATCTCTCAGCACCTGCCCTCAGGCAATGAGCAGGCACTCGGAGGTATTCCCCTCAAAAGTGTCTTAGACATGGCAAAAAAATAACTTTGCAGTGCAGGGGAAACAGCAACTCTAATTAAAAATTCACATTTTCACAAGTTCACCATGGAAAAATAGATCATCATTGTCACGGCTGCTCAGGAGCAGCTCATTCCTTGGACTTGTTTCCACTTGGCTTAAGACTTGAAAACCTGTCTCAATGAGCCTTGAGAAAGTGCAAGATAAGCTACAAGAATAAGAAAAACTCCTGAGGGATGGAGAGCAGAGATGTGAGAGAGGGAAGCGTGCACAGTAATTACCACACACAAGGGCTCAGTTTCTCCAGCCTTGGAGAAAACAGGAGCAGGTTTGGCAGCAGGGAGAAGTAGAGGCAGCTCACGGGAAGAGGTGTGTGAGCTCCTGACACTGCTGTGAAGAGCTCTGCCACCCTTAAAACCTTTGGCCAAGAGAGAAACTCTGTTCATTAAAGCTGGATAAGGGAAGGGGCCCACGAGGGAGAGGCACAGTTTGACTGAATGTGGTGGAAAGCAACCAAGTCTGAGCACGGGGGGAACAGATCAAATGGCAGCAGCACAGACATATTTCACTGGCCCCCAGGTCACAGCTCCCCTAGGTAACAGCATCTGGCTCTCAAAAGATAGCAACTCACAGAGCAGCTTCTTTTCCAGAGCAAGAGCTCTGCGCTTAGCAAGGACACAGAAAGAACATCTTGCAAGTGATTTGAGCATCCATGAATCTATAACCAGAGGAGATTGCACAGGAGTGGAAAAATTTCAAATGCTTCCCCCATCTGTCCATCCCTCTCCTTTCTGAGCATCGTTCCACATTTCCCCGAGACCCTTTTCAGCCTAGCTGCTCTTTAAGTACAAGCTGATCCTCTCTTTTGTCATATGAACTGAAAACTGTGTGTCGGTTGTGAGTGCTGTGGACACTCCAGACCACCAGAGCAGTGCACCTTCAGGCTGCAGGAAGGTATCCCATCGGATTGCAGAGTCCATCCTCTGCAACAGGCGTGGTCCAACTCCACACCTGCACAGCAGGAAGCTTCCCATGTGGAAGAGCTGGGAATTGCATTAAGCATTGCTGGTGTAGCTGTCAGGCACTCGGTGTCTAAATACAAAGTCCTACAAAAAACTCCAGTCTGCCTTTTCCCCAGGTGTAAAGCTGGCAATGAGCTGCTCTGGTTTTATATTAGGCAACCATGATTTGACTCACAGGAATATAATAGTAATAATAGCTCTAGCAATAGTAATAGCTCTAGCAATAATCCTGCCTCTATCTCACCTCAGTCCTCTCCTGGATGAAAGCTTTTATTTGAAATATCCCCCAAGACAGCTGCAAGGAGAAAAAGAGAGGAGAAATTCTGTCCTCTGTGTCACTGCCTGCTCTTATCACAGCCATCATTCTCCTTTCACTCTGACTAACCCTTTTTGAAACAGGGCTACAGTTATGCCTGTTCAGACATTAAAGTTTGCAGATATTGTTGTTTAAGTACCTCCATCTGTACAGTCTCTCATCTCTCAGTTCTTCCTAATCGTGTGTGGGTAGTTAAACCTTCCTTCTCCACACTCAGCACCCAAGTACTTCATCTAGTAAATGATATTGCTGGTGACCTCCCTGTGAAAAGCAGGAAGTTGAAAGTCAGAAGAGCAATGACTAGTGCAGCATTCCCAGAGCTGCCTGTGTAACCTCTCAGAGATTGCACTCAGTGTCATGCCAAGTTCTCCACATTAACCCATAAAAGAAGGTGCACTATTTCCTCAGCGATCGGTGATTTGGGACTGATGAGGAAGTCAGGGCACACATCCCAGGAGGTGAGCTTGTGAATCCTGCAGGAAGCTTCATTTGACTGAAGCTGGATTCTGCACAGACACTACTGCACAGGAAGATTTCTTTAAATGACCCCTCATGACCTCTGCCTTACTCTCATATTATTAGAAGACATTTTCAGAATTGTTCCTCCTCTACTTAGGTGTTTTTTAAGCCATATCGAATGCCCCAAAACCTAAGACCCAACTTTCACTTTGCCCTGCTCTTCACATCTCTCTTCATTGCTTCACTTCATCAGGTTCCTACTCAACTGCTTTCTCTTTTTCAAGTTCTCATCCTTTGTTTCCTGCTCTCCAGCTTATCACCCTGCTTTCCCACACGCATCCTTCATTGTCCTGCTGTGACTTCAGCCCTTCCACAACCTCTTATCCATATTCTTCTTTCCATTCTTTCACTCCTTCATTATCACAAAATGTGCTGGATCTCCTTTCCCAAGCATTGCTTTCTAAGAAAATACTTTACTCTGCTACAATTAAAAAGTCAAGTATTTTCAAGCAAGACTTGCAATTTTTAAACTAAGGAGAGAGGTTGGAAAAAGCTGAGGAATACCATTTGGTTTTAGTTTTTAACACTGTCTTTCTGCTGCCCCATAATCAACATTTTATCCCCACAGCTTTGATGGGCAAATTAAATGCTAACGAAGTCCAGTCAAAATTAAATCAGTTATCCAGAGGTCTTGACACAAGCATTGCCACTTTGACACCAAGAACACTTGACAAAGTACAGGATTAGCTCTCCCAGGTCATTTATCCAGACATGGGACACCTTGTTATGCTAACAGAGATTTATTTTCTTGGCTCTGGAAAAATGGCAACACAAAGCATTCCATCTCCAAGCACAACACAAGTGACAGTCTCTCCTGTGCTCTGCAGCAAGTCTGAAAGCTGAAGAAGGGAAAGAAATGCAGGTAAATCAGCTGGGACTGCTGCAGGGAGACAACACACAGTGCTGTCAACGTGGGAGACACAGGAGAAGAGGAAGGATCAGCTCAGTGTCTCACACACAATCCAGACAGTTCTGCACCGTAAGGTAGGACTGGGAGAGGAAAGTAGGAAATTCTTAGTATAAAGCTGGATTTAAAGCTTGTGTGTCAAACAACATCACACAGGTCACCTCAAACTGGGAACTCCCCTTTACATAAGGCTTCTTCAGCTGTGTAAAGGTATCAGAGCTTTTGGGAGGTAAATAAATGAAAGCCGTGAGGGAGCTACACTGGAAGCTCAGGAGTGACTTGGAACACTCTTCTGATACCTGGATGTGACTCTCACAACCTTGGGAAGGGTTGGAGTGACACAGAAGGTCAGGGAGCTCAGGAAAAGCCCAGGGAAAACCCAGCAGCATGGATAGGAGTGTTCAGAACCCTCTGAAAGAGCCTGGGTCCAGCACTGCAGCACCAATTACTTCCAAACACAATTAGCTGGAACATCCCAAATAAATGAAGTGTGGAGTTTGTCCTTCCCAGAAGGTGCTCCCTCAACACAGAGAAACAGCCAACAGAACAGAAACACAACATGCAGAAAGTTCCAAAATAGAGCTGAAATTTCTCACTGTTCAGGGATAGTCTTATCTTCGCCTGCAGGGCATTTATTTGGTCAGTCACAGTTCTGTATCTGCAAATCCTCCTCCATTCCAGTGCTATAAACACATGAGTATTTTGTTTTATGAGGCTTGAGTAATATTCATGGAAGCTGTCACTCAGTGTCTCATTCTGACTTTCACTCTGCATGGAGAAGGGCGAGATCACTGAGATCCTCAGGAGAGGATCGTTCTGCTCTTACTGGGGGTTTATTTTTGTGTTTAATCTTTGGAGAAGGGGATAATGCATGGAAATGTAGATCTTATGTTACATAACACAAATGTTGCAAAGCAAGAAATGCAGCTCCTGCTCCTACCCCCAAGGAAAACCAGTGCACCTCCAAGCTTTAGCTCATCCTCTGATGTTCCAAGGTAAGGATCAATTCTGGCTACCACTCAGAAAAATACACAAACAAAGCACGGAACATATTTTTATCCTAATCTTTTCATGAAAGATCACTCATTTTGTTAAAAACTGGACATAAATGTTTTTTGTTAAAAGATAAGTTCTGTATTTTCTCAAAGTACAGCTTTTGGGATGTTTTTTTCAACACCACTGAAAGCTTTTTAACGGCCCATAGTTAAATGACAATAAAATGGCTGTTTTGAACATGAAGAGGACTACGCTTTTTCTGAAACAGAAAGAAAAGAAGATGAAAGACAAATCTAATTTTCTCTCATTATAATGCATTGATGCACAGATTTTTGTTAATTGCTTTCCTTATGGGTATAATCTAAACACTTTAAGCTATAATAAACCTATGAAGCACCACAGGAAAATAGTAGAGAAAGAGCCTGGGGAATCTTTTAGCAAATTTTTCATTAGTTTTGCATGGAGAACACCATATGAGAAGCCTAGGTGTGTGTTATCACCAGAAAACATCAAAGTGTAATGGCCAGGGAATAAGGAAACACAGAAAAGGATATTCCAGCCCTGCTCCTCAGGCCCAACATCCAGAATTCCTAACACTCCCATTCCTGGAAGTCTCCAAGGCCAGGCTGGATGGGACTTGGAGCAGCCTGGTCTAGTGGAAGGTGTCTCTGCCCATGGCAGGAGGTGGGACAGGATGGGCTTTAAGATCCCTCCCAACCCAAATCATTCTGGCATTTCATTATTGGTTTGGTGGTAAAGGAAGTAACAAAAGCTGTTGAACACATGTACTAGAAAAACGAGCTGTACGGTGTTCCAAAAATATATCTCAGGAAAAAAAAAAAAATCAAGGTGTGTCCAGAGTAATTTACCCCAGAGTCAGGAGAGCTCAGCCAGGCTGGTTAGCACTGCAAGGCTGGGGCACCCTGGCTACCCAGCCCTCAAACCAGCCCTGCTGAACAAGTAGCAGGAAAGTTGGGAATTCTCCCCGCCAGGCTAAAAAGCTGTTTCCATTAAGTTTCCAGAATTTAATGAGCACATAAGATGTAAAAACAGCAGTTTAAAACCCAGTCTCTCCTGTCTTCACGATGTAACACTTCTAGACATCCCCATATCCACAGGTAACTAAAATTAAACACAAACTGGAAAATAGATTTAAAGCATTTTCTCAGTAACTAGAATGAACTGAGGATTTCATGCGCTATTTGTCTTCATGCTCACAGTTCTACAGCAAGGCTGGGTTTTACTTTAAGCACAGCCTTTTACACACTATATTCACACAGTGTAGCAGTTGATCATTTAGTTATAGGTAAAACCCAGTATTTTACACACATGCAATACTCTTTTTAACATACACTGGACATATTTCACTCAGCAAAAAGGTGGTATGCTTACAATTATTACCACTCCTTTTCCCTGTCATGGTTTGACATTGGCCAAATGCCAGGGACCCATGAATTTTCGCTTACTTTCTTCTGCTACAGTTGAGCAGAAGAGAGGAGAAAAAAATCAATGAAGGGCTCATGAGTTGAGATAAGGACTGGGATAAAACATTCTAAGGGCAAAACAGATTCAAATTTAAAGTCATAAAGTAAATTTATTATTAACAGAGTCAGAGGAGGATAATAAAATAAGCCTCTAGAACATATTTTTTTCCCCCCTGCCCCACCCTCTTTCCCACTGACAGCACAGGGAAAGAGGTAGTCATTTTTTGGTCAGTTCATCACTTGAGATCTTCTGTTCGCTCAGGGAGAGGAATCTTTCTTCTGCTATGCCATGGGATCTCTCTCACAGGCAAACAGTCTTCCCAAAACTGTTGTGGTGTGGGTCACTGGTTCATATGTTGCAGTCCTGTAAGGCCAGGCTGCTCTAGTATGGAAGTAAGGGCCTTTTCTGTCTATTTCTGGAAGAAGGGGCCTTCTCTCTTTATTTGGGTCTCCCACTGGATCACAGCTTTCTCTGGCATCCACCCGCTCCAGCATGAGCACTTTTCCCATGGGCTGCGAGTGGATTTCTGCATCCCCCATGGACTTCATGCATTACAAGGGCACAGTTTGTTTTACCATAGTTCTCAGCATGGCCTGCTGAGGAATCTCAGTTCTGGCTCTTTGGAGCACTTCCTCCTCCTCTTTTTCCACTGACCTTGGTGCCACCATGTTGTTCCCTCACACGTCCTCACTTCTTCGTCTTCCCTGACTAGAAGAAAAACTGCTGCCTGTAGGTACCATTGCCAACAAATTCCACCAATTCAAAGATTCTTGCAGATCCCACAGCACCAAAAGGTTGATTTCATCCAGGTTCTGCACAGGGGAGTCGCCCGCCACGTTTTCGCCATCAGCCACGCTGCCCCACTGCCACCGCACGGGCAGCGGCCACTGCCGTGGTGCCGGGGTTATTTAATGCCTCTCCTCATGCAGGGCTCCGGGAGGGAGATCCCTGCCTCTGCCCCCTGCCCTGTGCCCACAGCGTGGCTGGCCAGGAGCAGCCAGGCAGGCAAAGCTCGCCGCAGGCCATCAGAGACTGGCTCTGTCGGACCGTGGGAGCTTCCAGCAGCTTCTCACAGAAGCTACCCTGTGCACCCTGCCATCATTTCCTCCCCCACCACTACCAAAAAAACAGGCCGTGCCAAATCAACACACCCCTCCAAGTAGTTATCACAGATTTAATGGTAACAGCTTAAATCACTGGAGCTCAGGTCAACAACCTGAAGCTCCCAAGTCATGATTCAAGACCCTCCTACAAGTACAAGATGGAGGATCCATAAGGATGTTCCACTGTTGCCTGCCTTGCTGCAGTTGGTCATGCACAGACTTTTAAACACACATCTCAGTGACTGCTGGAGTTACAGGCTTGTGAACTGTGCTTGAGAGGATGCTGCTCTTGGGGGAAAAAACAGACTGCAGACAAACTCAGCCCCAGGAGTAAAAGAGAACACTTGTTTGTATCCTTTGTAACACCCTAATTATGGGAAAGTAACATTCCCCTAAAGCCACCTCGCTGGTCAGGCCACACTCTCTTCTAGTTCACAAACTCACTTTCATTATTTCATAAAGAACTGATTTATGCTGCTAGCATAAATCAAATTCTTCACAGTTTAAAGAGAAGGAAACCAATATAAGTTGCTAAATACAAGGTTTTCCTGAAAAGCACTACCTGAACCTTGGCTCAAGGCCTATCCCTCAGTCTTTCAGGGGGACAGGGACAGGATTTCTCAGACATCCAGTGCCAGTTATTTTAAACAGATCTCCAGAATCTACTTCCATGGACGTGAGGGCTCAACAGCATCAAAACTTCAGTACAAACGATGTCAGTAAATCAGAAGGGAATACAGGATAAGATACCAGCACCTGAGTGATTACTATCATTAAAGAAGCAAATAAACCCACTTTTCCATTCAATGAGTTAGTTCCAGCATTGACTGAACACCGCACTTCCAGCAGAAACATTCACCAGACTGAGGAGTCTGAAAAGCCGGAGAAGAAACTTAAGAATGGGGCATTAAATGACCTGTCTGAGCACACAGTTAATTACTGTGGGATATCAGTCAGGTCTCCAAAGTCCCAGCTCTGTCTCCCCATCCCTCACAGGCCATGCTGGCTCACCGATACTGATTCATCTTCCTCAATAAAGGAGGAGGAAGGAAAATCATCACAGGGGGCCAGCAAGGAAGGCAGAAAATCTCAATTTTGTTGAGCCAAAATAAGCCCTTTGAGCTCACCCCTGAGCACTCGCAGAAACCAAGCAAGTAACAAATTTTTTCACAGACTGTGAAAGGAAATGAGTGTTTCATTCAACCCAATATAAGATAATTGTGAATAGTGTAGCAGCGCAGCACATTATGCATCAGCAGAGAAGCCTTCAGTGAATCATGGGCAGCTGAAGATCAGACCTGCACCAGGGCAGAGCTCCTACACCAACCACCAGCACTTAACTACTGTGAGCAAGACACGATTCCCCACAGCACCTGCACAGGGTGACATGGCAAGGTAAGGCCATTGTTCCCAGGGGAACACACACGGATCCTGTGGAATCACAAGTGTCTATTTGTCCAGTCCCACCAGAGACCCCTCAAACCAAACACCTCTGATTTCTCTCCAGGAAGAATAGACTGTCCCTTTTTAAAGTCTCAACAATCCACACATGGCTTTTAAGATGTCTCGAGACTCAATTTCTGTAAGAAGAACAGTGCAAAATGAGTAAGTCACTATCTTTAAGTCAAACCTATAAAAAGAAACACGACTGTCAGACTCCTAGGTGACAACTGTGGGATGGCAGGTGACTCATGCCCTGGCACAGGCACACTGTAATTTGGTGCAAAGAAGTCAACATAATCGATATTTACAGGTGGGTATTTTTATTAAAAAGTGCTCATTTGCCACAACAGATTTAGACACTGCTCTCTGAATACAAATAAAAGCATCAGATGAAAAATTCTGCACCCCCCTCAAAAATAAATATGTCTTCAAACACAAATACATCTTCAAACCTGACCATGCAGATGGACATTTACCCTGGGTGAAAAGCATCACCAGAACATCCCCAATGGCACCAGTACCCAAAAGCACGGAGTGAGAGAATTTCTTCACAGAAAGGGTTGTTAAACACTGGAAGATGTCGACCCTCCTGCCCAGGGAGGTGGTGGAGTCCCCATCCTGGAGGTGTCCAAGGAAGGCCTGGACGTGGCACTGTCAAACCAGGACAGGCACTCAGTGCTCTGGGCTGGTGACGAGGTGGGGCTCAGGCACAGGCTGGACTCGATGGCCTGGGAGGGCTTTTCCAACCTAGATCCAACCTGATCCTGCAATTCTGTGACCACTCCATGGGGAACTTCTGAAATTTTTTTAAAAGGATCAGCACTATTATGCAACTGTTAAATATGTTCGTATTTCCAGCATGAAAACAAACACTGCCAACAACTCCTCAGGGACAAATCTTGGGAAGCACCAGAGAGATTTCAAGCACACGAGGTGATTACTTGGATGTTTCTGACAACCTCATGCCTGAGGGCTGCAATTGTGAACCAAGAACTGGTGGCAGAGCTGTTGCCTCTGCTAAGGGCCTCTGATCTGCAGCAGCAGTAATAGTCTTTTTTCTCTGTCCTATTATCTGGAAAACGAAATTAGAAAAAAACCCTAAACACATGCAATAAGCTTAGGAAAATCAAGATCTTATAAAAGAAAGACAATTTAAACTCTACTCATTGCACCACAGTTACATATGGAACACATTTATTTCTCAGGCTTCTAATGCTCACTGCAGGCTCTCCAAAATGATCAGCTCTTGCTTATAGATTTGCTTTTGGAATATAACCTTATACACAAGTTATTCACAGGACTTACCTGCAAGAAGGCCCAATATTGCAAACTAAAAACAAGACCATCCCAGTCATTTTAAATCACTACAGAAAAGCTCAGACACATCTTTTCCAGATCAAATAGGAGGACTCACAGCTGATTTCATTCCAATTCTGTTAGTGCCAAACATCCAGCATTCCAGAACTAGTAAATTGTGTGTCCAATGATCACTCGTAGAGTTCAAGGGGCTGATTTAAATGAAGACTATGAAAATGAAAGGGACTCAAAATGCCTGACTAGAGAAGTGAAAATTGAAAGTGATAGTTGCTCAGGGAAAGCATTTCTAAAAATGTTAAGTCTTACCAAGTGTGGTTTTAATAAAGATCTAAAGATTGCCATGTTTTTTTCTTGCTGTCCCTCACTCCCACCCCATAACAAAGTAACCTACAAGATGCAAAAAAGGCGAAAACAAAGTAAAGAAAAAGGAGAAACAAAGATTTTCAGTAAGAGAGGCTCTGTGTGAAAGAGAAGGGGGGAAGATATATTGGGGGGGAGAAAAGAAAAAAGGAGAAAACATTTTTAAAAAAGGAAGAGATTAAAAGAAACAAGCAATCCAAACAGTAATGCAAGTTAAAAGCATTAGAAAAAGTTTGCCTCTAAATGGAGAGCAGACACTGCAGAAAGAAAAGTTTGGGCATGCTGAAGCACCATAATTTATGGAAAAATGCAACTAGGCAGGTTCCCTAAGTGGAACCCACACCCTTGTGAACCAGCACATCCAGATGCCTTTTCCTTCCTTGACACTTCTGGGGTAAGTTCCCTCTTCCAGAGTACACAGTGACCAACACATCAACCTCGGGTTATAGCTACAGAACTGCTGCCTTTCATGTATCTATTCTACCCAGAGAAGCTGTGGCCACCCCATCCCTGGAAGTGTCCAAGGCCAGGCTGGACAGTGCTTGGAGCAGCCTGGGATAGCAGAAGGTGTCCCTGCCATGGCAGGAGTGCAATGAGATGGGCTTTAAGGGCCCTTCCAACCCAAACCATTCCTGATCCGTTCTCGAGATGAAGATCCACAGCTCCCTGTTAAAATGTTAATTCTAAACAATGTGCCACAATCTGAAGTTCCACACAGGAACAGAACTTAAATTTCATGCCTAGAATAGGATTTTAAAAGGGTTATATGGGTTAAAAGTGACCCACCGGGCAAACCACTAACTGAAATAATGGTTCCAAATACATCTTTTGGCAGAAGATGAAACCAGTAAGTGATATTCCTCAGCAAACTCAATCCCAGTGCCTGATGCCCAAATGATTTCCCAGCATTGCTTCCAAAGCAGAACAAGCACAGAAATATTTATTACAAAAAAGATAAAATAAAAATCACTTGACATAATTTTACTATCACAGGCAGGAGAAAGACAGGTGAAGAAGGAAAGGGCTACAAATATTCCTGATTTAAGCTCCTACACAGCAGGCAAACTGATGGATTTGATGCATTCAGCAATATACCCTGTCTCTAACCAAATCTACTCCAAAAACATTCCTGGGGCAGCAAAAGTAATGTTTGAGCCCTTTGGAGACTGAAAAGAGGTTTTCTCAGTTCGAAGGCAGTAGCAGAGCTGAGCACAGACTCTGGTGCAGCTGAGGACTCTGCCTGCCAGGACAAAGCACAGGAGCCCAGCCCAGCTGCAGGGAAGGAGCTGCAGTCTCAGGGACTGGAGTCCTGGACCCATGAGTGGTGCCAGGCAGTGCTGTCCCTCGGGAAGATGCACCAAGAAGTGCACAAAGTGCTGTGTACACAAGCCAACATGGTGCATCAGCCTTGTCTGCCTTCACTCCTGTCACACAGCCCACCTACTGGCACAGGATTTCCCTTTTATCTAAACTAAAGCTTTTAAAGCAGAGTAATGCAAATGTTACCCTTGCTGTGACTGGATTCCTGGGCATGGGACACAGTAAGCCCTGATTTAGCCAGAGATCTCAAATTAAAGCCTTTATGGATTTTTGTCAAGTGATATAGTATTTAATTTAGCCCTTTTAGGTGGGCTATATATGAGAGTACTACAAGTAATCACATTCTGGAGATTTATTTTGAATCACATTCCTGGTCACAATCAAATAGATGGAATTTCTGCTCTGCTCCTCCAGAATTATTGCTACCATATAAATTCAGCCTCTCTGTTTTCATGCCAAACTTACTGTTGTCAGCAATGAAAGCAAAACCCACATTTAGTGCTGAGCAGAGGTTCTGCTCTTCCTTGTGACTTGATCTAGATGCAAGTGGTTTAGAAATAACAGTAATAATAACAATAAAAGTAATAATAATTATTAAATAATAATTATTAAATAAATAATCCTATTGAATATTTAAGCCGGTAACCATCTCCTTAAAAATTTCTCCTGGGTGTCTCACAGTGCATGTAATTAAGAATCTCTGAAAAAATGATCCAAATTTTTAAATTACATTTCTGTAAGATCCAGTATGTTTTTATCATTGTTGAATACCATGACACTCTTACAGGAAAAAGAAAACAGAGGAAGAAGGAAGAGGGAGAGGAAAAAAATTAACCAGAGCTTGCAAAGAGGAGAAAACATTGCTCTTCTCCCAGTGCTTCTGTACAGAAAAGCTGATGAAATTAAGCAATATATACAGCCCATGCATTCCAACAGAGGCTTGAAATGCCACTTTACCATAAGCAAAAAAAAAAAAAGAAAATTCCAATAAAACAATAGAAAAAAGCCCATATTACTGAGAGACTAATTTTGTTTTCATATTTGGAGTCACGAGCTCCTGCTTTATGCAGCATCTGAGGACCCAAATGGATTATTTCAGTGTTTTCCAGCATCCTCAGTAGACTGTGTTCCTCTACCTTCTCCCTTGCGCATCATTCTTCAAACTTGCAGCTAATCAAAAGAAATTTCTGGGATCTTCACTTCCATTTTTAGTGCTGGCCTAGTTAAAAAAACAAAGAGAGCCCAGCAATAAATAGTGAGACAGGCTCCTTTTTTTTTGTTGAAAGAGTAAAGGGACAGAATCTCTCTGTTTCTCCTTGGTCAGATTATTGAGGCAAACAGGCTCTTCAAGAGCTGTTAGCAATGCACCCAACCTGGTGTAAAGTCTGGAGGGAAAGGAGATGGGGAAGAAAGCCATCCTGGAGCTGAAACACACTCAGTGCAGAACCAAAGCAGACACCTGGCCATGGCATTCCTGGGAGGTGCTGGTGGGACACCTTGGCTGTGACTGAACTTCTGGACTCCTACCCAACTCTCTTTGGGTGGATTCAGTTAAATTCTCTGCGTGTGACTTCCTGAACAGGCAGTTACCTGCCAGACTGTCCCAGCTTATTTTTAAAGTCCATGAACTGTAGTTCCATGCAGGAGGGAGATTATTGGAACCCTCAGTTACTCACAACACCCTGATCAATTTTCTCAATGATTAAGGATGAATGGCTGATAACAAACCTTGACAGATCACATGGAGGCAGCTGGCCTGGAGCAAATGAAGCTTTGGAGAAAAGGAACTGCACAGGCATCACCAGGTCTTCCCCATGGAAATAAGTGAAGACTCAACTCTGCCTGGATTTGTACTGTCCTGAATCTTCCTTTTCCTTAAGAACTAGCTTGCTTTATGCCTGTGTACATCCAAGATGACTAAAATAAAGACTGAGTGACAAATTAAGCGAGAACACAAAAACTTGGGAATTACATCAAGAATAGGTTCCATCACCACAGGATTTCACCTGCTCAACACCACAGTGGGATCAGGTTCAGAGATCAGACACTGCATGTAAAACAGTCTGCATCTGATTTCTTGGGCAAACTCGGTTTCATGACAGCTTGGGCTTTCAGTGTTCTGGAAGAGATCAAACTGAGGCTCCTGAAGACAGATTTTCTGAGCTGTTCCCAGTACCCTGAACTGCAGAGGAGAGGTGAGGCTGTGTATGCTCAAATAATCCCAAGTGAAAGGGCCCAAACACTGCCAGGTGTCTCTTCTGCAGACAGCACTGCCAAGGAAGTCAAGGACTGTCCTACTGTACTCCACAAATCATTGGAAACTGGAGAAATAACACCATGGACTTTCAAACCCATGCTGAGTGAAGGCACAGATGTAAAGGAGTTCAGTTCTGAGATACCCTTTCCCTCCTGGCACAGCATAGTCCCTGTGCAGCACCCCCAGCTCTGCTGCAGCCATCCCCACCCTTTGTGCTCTCTGCTCAAACTTCAGGGATCTAAAATGCATTCATTACAAAGTTAAATGAACTGCACTTGAAGGGGGAATGGGGGGAGGAAAAACTGATGTGCAGGTCCCCATGGCAGCAGCCTGAAAGGACAGGCTTCACAATTATGTGATCAGTTCACCAAGGCAGTTCTCCTGCCTCTGAAGCATTTCTGCTACAGCTTATCCAATGTGCTCAGCACTTCTATTTATACAGACGTGACTCACCTTACAGCTGCCTCACACAAGGTTCCTCTTCCACCTTCCCTTCAAAAAACAACAGGAAAATGTGGAAGCAAGATCTCTTCCTAGAGTTAATCCCGAGTCAGTGACAGGGCTGTAAAGACAGGTGATACACAAGGTTTGGAATGCTCAGAACTGCCATGGGGATATGGGGTGAGCACAAAGGGGAACTGCTGGACCAGAAACTGTCACTGTGATCCCACCTGACACTGCCATATGCCTAGCCCTATAAAAGCAGCAGGAATGGGAAGATCCAAACCTCATCTACATTCAGAACATCATTTCATAGGTGTCTTCAATGGGCAGACACGTCACACTGTCATTTTTTTACTGCCATCCCTGAAGTGAATTGTTATGTTACTTTTAACTATATTGAGGGCCTTCATTTAAAATAAGAAAAATAAGGAAGAAAGCAGTGAAGCTTGGCTGGAAAGTTGAGTAGACATGTCCCTGGAGATCTCCCATCTAAAGTCTGGGAAAAAACAGCTCTAATCTCCTCTAGTACTCCTTAGACTGGAAAAGAGAAACACTTGCAGATGGTGTTCCTGAGGGGGTGTGGGAGGCAGGGAAAAAGAATTTCTCCAGACTTAATGTGTTCTCCTTCCTATAATGTGTAAAAGTAAAGGGAATTGGATTTCTCTTACTACTTCAAATTCTGCATTTTGGGGTGTTTTTTATTCAGCCCTGGTTGCTTCCTTCACCCTGTTCCCTGGATTCTTATCCACACGCTCCCTCTCCACTACACCTCATCAAGGCAACACCATCCCAGGGCTGCAGCACCTCGTCACCAAAATCTCGCAGTCCCCACTTCCCAACAGCTCTTTCCTCCCAAGAGCTCCTTAGCAGCTATTCCAGGAGGGAATTTTGCCTCTTTTCTCATCCGTGTAACATGGTCAGAAGAGCCAGACTGACTCACAGTCACCAAAATGGACATTCCAGTGAATCGGGGAGTCTTGGATACACATCCTTCCTCCTACACAGGACTGGAAGCTGAGCTTGTAGCTTCAGCTTAACTGAAACTAGGAGTCATAAAAAGTCACAATGAAACAATTTATAGGTTCATTATCAATATCAACTATCAGCAATAGGGCTGATTTGATCAACAACTTCACAACAAAAAAACGAAACATAAATAAGCAGAACATTTTCCCATCCTGTCCTCTCTCATGTCCCAGCTCTGTCAATTAATTGCAGATGATCCTCATCTACAGCAATGTCTTTTGCACAAAAGTATTTAGTGTCAACTGCATTGCTGGTAAAACTCCCATGTTCTAATAAGAAAAGTGTTTTGCTTGTTTGTTTTAAAAGCCCAATACAAAAAGATCACTTTCTTCCTTCATGCTGATCTAATGCTCCAGCGGGCAAAGCTTAATAGCAATAACCTTCACTGGGAAGAGGCTGAGTTGTTCTTCCCCAGTTCCTCAACTGAAAGTAATCCTGTGTCAGCCACTGAGAAAGAAGTGAAATCCAGCTTGTGCTCCAAGTGAGCTGAAGTGTCAGGGTTCCTCACTGAGGGCCACAGGGAACCCTTCAGTGCAGCTAACCATGGGCTGAAATGCTGCTGTGAAGTGAAAGGCCAAGCCAATCCTCTCTGAACAAACCACTTCTCCTGGTCCCTCTGTGTTATAGTGTAAAATACAGTTTTCTTGGACACTGAGACTCCACCATCAGCCCACCCTGGAAGAATTCAAGTTGAGCTCTCCCATTTCAGCCCTGCCAGGTACTGTTGCTAAGCACACTTTAAAAGAATTCAGCCACAGATATATCACAAGACAATCCAATATGGACACCAAAGCAGCACAGACCTATAGGAATAGGAAGCAAATGCTGTCCAGCAACTCTCACTCCTGTCTTTTCCAGCAATATGGAGCAGAATTAAAGCTCTGACATCACCAGAGCAATTAAGGAACCAGGAGGTGCTGCAGCTACCTGCAGACTCAGTCAGACCACAGGATGACTGTTCTGGTATGGAAACTGCAGAGGATGACCTTGGATTTCCTCCTGAGGTGAAATCCTATTTGAGCATGCCTCACCTCAAGAGCCGCTCCGACATTTCCAATGCCATCACTCAGATGTCCTTGGCTTCCATGGGCCAGTCCTATGAATGGAAACAGAACCAGGGCAGAGGCTGTTGAACACCATTTTTGCTTTGCTGCTGCCTAATTAGATGATGCTGACTAATCCTCTGCATTACTTCACAGTGAAAGGAACCCAGCAGGAGTGTTAGGATGGGTTTGAAAGAGCTAAAAGCCATGAATTAGTTCCTTTTACAGAGAGCATTTCACTTGTACAAGTTGCTTCCATCAAGTGTTCCTTTCTGAAATGATACACTCCACAAAACGTCTCTGTGGCCTCCAGTGTTGCAAGTTCAAAGAACAGCAGATAGAAAAATGAAGAGGAAAAAAGCTGGATGCGTTCCCTCCCCTGAAATATTTTCCATACTGAAGCAGCTACAATGAAAAGTGATTTGCAGGACTGGCCTCTTGACCAGCCATTAAGTAAACAGGGGCTGTAAAGGTTTGTTCTCCTCTTGCAAAACTGTAGATCTGTGGCTGATGGACCCATAATGTAGCCCCTGAGATTCACAGAGAGCAGCTCACAGGTTTACAGCATGCACAAGCACCCCTTGCAAAGCTCAACCCCACACGTGAGAGTCCTGTGGAGCTGAGAGAACATCAACAGACTTAGCACTGCCAGAAATTTAAACCCAAAATGTTCTGATTGCCTTTGTTTCCTCAGAGATTCTGCTAAACCACAGCTGCAAAAGACACAAAGTGAAAAGAAAGGCCACAGACTGAAATATTCAAGGATAGGAAATATTTTATAATCAATTTTTTGATGCTTTAACAGATGACATCATCAGCTACCTCATTACCTGAGCTGAATCCTATGGCAAGCCTTCTTTTTTTGTCCAGGCTTAGCCTGGTAAGTGATGATCCATAGGAAACACAGCAGTGCTACTGGAAGGACAAGGGAAACAATGGCAGCTCAGTCAGCTGGGGCCTAGGGCAGCTCTGGTTAGGAACTAACAGTGCTCTACAGCCATGGTGAGTATGGAAAGAATTCCCCATTTTCACAGAATATCCTAGTTGGAAGGGGCCCACAGGGACCAGCTCCTGGCCCTGCCCAGACATCCCAACAATCCCACCCTGTCCCTGAGAGCATTGTCCAAACAATGCTGGAGCTCTGGCAGTTCAGAGCAGAACATGTCACCACAGGAAAACAAATGCACTTTTTTGGTGAGTTTTCAGTAAAACTTAAAGTATAATGAATGACCTCAGTGTACCAATGTTTTACTTTTTGTGATGCAGAGTTCCCTAAATCATTCAAGGGAGAGAACTTTAACTCAAAGTGCAACTTCCTCTGTGACTAGAGATACATCAAAACCAGCCCCCACCGCCCTGGATGGACAAGTCTGAAGAACATCCATAATGCACTTTGGTGCTGGTGACTGGGAGAAATTTCACCCTCTCCAGTCAGGAGCTCAAGGCCTCCCACACTGTATCAGCCTCCTGTCAGCTGCAAGTGAAAGGCTGGAACGTGGGGTCTGTTCCTCAGGTTCCTCCATGTGTATCTCAACCTCTATTATAAAGTACCTCTCAGGAAAGAACAGAGTTTGAACCAGTTTCATCCTTCAAAATAACTCCACATAAACAGCCTCTTGCCCAACAACACAGCTCCTGAAAGCTGCCCAAGGTCAAATGTGCTCCTTCCTTTAGTGACAAAACCAGGTCAGCACAACTTCGACTTCACCTCCTCATCCACAGCAGATCCCCCAGGATGTGCCAGGGCTGCACCACTCACTGAGGGCAGGTTTTTAGTCTCAGCCTTACCTGAGCACAGAAGTTGGCTGAATATTGTTATCAATTACAAAGAAATTTGGGTCAGTGAGGGAAGAGGAGGAAAAGAACAGCTGGGTTTACAGAGCACCCAGGTTTGTGCAAGGTAAAGATAAAGCCTCTTCTACTTACACTGCAGGTGCACTTGGTCAGGAAACAGAATGACTAAGCTCAGGCCCACAGTTATTTTCAAAGTAATTTGCTTACCAGAAAGCTTCCCAGGTGTACCTGGAGATCAGTCCCTACTGTACGTGCCCTTTTAGATCTCGTGTTTTTATTGGTAGATGATTTTACAAGTATCTAGTGCAATAATGCTCTAAAAAAATGCAATGCATAAATATTCTTGCACACAATTAAACTAATAATTAGTTCCCATCAAGGACATGCATGTAGGAATGTGGAACAAAAGCCAAACAGTGAAAGTGTGCAGGCATTCATTAAATCACTACATAAATGCAGGAGGATGCGCTGCTGGAAATAACTTTTGCTCAAGGTCACTGGTGAAGTTGTTTCAATGTAATTAATTCAGTAGCATTCAGAATAATAAAAACTGGCATAAAGCACTAATTCAGCTGAAGGACAACAAGCAGCCACAGACTGTATCAGCCATAAACAAAACCATGACAGAGGTGGCAGTGCTGTTCTGGGACAGGGTTACCCAGCCTCCGCTGACTCAGCGGGCAGCTCTGCCACCATCCCTTCCAAACAGGGGGAAGAGCAAACGTCCCCTGAAAGTCACCCCAAAATGCAGTTCCATGGGGGAAAAAGAAAGGAATTCAGTAAGTTTAGTGCTACTGTTTTCTATTTTAGTAAGTAGCATGTCTTTCCCCTTGGTATTTGGATAATGTGACTACACTGAGGAAGAATTTTGCTTGGTCTCAAATGAATAGGAGTGAGAAACCATTCCAGCCTCTCCTGTTAATGACAGAAGGCTCAGCACTCTCACACCCTCCTTCTTTCCTTCCAAGGAACCTTGTCCTTTTATTGCCCAGTCAGCAGACCTGCCATGGCAGATAGGAGGAAGATGGGAGAGCAGCAGCCAGGGGAGGATGAAACATCTCAAAATGGACTTCAGGATCAACCAAACAGATTTAATCATTTTCAGCACATTTTATTCCAACCACCATGTGACCTATTTTAGGCCTCACTCTGAGCTGACCATAATTAACTGTAATTTGTATAGATTTCAATTTAATACATGAACTGGCTTGCAGGGGAAAAAAAAAAAAAAGCAGAGCAAATTCCAAAGTTAAAGAAAGTCAGAAACCCATTTTTAAGTTCAAACATCAGATAAAAACACATTATATATTGGCTCTGTGTAATAATCTTTCCAACACAATTCCAAGGTAAATATTTTAGAGGCTTTAATGGTGTCTCAAACTTAGCACAAGGACAGAATGTGATTTCATACACTGAAAAACTCAACTTCCCTTGAACAAAAATGCAGTTAATACTTGCTTTCTTAGCAGCAGTGGAGGCTTATATTTCAGAATTTGGCTGAGTTTGGGGTTTTTTGCTGTGACATAAAGCACAATTGTGTTTAGGTTCAAATGAGATCTCCAACTCTGGTGAGACCTGTCCTTATTTCCCACCTCCAATTCTCTTCTCTCCTGTTTCATTACTCAAGAAAACACCACCATTTCCAGCCCACCTTTCCACTGCCACCCTCAGTGTCACACAAAATCCAAGCAGTGAAAATAAACAGAAGAAAGCTGTTTCAGAACCTCACCTGGACATTCCCTGAGGAAAAAATCCTGCAACAATAAACTCTAATGCATTTACATCCATGCCTCTCTTTTTTCCTCCCTCCCAGGCATTCTTATCTATGCTACAGAATTTTATCTGCTGTAGGTGAGGTATCACAAAATCCCTTTTACAAACAACATGGCAAAGAAACCCAGAAGAACCCCACAAGGTTTTGAATCAGAACTTGACATACTGTACAGTTCCAAATGGGTAAATCTGGCTGCCCTGCACCTCCCTTTTGCTACTTCAGTTGCATTTCTGTGCTTTGTATCTCTCCTTTGTTGGAAACTTTTATTTCTCTGGTAACTTCTGAGACCAGACAGCAGTTTGTGGAGCAAGGAAGAATAAATCTGTGAAATTTTTTGTAAGGAAGGAAAACAAGAAAAACTCCCAGTACCCAATGGGCACAGCCACGTCTGCCCTGGAATTCAGCGTCATGCTATTGCCAAAGTTTTCCTGACTAATGCTGCAAAACCTGGCTGTGAGCTAAGCTGCAGTGACTTCAATTGGAAAGCAAGTCTGATAGTTTTGCAGTGGTGTCTGACAAGCCAGGAAAGGATGAGGTATGGAAAGAGTGACGGAAATGGAATTAAGAAGTAGTAGATGAGGTGACATTCAAGGAGAGGGACTATAAAAGCCATGACAACATTTTGACTTGACACATTTCAGATAATGTAACTTCAAGCTGACAGAGCATAAATAGTTGCTGATGACGTAAAAACAGAGTTAGGAGTACTTGGAAGTCCCTGGGTAACTATCATTCCTACAGCCCTTTTTTGCCTCTCTGTGAGTTAAATGGCACCATTTTTGTTTTGGCTTCCAAGAAAACTTTGTTCTAATTCAGAACAGTCCCTTACAGAGCAGAGTGAGTTCCCATTACCACAGTAAATGAATAAATGCAGCAAAGGCAGATGCAACTTCCACCTTGCAAGGCTGGTCAGAAAGTTTTGGATTCATCCAAACAAGAAAGGCAACATCCAGCCAAAACCATCAAGAAGCCGAGGACAAACACAAGCACAGCCCAGTCTCACTAGTGGAGTATAAAGTAGGAGCAGAAGAGCATTGCAGAAGTGTAAAAGGGTTGGGCTCCAAAGCATCCACACCTCTGTGGCTCTGAGCTGAGCTCCCTACCAGCAACACAGAAACACTCAGGTGGGAAAACACCACTAGGATGTGTGCCAAGAGTGCCAGAGGATGCGCACAAAAAGGCACCAAGCTCTGGTACTCCACAGAAAAAGCAAATTTCCAGCACACTGCAAGTGCAGAGAAGCTGAAAGGAACAATTCAGTGAGAGCCAGGGCAGGAACAGCTGGATGACCCCATATGTGCCCTAATTCCCAGTCCTTCCTTATCCCTTGCAGCAACTTCAAACCATGAGAGAGGATCTTGCCCAAAGCTCAAGAGCCATCCCAGGAGTTCACCTTCTGCTTCCACATCAGCCCTCTTAGACAGGGAGTACCCATGGGCTGGCTGAAGTGTCCCCTAAACATCCATTCATAGCAGAAGTGTCACTCCAAACAAATCAGAGGGAGCAGAGAGCAATAACACAAGAACATCAGGAAAGAAATAGGACACTGGAACAAGAAAAGAAACCCCAAGGAAAGCAAAAATGTGTCATGGTTGCCCACAGCCATATCAAAACAGACAAACTCATGCAAGCAGCTTCTCTCAGCCTTCTGTTTTCTTCCATGGGCAGCAGACTCCAAGACTCCAGCACATCTTCACAGCTCGGCAGGCAGACTGAACTGACTCAGGGTCAGCCAACCCCCTCTGTTGTAGGGCTTGTCCTTATTGACTACACCTGGGGCTCATCAAGGGCCAGACTGCTTCCAGTCCTCTTGTAATTAGTACAGCCTGCCACAATTCCCCCTTTTTAAGTTTTTTTTATTTTCTTAGCTTATTTACATTAATGGCTAGTGTACAAGTACCCCACAGTCTTCTGATTTGATCTACTAGCAAGACCATCAGGCTCTGGCTCTCTTCCCAGAAGTCCACAATAAAGCAGTGGTCTATCCCAGGATGTAGACTCCAGCTATGCTGGGAAAAGCAGTATCCACCCGTGGTCCTGGTGGGGTGATCAGAAGCATCCTGGTGGCCTGCAAGATCCAGATCATGCTGCTATCACGTTGGGGTCACCAGCTGTCGTGGTTGCCCACAACCATGTCACAAACGGACAAACTCGCGCAAGCAGCTTCTCTCAGCCTTCTGTTTTCTTCTATGGGCAGCAGACTCCAAGACTCCAGCACATCTCCACAGCTCAGCAGGCAGACTGAACTGACTCAGGGTCAGCCAACCCCCTCTGTTGTAGGGCCTGTTATTATTGGCTACACCTGTGGCCCACAAAGGGCCAGACTGCTTCTAGTCCTCTTGTAATTAGTACAGCCTGCCACCAAAAAGCATCCAAAGATAGGAGCCAAGGACTGTGCATCATAACATCCTTGGTGTGGTTGCTTGTAGAGGGGTAGAAGGTGGAGCAGAATCATCCTTTTTTTGAAAATGCTATGATTGGGCATTATCCAAAATGAATAGCGTTAATTGTTTACACCAGCAGCAATCACTGTCATCACCATTTTCTATTACTCCTCTTTGGTTTCCATTTTTTCCTGCTGTGGTGGCAGCTATTCTTACCCTAAACAACAAAGAATAGTCCTATTCCTGACCTTCTTATTTGTGCACTCAACCCACCACTCTCAAACACAGGGCTTGTCATAGGGGTGTTTAGTAAAGAACAGTGGCACTACTAGAGGACCTCCACTGAGGACAGCGTGCGGATTTTTGTCTTCTCGGAGCAGCCACTGAGGAAAACAGCTTCTTTTAAACATAGCAGCTATTAAAAAAGCATCCTTGGCCTTCAGAGCTTGAGTCATCAGTTTTGCCTTTCTGAGAGTTGACCAAACTAGTGCTGCCTGTTCTGAATTCCAGCTACTCCTTTATCTCAACCAAGGTAAGATTCTTATCTTACCAGCCCTTAGACTGATACCCACATAAATGTCTTTTCATCCAAGTCAAATGAGTTTTCAGCTGTTTTTCTGGGCTGTAGAGATTTACATACCATGTAACAGCAATGGCATTGCAGAACTGGGACAAGAGACAGGCAGAAGAGCAGTGCTATGAACTCTTTAACATACTATGGGTATATTTAAGGAAGGCAGAGGGGCTTCCTTTTTGAACATCTCAGAAAAACAGCATACTCTTCCAAGCTGATCATATGGCTCTCAACAAGCATCGTATTTTGCCCAACCAAAATACAAGCTACGCTGACCACATCACTGCATTGTGGCTGGAAAATGGAAAACATTCCCCTTCACAAATGTACTCCCAGGAAATAAATAATCACTCATTAAACACTGAAACATAAACAATGGCATTGCCGTGTTCAGAGCTGGTTTGACTTGTCTCAATTTAGAGTTTCTTTCTAAATGAAATGTATCAGCTCAATTCTCAGTAACTACACACAGCTCCCTGCCCATTTTTAGTACCTGCAGCTGCCTGGTAACTCAAGTGCCTGAAGCTCTCTGATGTACTCACTCCTTTGAAGAAAAGAAGCTGTTTAGCTGTGGAAAGGGAAATGGGTGCAGCTTCCCAATCCTGGAACAGACATTGTGAAATCTATGGAGTCGACCACAATAGCACTAAAGTATCACTTCAGTCCACCTGGAGAATTCTTCTATTTCAACTTAAAATGCTAACAAGATTCACCCTTTCTCCCAAAAGTCCAACTTCATCTTGAATTTTGAAGGGGAAAACCCCTTCAAACAATCAAACACTGATACTACAAATGCATCTCAACCCAGGATGGGAAATAAATACTAAGTAAAGTTCAACCTTGTGATTCATCTTTGTTTCACTTGCCCAGTACAAGCAAGGGAGTTATAAAGCCATCTTTGCTGAACTTTGGCCCCTCAAATACAGTAATACACTTAAGAAATGACTGAAGACTCATCATTCACCAGCTGCTTTTAATCTTCAGCTCTGCCTAAGCTTTGCCTTAAGTTTCAAGGCAAAACTCGCCCCAATAGGCCCGGTTCATCTGCAGACTCCTCTGTATTTTCCCTGTGCTGTCTTCCTCAGGAGTATTCAGGATTCAGAGAAGCAAAAGACACCAAGCACAGTCACTTTCAAAGCATTTAATGTTTCACAGAGCGAGCTGGCTGATCCCACCAGTCTCCAGCAGGGACCAGCCTTCCTGCCGGAGCTGCTCCTGTGCAAAGCATCCAAACATCTCTCGCTCTGCTTGCTGGGACACAGCGTGCACAGCATGCTCAGGAATGAGGACTAGAGGATTTCAGGAAAGCGAGGAAAAAGAGGGTGGAAGGGGAAGGGGGCAATAAGAAGGGAAAAGGAGGAAGAGAGGGGGAAATGAGAAAAAAGGGAGGTAAAAGGGTGGGGGAGGGAAAGGTCACGGAAAAGGGGGCAGAAGGAGGAGGAACAAAAGGAGGGAAGGGAGAAAAAGGGGGAGAAAAAGGAGAGAAAGAGAAGGAAAAGGGGGAAGAGGGTCTGTTAGTTAGTTTGAAGTTTGTTGCTGTGCTTCACCTGTTACAAAGCTGGATGATAAACACAATCTCAATGCACAGGAGAACAATTCCACCATCTATTTCAGTCACACCCCAGTCTCTGCAGCCCCCACAGGTCTTCTCAAGAAGGGCAAATGGGACTTTCAGAAATCAAGATGAGGTAGATCTCCTCTGAGACATGGGAGAAAATTAAACAGTGATTAGCACTGAAATCCTGTAGCTTTTCCAGAACTTTCTGTGTGTGTGTGCATAGTGTTTAAAAAGTTGTATTTTACCTGCAGACCTTGTTCAGAGATTTAGGGATGCTGAACAATTATTACTATTTGTGTAAGAAATCCAGGTGCAAAGTACTCAATCCTAGATTACATTTAGAGTCAGTGGAAAAACCCTGACACACTGCTCAGGGGAAATTAATCTTATCCTCAGGCAAGAATTAAAGACAGGTCAGCTTCATCACCCTGGGGAGGTGCTTGTTCATCAGCATCAGCTCCTGAGGAAGCCCAGAGATGACAGCCAGCCAATATTTAAACTGGACATTGGGGCAGACGTATTCTACCAGAGGAGGTGGTTTCCTAACCCCATTAATCTGATCCAGTGACTGAAATGTTTTAGGAAAAATTTCAGGACTCCATACAACATAAAAGGTCACTCAAGGTCCTGGTACAGACTTAGCTGAAGCAATAAGAAACCCCACATAAAACCAACTGAACAGTCCTCATTTTAAATATTCCACTAGGTCGCATCCATTCCTGGCCTACATTTCAGGGTTTTTTTGCTGTTGATTTGGTTTTATACAAGTTACGTATAAAAAGCTTCACATATAGGGGATGAACAGCTGAATCAAGTGGATTCAGTGGCCTTAGGCAGAAAGAAAAACAAAGCTCTGCAGAAGAACTTGTCCACGTGAAGCTTCTTTCAGCACAGCTGCTATGCTGTCAAATGTGATTATCAAGGGACACACAAGTCCTTCTTTACCTCCAAATCCTGCCCTTTGTCCTAACTGTGAAAGCTAAATGCTCTCTCCTCCAAAAGAATTATGTGTTCTGTTGTCTGTCTGCATTTAACAAGAAATGCTAATCAAATATCACCAAAGTTTCCTAGAAATAAACAAAATTTGCCATAATTTGTGTGTCTTTTTTGCTTTGTATACCAAATTTATTTTCATACTAAAAAAAAAAAATTAGTTCTGCTTCCATCTGGCTACAGGGATAGGAATATAAGTGCTGCTTTGTGCTGCTATTCTGTTTTCTCAGCAGTCAGAACAGAACACTGCTGTCCTCCAGACACATCTCCTTCAGCTGCTGCCAGATGTTCTATGGGACCTATTTCTACATGGGCTTCTTTCGGCATCTTGGTGAGTCTGAGTTGTTGGAAAGAAAGAAAATCTAACAGAAAAATTTTACAGATGTGAGTGCATTGCAGAAGATTCCATAAAAATGAAAGCAAGTTTTGATATATAAAAGAGATTCTTAGGGATTGTTGCACAGGTTGCTGCTGAAACAGCTGAGAGAACAAAGGTTTAGTCAAGCTGGAAGGAGTTTTATGACTAAAGTCCAAAGAGTAAGTGGTCTTCAAACAAAGCATGTTTTCTACCAAGTAAAAAGAGCATAGGCAGAATGAAATAGGTTTCTACTGCGGAAAAACAGAAAAAACAAGTTTTAAAGTTTAACATCTAACTACTAACTCAAATGACTGGTTAGTCACTAACATAATATGCTAATTTTAGCAGTTTTGAGAGGTTATATGTAAATGTGTTGTGTATGATGCTGATTGGTTGTTATGTAATAAGATGGACAGCAAAGAAAAAGATAAAATGCTTTGTAACATGAATAGAATCAGACCCCAGACACACAGCTTGCCTATGGCCAGCAGCTCTAGGCTCACCCACGACCCCCAGCTACTGGAACCTCATCTGTGCAATAAAAAGTGTTTTAAGAAGAGCTGTCTGAAGTCCCCATCTCTCCATCAGGCTCTTAAACTGAGTAAAACAAGAAAGGCACGGAATATTCAGTGTCAACTCTAAACTATCTAAAATCAAACCCTTCCCAGGTGTGCCAGGTGACATTCACCTTGGCAGGTATGAGCCAGCAGTTTCACTGGGTGAGGCAGAAGCACAGCACTGACTAATTCAGCAGCAAGAGATGCCTTTAAGGAAGGATTACTTCATTCCCCTCCTCCACATTCATTCCCGATTTGAATGATGATGTAAAAGCCATTTTATTCATGAAAGACAACAGCCAAATGAAGTGCCAATACACAGCGCAGGAAAAACAGGGAGGCAGAGGGACATCTCCCTGTTTTTCCACAGTTTTGCCTCCTGATCAACATCTACAGTAGAGCAAAATATGGAAAAAAACACAATCAAAATAATCCAAACAAAAATAGCCTCATTAATTTGATAGAAGGTTAAGAAAACCCCACAGAGCAGCTCATATTAGAGAAGAGGCATTTTAGGGCACCTCAGAAATATAGAGGGATGGTTCTTAAAGTCCACAAGGGTCCCAGAGGTTTATTTTCCCCTCTCCCTCACACCTAATCTCTCTCAGCTGCACATGCAAGGTTTAGAATACAGCAAAACAATTGTGTGAAAGAACATCTTTGGTTTTTTGCTTTATTAAAACTAAAGGCAGAGAGAGAGGGTTGGAAGCAGATTCCGAGATGGGAAAGCAAATGAGAATTTGGTGGCAGCAAACCCTCCTGGGTCACATTTTTGCTGCAATGCAAACCAGCTCCTTGTTCCTCCACAGCAGAGACACCCAGGCTGGACTTTCTGCCCCACTGCACCTGGGATGGCAACAGGAATACTCCCACTTAGCTGGAGAAGGCACTTAAAACCTCAAGAGCAGTGATATACCTTGGGTGTGGAACTCACAGCAGCACCCACAAACCTGCTAAACCTCCCCAGGATAAATGATCTCAGCAGCAGCTAACCCAAAACACCAGACATCAAAGCCTGGCCACTGACAAAACAGTTGGTGAAAGAACTCCAAGAGCTCAGAGATGTGGATTTGTAACAGTCCTGACAGAAGGTAAAACCACAGTTCCAGCAACAAAATGAACTCTTTGATCATAGGAAAAAGACATCCAGGGAACGGCACAGCCCACTGAAATAAAAATGATTACAAGAAAAACTCATCACCTAAACCACAGAGTTGATGGCAGAAGCATAAATAGGAAGAAATGGAGGAAAAGGTCACCCAGTCTGTGACTGAAATTTAAACAGAAAAGCAATCAGTAAAAATATATGGCACTCAAATTCATAAAACCTATTAAATCACCTCTCTGTAGTCCTTATTACTGACAGGAGTGATTCCTTATTAATTGATAGGGCACCCTCAACTCAATGACAGGAGTGAAAAATTTTGATAGACAAGGTTTTTCCCAAAGCTTAAGTAAATTTACATTGTATCCATCCACTTCCACAATTCCACAAAGGCCAAAAAACAGAGCAACACAGTTCTTTGGCCACTGCAGCAGCAACTTAAAAACAAACCAATAAAAGCAGATATGCAAGAGATTCTCTTCCTGATGAACACAATATAAAATATCTTCATTCAAAAATTGCTTTCATTTTGAAGAGAACACTGAAGATGCATCTTGGGTATGCAGTGTGAGACTAAAATTCCACTCAATTTTTGTACTGTTAAATACAACTGAGGGATTTGATGAGGCTCTGGAAATATGTCATATATAGCACTGAAGGGATCCAGCAGTTCAAGAGGAGGATTCAGCCCCCTGGCACTTCTCAGAGATAAGCCACTCAATCATTCTGAGCATCACCAGTGCCCAAACTACGTGCACCCAGAGCAGAACTCTGCTGTTCCCATGTGCACTTGTGTACGTGCCCTGAAATTACTTACTTTATATTTATGTGAATAGAAACAAAACGTGGGATTCAGTGTGGGCACAAACACCATTTAGAGAAACTGAGGTCACGTTTAGAAACCCTGATCTGCAATTACCTCATTCTCATGTCCTACACTGCAACCACATTTGCATGTACAGTGCACAAACCTATTCCAAAACTCATTCAGAATTAAATCAAATTGCTACATGATGCTTACAGCGTAATTCCCAATTACAGGTTTTGTATTTTTTGAATTTAAGGCTAAGCTAAAATGAAAGCAAGAAGCAGGTGAGTATTTCCCACACAGAGCTGTATTTACTGCTCAGATCCTAAGTATATACTTAGGGAACACCCTTCCTACCTTTTCAAATGATAGAAATAAAACAGGATATGTGGGGAAGATGTTCAGAACACCTCCTAGGGGAAAATAAAAACACAAACACAAATACTATTTCATTGATTCACCTGAGAATTGCAACTTATTTCACTTGCACACACCCACATTGAAGCCATGAATCACATCTCCTGGCTGGAAGCCAGCACTGCAGCTCCCGTTTCCATGACAATCCCGATGCCTCCCTGCTCCAGAGTCTTCCTATCAAGGTATTCATTCAAAAATAAACAAGGGGGGACTGCAAGCCAAGTGGTGACTCAAGAAAATGCTTTAAAATGCTCATACAAGATTCAAAACTTGCTGAAAACACAGTTAGGAAACAGCCAATCCATCACAGCAGCTACTTCAGCAACAGGACATGGCTAAACTTCCTGAGTACCTCTCTCTGGATCAAAACTTTCCCTGTGTAGGCTTCCCCTCTTCTCATGGCCACTAATGCAGAGGAAAGGTCATTTTTAATCTTTTTATTATTATTTTTGCTTGGACATCTGTTTGCCTCTCTCTGAAAGGATACATTGTTATCCTCATGCATCCTGACCCAGCTACTAATCTTCAATTCAGCTTAAACTGTTCCAAATTTGAAATCCTTGGCATTACAGGAAGAAATATGACAAACTCCTACTCACTCATATGAAAGGTTTAATAAAACAACATGCCTGTTCTGGTCTTCTGACTGTTACTTCCTGGATTTTACAGGAAGAAAACAAGCTTAATGCACAGCTGAAATACATAGTGATGGTATGGCCTTCTGCAGAAAAATCAGGGTGATGTTTCAAGCCTCAGGCATATGAAAGATATGAAATCATATGAAATCATTCCCATGAGGAAACACAAAATTCTGCCTTTCCAGAGAGAATTTCACCTGCTGTCAAAGAGCTTATTAGTTGAATGAGAGGTTTCTGCAAAGTGCAGCAATTTTAAATCAAACACAGGGTTACTCCAGATGAATCTCCTTCAAAATTCTTCCAACTAGTGAGGACATGAGGAAATCAGCAGCACTCTCAAAAGGAGAAACATTTTGGAGGATTTACATTATGTATTAAAGTTATGCTGATCATGCACTAATGCAGAGATGCTCCCTTTAATCAGAAGTCTTCAGTCTCAACCAGGCAACCTGGGCAAGATTTCCAGAAGAACAGCAGAAACAGCATCTCAAAAAACACAGTGGCAGAAGGAAAACCATATCTGCTGGGAGTACAGCATGGTGACAGGCACACAGCCCACGCACAAGCCTGTGGAAACAGTCAATGGGAACAATAAAAATGAAATAAAGCTGACAATTGCTGTTATAGTCTCTATCTCCACACTACTTGGGAGCACCATAGCCTTTTAAATGCACTTATCACAGTCAGGAAACTCTGTGTTCTCATCCCTGCTGCACAGAAACAGTCAGAGAAGTGCAGTTTGTTTGGGTAACAGAGAGAACTTGGGTCAGTGAATATAGCAGGTTCAAAATTAAGGTCTCTCAGCTGGAGTGCAGGGGCCACTCTCCCAGTCTAAGTCTCTCTGTGGCAGCACAGACCCTGGTAATTACAAATATTTGAGTGTCCTCCAGTGTGTCCTTAACACCCCACTGAACAAATGGATCCAAATTACCTGGTAGCATGTCACCTGACAGGAAAGCCCTGCACCCTCTGCCCTCCACAGAAACTCAGGAGCCTGGGAATGGCAGGAACACCTCGCTGTGGAATGCACTGCTCAGATGGGCTGTATTCACTTGGCCTCAAGCCCTTGGAATTAATTTCCATTATGGCAATAAACACCACTTAGCTGACATAAGTTGTTTTATGTGCAATGTAATTGTCTTCACAGAGCTGCAGTGTCATTCCTCCTCATTATAAAGGGCCCTGCAGTTGTCTCTGTACAAATCAGTGTTGCCCATGGTTTCACACCAATCCCCATGGATTCCCCCCTTCTAATTATTAATAGAAGTTAATATCTTCACCTCAAATGATCTGCTCTTCTCCCTGGGAAAGGCACTTCTGTTGCAAGTCCCTTTTTGCATGACCTTGGTTTTGCAGCAGAAACACATCTGGCCCTCATTAGAAGCACAATAAGGTACTGCTGAATATGTTTTCACTAAAAAATGCATAAAATTCACACTAAAGAATGAAATTGCCCTTTCAGAAGGAGGCTAGATCATTCAGTCACTCCAAAAACCTGCCCAAAACCATAAAAAAAGCTTCCTGTAGCATTCTGGAGTGCAGAATTTCACCCAAAGACCCCCAAGCATTGCCCACTGCCCTGCAGGAAAGCCCTGCTTGTAAGAAACCAACAATTAGCACTGGTCTCAATTTTTTTTTTTTTTAAGCTTCAGAGCCTGAAAACTGCTTTGGCTAGAAACTCCTATCAAAAATAACGAGTTGATAACATCAGAGACAAACCTTAAGGCCTGGTAACTGAGAGCACCAGATCCACTGAGTGCATGTGCCACCAGACAAGCCCAATCATTTCAGTAGATCTGCTAGATTTAAAAATGAATGCTTTATATAATTCAATATATGCTCTTTTAGAATTTCAGCAATGGCTTCCCACAGCTAAAATTACTTGCTGGGGGGAAAAGGGCAAAGCAGTTATCATCATAATCTTATAACTTCATGTCTTATGACTAGCAAGAATTAGGAATACATCAGCTGGCTGGTCAAACCTTTCAGGATTTGTAGGGCTGGGGTGGAATTTTGCATATTTGATCTTTGTATCTTTTTTCTTTTCTTTTAATGATATATCATTAACATATATACTATCTATATAATTATATATGTATTATATTTATATTCTCTATATATATTATCATGGTGTATATATATATAATGAATATATACATTAGATTCATTATATAATAATGAATGCTGTAAGCATTCCGGAAGTAAAAGAAGTTTTGTCTCCTGTATCTTCATATTCGATGGCATTTGAAGACATTTAATAACTATAGAATCCTCTAATTAATTGCCAAAAGGGATGTCAAACTTAGAGGGCATCACACCTCTAAGTCCACTTTAACCACACAAATGTTCCATTAGTGAACACAAGGTTTAAGGAAAATACAGAAACGACATCCACTTGAGTGTCACAACCTGCAGACACTGAAAAACATATGGAATAAAGATAAAAAGCATTCTGACTGGTAACAAAATATTCCTGAGTGTTTACAAAGCCCAATGGAGAACTGAAAAGAGCCAGGAGAATAAGAGTTTCTGCAGAGCAACACAGAAACACTTTCCCTTTAGAAGGGATTTTGAAACGTGTTCAGACAAATGGGTTTTGCCATGTCTCATCCTGCATAGCTTTTTAAGGCCTTCCAGGTGTGCTGCTATACCTGCAGATTAAGGAATTGCCAGGTAAAAAAGAATTGTTTTTGCATTTGTGAGCAATGCTGACAGTACACTGCTCAATCAGGGGTTTCTGTAGTTTGCCTCTCAAAGGCCAAGGACTGCAAGGAGCCAAAAATGGCTGTTTCCTTTCCACAAAAAACAAATGTACTGAGCTGTTCACCCACATTTCAGGCAGCTGGGGAAGATTTAGAGCATGGAAATTCAGGCTAAAAGAGGGTAATCCTGCAACAGTTGAACATGAGTACTGCAGCAGATCCAGGCCCAGCCTTCACTGGCTGAAGGTTTCTCTCAGTCAGAAGAGTTCTTAGTTGGCTATGAAAATGAACAAAATTCAGAACAGTGCAGTCCTTTCCCTCCAGAGAAAAAACACAACTCAAAACAAACAAACTCAGGCAAACACCCAAATCCTGAAGTGCTCTATGAAGGGTCAGAATCTGAACTTCCAAATAGCCAGATGAAAAAAAAAATAAAACCAACAACAACAGCAACAAAAACCAGCCTTTTGTTTTGGGGGATTTTTTGGAGTAGTTACTCAGAAATGAGAAAATTCTGTTCAAATGGCTGTAAAGGAGGAAATGAACATTTCCTGGTTTAATTCATTACCAACACTATAATGACACCAGCATAATTCTTGCTAGAAAATGAGAGTAACATCACAGAGAGCGTTCTGCAAGTCAGGCATCCCTGTTTAGTATTTCAAGCTCTAGACTAATTTTTTGTTTGGCACAGGAAAGGCTTCCCTGAGCAGCTTTATTTCCCAGTGACTTCAAATGATTAAAGTTTCTCTCTCTATGCTTTTGCTTTTCCACATCCAGACTGGAGACAGCTCCCTTATTATCTCACATTGTTAGCAGCTCAATAATTACATAATCCCAAGTTCACAAAATAAAACATGCTGTAACTAACTGTGTGAACTTCCTGTAGCACTTAAACTCTCTCAATACATGGTTTTAGCCCTCTTCTGGCAGTCAAAGCTGTCCTCCACCAAGAGAGCAGCACAAATTCAGCACATGCCACATCCACACACACACAGGGGCTGAGGAGTCAAAGGCTGTAATAGAAGTGGGTGCTGCAAAAACATTTCATTTTTAAATCCCTATCTGCAATTTATTTTGGATAAAATTATTTCCAAAGCTATAATGCCAACTCTTCAGAAACAATTTTGCTTTTCATTTATCTGGGAAGAAAGCCAGCCTTAGCAGGAACAGTATAATGGTCAAGAGAAGGCATGACTTTGTCAGAGGCGAGAAAATTTACCTTCAGTTTACCATCACCTCTAACAAGGTGGTTCTTGCTCAAATCAGAGATTCAGCACTGTGCTGGCTTATGGAGCAGAAAATATTTTTTAAGAAGTGTTTAGGGATGAAAGACACTTCTTACAAGTGGAGTTGAGAAAGGAAATGTTGAGCCAGGAATAATCTGAGGTGTTACTATTAATCATTTGTACAGCGGCACTGTTTGAAATACATTATTTAATGGGACTTTCCTTCAAACACTGACAAAAATTATTTCCAAAACTAACAAAGTTGATGCAGGCAAGATGATGGGTCTCCTTCCTCAGCTGAGGCAGGAGGACTCACAGTGAAGCCTTTCAGCCTTATCCTTCAGGGCACATCTCAAACCACAGAAGCTCACAAAACAAGGCTATTCCAGGAGCAGAATTAGACTGCAAAGGACCCAGGAGGATTTCCCTCCCACATCCCACTGGCAAGGCCTGTCCTGAAATGGAAATCAGCAGTCCTTTAGAGACTTGCTCCATCTCTCCCCAAAGGGGTTGATAAGCAAGCAGGGCAGGTAAGGGCCCACAAAGCCTTTCACACTGTCAAAGCAAACTTCTTTCCCAAAGGATGGCAAGGATACATTCCCAGCCCAGGAGGGACAGAGGACTCATTTTAACAAGCTGACAGCACACAGCAGAGGCACAAATTTCATTTCCCAGTATTTACAATTCTACTCGGTTTTGGAGAGTACATAAAAATTGGTTTTTCACTGCATTTAATTCTTCTCCCACCCTGCTCCAATCATCTTCTATTTCAACTCTGACAAAGCAACTTCGGGTAGTTTTCTGCCTGCATTGGGAGCATCAGAAATACCAAAACACAAAGCAACCCAGAAAAGCCCTTAGCCAGCTCTCACAAGAGTCAAGCCAAATTGTTCAGCTCCCTTAAATAATGAAGTCCAAATATGAAAAGAGACAATACAGATTGAAGCTTTTAAAGTGCCAACAGCATCTCCAAAAAGACCTTTCAGGGTACACAAAGATACTTCATTCCCTACAATCTGTGTCTGCAGTGAGCAAGGCATTTTTGTGCCTCCTGTAACTTGTTATCTTCTCCCCCAGCACTTCAGTTTTCAAGAGGGAAGCATCACTCATAGCATCAGTGATTTCCCATACAGTATTTTTTCTTCATCCTTTAGTCTGGCCAAAACACTCTTCACATAAGATCCTTCATCCATCTCTAACTTTTCTTGCTAAAAATCTTCCAGAAATGTTCTTGCCTCTCCCATAAAATAAAAAAGTACGCCTCTTGTCACTCCTCTACCCCTTTCTGACAGCCTTCTAAACATCCTCCACTGATCTTCCCTGCAAGCTTTCCCTTGCTGTGGGTAGAACTCTCCCTCTACCTCTCCTCTCATGCCCAATATTCCTTCCCTCCAGGCTTCTGAAAACCCTGTATTGCTAAAAACTTCACAGCTGCGCAATTTGCACTGTCTGGCACTATTTACTGACAGTAAATAATCCGATTACTAACTTCTGGAACCATTTCCACTGCACGTCATCCACAACGATAAAGCTCCGGGTGAAGTTTCTGCAGAGAAAATTCCATGCTCTGGAACTCTCTCCTTAGCAGAAATGCTCCCACTGGAACAGCAATTATGATGCCTGCTTGATGTTTCACCAGGAACTTGAGATGACAAGTACTATCCTCAAGAGCTCAAAGAAATCCCTGTCTCAGGATAATAAAAGTCATGCCAGAATAGATGTGGGGGAAAATACCCTACCACCCAACCAAAGTTTGTGAGTTTAAAAAGTAGGGGTCATGGACCAGCCAGGAGCAGATTTCAGCTCATCAATTTATCAAGTTCAAAGTATCACCTACAGCCAGGCATGGCACAAGGCATGCCACAAGATGACATTCTGCAGTTATTCCAATAAAACCTTCCCTTCCCAACGAAGTCTTGATTTATGACCAAGACTGGTACTCCAGCCAAGCTCTGAAGTGTGTTAGAGGTGCTTTACTATTGAAGAGTAAAAGAAAAAAACAGTGTTAAATAAAAGTATTCATCCACTAAAGAGGGTTAACCCCCTTTATTTGCAGCCTAGCAGGAGAAAATAAGAAAAGGCACCTCTTCTAGCCCAAAATCTTAGAAGGGCAGGGGACAGAAATCGTTCACTGCCTTTTCTTGTCAGTGTCCAGAGGCAGGTATGTGTGGTGGTGCAGTCATTGAGGACTCCACTTAAGAAACACCCAGTATAGCAATTCTCTACAAAAAGGAGCTGATCCAAGGTGGGGGGGGAAAAAAAGTCCGAATCATCTGCAAACGACACAGTCTAATTTACTGCTCCCCAGAGTTCCAGTCTGTCACTCTTCCTGCTCCAAATATAATCATCAAAATCTGATTTCAATAATTTGTAAATACATGTGGAAGCCCTTCCTCATCTGCGGGTTAATTGGTGACTCATTTCCCAGCATTGCTGAAGGATCCGTGCTCTTCCCTTCTTCCTCCTGCTAAATTCATCACTCCATTCTGCTGTGCCAGTAAGCTTTTCCACGCCAGCACTGGCTCATCTGTTGCCATAGCAGCCACGAGAAACAGAATGCAACGTTAACAAAAGATTATTCGCCCCCTCCCCCCCGTAATTTATTTATATGCAAGTAACCCACTGAGAGCTGACAATAACAATGACTTGCCATTCACACTCCAGCAAAAGAGTTTTCTTTACTTTGTTTTTCCACACATGTGCTACCAAAGATAATTAAAATTCCTCTGAAGGAGGAAAAAAATCCTGAATTGCTTAGGATTAAGGAAATGCAGTAGCAGATCTGTATAGGATGCTGATTTGGAATTAGAGCTTGGAAGCAAGAGGCTTAACATATACACTGCTTGAATATCCTTCTCCAGAAAGCTTTTCACTATTTTCAACAGCACCATTAGAACCAGTGAGAGGCTAAACCGTGCAAAAAAACCTAATTCCAAGTATTTATATCTAACTAAAGACCTATGGGGAAAGGAAAGCAGGATAACCAGAGAAAGACATAAAGCCTTTTAAAGGTGCCTGCTCCTGACGTGCTGGTTACCTGCACAAGTTGAATTCAGCTGTTCAATTATTAATTCCTGTAAGAACTGGCTGGGGAAAAGGAGCTGTTTGCAGATCGTGAGAGACAAACAGTTAAAGTGAATTCTATCCTGCTTCAGGTGCCTCTGGTGTCTCAGACAACAGCCAGACTGCACGGCAGGATCCACCATTCCAGAGCAAAACTCTTTGGCCACACCCATGGCAAAATCCTGAGCTAAATACAGAACCTGGAACAGAGTTCTGGTCTAAACACCCCAGGTAACCTCCAATTCGCTGCCTCCCAGATCTAGAAGATCTGGTACCTCACACACATCTCTAAAACATCTTCAGCCTACGCCAAAGCCTGGAATTTAACACCAAAATGAGAAATCAAGTATTTTCAAGGCATAATAGCCACCTCAGCTGAAAGATCTTATGCTGCCTTAAAGTGGGTTTAGAACTTGATATATTAAAAAAATTGTAAATTAACCAATACTATAAAAGTAAGAGTGGAATATTAAGAGAAATCAGAGCGGAACACTAAACAGTGATATAGGTAAATGCAGCCACAGCGTGTGGTTTGTGGTTCTTAATGGATTACTATAAATAAATACACAGAGTCCTACACTATTGTAATGCAGTTTTTCCAAAGACAACAGGGACTAAAGGCATTCCTGGCTTCAGCTCCACTAAAAACACACAAAGAGGCATCACCTTTAGTTTGCATTAAATAACAACTCAGATGTGCCTGGTGCCTCCTCAGAGGACACGGTGCCTCCAGGGCAGTGCTGGGAGGCACAAACTCACAATGGTATCACTGCAAAGCATCTGTTTCCTTCAGGTGTCTCTGCTCTGCAGATATCCAAGGTAAATCAAGGAAAATGAGACAGCACCATGCTCAGCTAAATTCCATCTCATCCCCCATCCCTACTCTCCGTCAAAGACTTCACAATTTACATGTAAGGGGAAAGTCAGCAATACTGGCTACCAACCTCCACCCCAAATTCCTCATAATCCTATTTATTCTGTTTATTTTTCCAGCCATCACATACAAGGTGGTCACTTATAGGAATCTGATTCCAGGGAGGGCAATGGGATGAAACCTCACTACAGAGAACCTCTGCATGAAAGATGGGAATATTCCACTTCCTGCTCCATAACTGCAAAGTTTTATGTATTTTGTGTACGTACTCTGCAAAAGAACAAAATAAGATGTAGCCAACCAGTCAGAATTTAAAATACTAGGAAATAAACAAGTTAAAAATAAACACGACAAAAAGACTTTGGAAAAAAGATTAGTTATATGTGACTTCTGCAGCTTAACCACCACAGATTCTTGTTGTTGTTGTTAAATCACCTTAAAACTGTTAAGCAGCATTCAAACAATTTAAAGCAGGTTTACAACTAAGTAGCTCTTCCCTGAGCTTCTTTATAGAGAGAATATATTTACCTTACATATATATGAAAGAGTAGTATTTAAACTGAAGAACAAGGAGCTAAGAACTAGAATATCAGTTGTCATATGCTGGGGAGAAATTCTCTAGAAACCTTTCTGTGACAAAATCTCATTGAGCCAGGTGTAGGTAATTGAGTGCTTGACTTCAGTTAAATATCTGTGTTTTAGATAAAAAATAATCCCAAAATGAAATAACACCTCGACAGCCCTTGGCAGACAATGCCTCAAAGCAAGGGTGATGCTGCAAAGTTTAATACATTTTAAATATCAGTCTGGGAATAAGGAGAACACTCATTTGCCAGCCCAGAAATTCAATTTTTAGGCAGGAAAATTCCTACACTTTGCTTATAGTTCCCTTTGGAACATTCTGCAGTTATTAGTCTCCCCATTATTCGATTCTAAGTACCAAATAGATAACATATGAATTAAAAATACTCCCCAAAGAAAATGGGTTTTATCATTGCTTATCTTCTGCCTGACCAATTTCCTAAACAGCTCAATTAGAGAAAGCCTTTGACATGCCAGATGAATTTGGGATGATCAGTTTGCCAATAATCAATGCTTTCATATCTGCTGGAGCTTTTAAAACCCAGAGTGTGCTGGGCAGAATCATAAAAGATGAGCTGCTGGAGGTTTATGTTTGAAGTAATGCAGAGAACCATTTGATTCCAAAGCCTCCAGGCCCCATTTTCCAAGACACACTTGGTTTTACGAGCAGCTTGGAGCCTGTGCTGAGCACTTCCAACTCCATCACTGGCAGGAACAGATTCTGCACACACACAGGGAGGAAAGGGTGTGTGGGAACCTGCTGCATGTAAGTAGTGATATTATAAAAGAAAGGCCTTATAAAATCAGGCCTTGGTCTGCTAAATTACCAGCTGGCCTGTTACTTCTTCTAAGTGCAGCTAGCTAACTTCCCATGTGAAAAATCATAAAAATGAAGGCAATTAACACAACCAGCTATTCTGGTAAGAGAACTGTTTGCACCTGCAATGAACAAGAAATCTGTCTCATGGCAATCAGTGAACAAAATACGTGAACTAACCAAATATAGAGAGATTTGATGGAAAGGTAAAATACCAGTTACTAACCAATGAATTGAATAGCAAGAAAACTACTAGCCAATTGGAGTTCAACACGAGGTCTGTGAAAACTGTACAAAAATGAGTTATGTGAATAAAGAATTGGCTTTTCCTGCATGAAGAAACTGAGTCCCATCTGCCTCAGTGCAGGAACAGGAACCCTCATTTGTAGCTGGAGATCAAGGAAGGAGGACAAACTTCATGCAATCAACACAAATGATTGCAAGCCCCAGAATGAACAACTATTTGAGGCTGGAATATGCATCTGATCCAATCCACATTCCCACCTTTGCCCAAAAGTCAGGGTTTATTTTGATGTCACCAACAGCAACTGGAGGAAAGCCAGGAAAGAAAGGAAATGTACAGATTTTCTTTTTCCAAGTAATAATTCAAAATTCTTTTCTATGAGTTCTGTGCCCAGTGCTTCTCTGTGGTCTTTGAATGTAAGTGCTCCTAAAACTTTCAGTGGAAGCAGAAAGCAATGCTAAATTTCATTACAATAATGAGAATTCTCCCTCCAATATATATCCTTGTCCTATTTTTGCTGTAATTGAGGACATCCCTTTGCATCATAAACTGCCACCACTCTTTTGCTCTAACATCCATGGAAAACAAATCATAACTACAACATGCTAAACAGAGACAGGTCTCCAAAGTTATTAATTTAAAAAGTTCATCTTTCTGAAGTATTTGCTGCAAGGCATAAATTATTCTACTTTAAAAGAAAACTTTTAATGCCATGAATTATTCAATGTGACTATAGGGTGAAAAATTCTGAGTCACCAAAAACACTGAAACAAAGAGGACTATTAGAACTCCTTCCAATGCACAAAAACACACATTTCACTAATTTAATAATCTAATAACTTCAGTAAAACCTAAAGACAGGATGCAGCACTAAGGAAGAGCAAGCCCAATATTCTGGCTCTATGACCCACTTCCATTCGTGCTTGCCAAATGCACAGGGCCAATTCCAAACAGCAATACACATGAAGTAGGCTGTCCTCACAGGAATTCAAAGAGACAAGTATGCTCTTTTGCAATTCAATAACCCACTTTTTCTCACGCTCCAGTGGTGACCTCCTCTTAAATACACAAGTCATTGAAGAGAAGGTGCAGCCAAAATCCAGTTTGTCAGATAAAATAATCTATATTTAAAGAGGCAAGACCAGACAATATAAGCTTCAAATTTTTTTTTTTAATTAAAAGGAAAAAGAAGGTGGGAAAATGTAACTAGTGTTGTGGCCTGAATTCAAAGAGATTTTCAATATTTTTTGATGAGTAGAGGAAGGTCAGCACGGTGAAGTCACTCAAACCTGGCAGGTTTCTGACCTAAACTCTCCCTTATCACTTGAGCTATGAATGTTCTGAGATGTCTTCTTGCTCAGACTTAACCCAAACCACTTTCTTTCCCATATGTTATCTTGGTGAAGTCATTTCTGTATAGTTCAGAAACAAAAATGGGGAAGAACTACAAAGTTTCCTATTTAGGAAAAAAAAAAAAAAGAAATATCTAAATCTTAAAAGGTAACAAAGAGGAATAACCAAGCATGGGGAAAATGCCCTTTCACTCCTAAAAGTACAGAGCAATGGTAGAATTGACAAAGTCCAGTAACATCCTGGTTTACATCCCATTTCAGCTCAACATATGCTTCAAGTTAAATCCATGCACTGCCCTGAACCCATGGGGCTGTGCTGATGGTTCAGCAGTGCTGGAGCACCATCCTAAATCCAGTGCATCTGCAACTTCAGTCAGTAGTGGGAAGGAAGCAAATTGTTACTGAAAGGTTTGGCTTTTTGCACCTCCAGGAGTGTGAAGGCTTGTAAAGGGAGCTGAGCAAAGCCCACTCATTTGAAAGCTTTCCCTTTCCCATGAAGTCAGCATAGCTCATCCCCAAAGCTGGAAAGGGCTGAGCCTGGAGCACTGGCTGGGCTGGCCAGATTCTCTTCTACTGCACATAGAACAGCCAAAGGATTTTTTAAAATGCATTTTTAAAAACAAGATGGTCAAATTATTTAACTTGGACACCAACTGGTTTATTAGCAAAGAAAAGAAACTGAAACAAACTATAAAAAAGTCTTTAAATAAAACCATGTAAGGAAGGTACAGCCCTAAAATTCTGTTGGTCTTGAACAGAAAATTTCAATGACAGTGATTTTATTTTTTCTGAAATGCTGTGAAAAACATTATTCCCCATCCCCTCCGTGTATTTTAAAAGTTTCTGAATGTGTGAATTATGTGAAAGAGCTCAATTAAAGGATTCAAAATGCTCATTAATGAAGGCTACAACTAACCTGTCACAAAATGCAAGTGAATCACCAACAGCTCCACAACAGGAAAACAAGCTGATTTCAGGTGTGGTTCATGTTGGCTCAAACATCCTCACAGCCACAAAATGACTCCTTCAGACAGTGAATTAAAAATATCCTTCTTTGACTCGGGTTCATCATCCTAAATAATATTCAACAACACATCCTCCTGGTACTTACACAGAGCCATGAAAACAATGACTGAACCTGTCACTAGTGACACCTGCCTGATCCTGCCCTCTCTCTTTGTTTAAAGCTGACGATCTTCCTTAGGAAATTTCAGCTATACAGGAAGGCACTGTGCTTTCTAAGGCCACAAGTTACCTGGCAGCTCCTTGAAGCTTTTAAGGGAGTTACAAGAAGGGGAAAAACCACCAAAGCACCACAATAAAATCAGTCAGAGGCAGAGAAAATTAATTAATTCGTTTCTAAAACTGCCTTGAGCCAGGGATATTTTTCCACTGTATCATTTCAAGCTATGTCATCTTCATTCCACTAAGTTCTGCAAACTTCACTTCACAAGCCATATAATGAATGCTTTCTTCTCAAAGGCAAAAGACATTTAAAAGCAGTGTGCAAAATTAGTAATGCCAAGGTTGTGGCTTCAATCCCTGTATGGACCATTCACTTAAGAGCTGGACTTTATCATCCCAGCAGGTCCCTTCCAATTCAGAATATTCTGTGATTCTTTGAAAAGTGGTGCTTTAACAATTCTAAAAAGAAACAACTGATTATCAACACCCATGAAAAGTGAAAATATCCTTTTAAACATTATCTCCAAAAAGAGAGAACTATGAAATCCCCTTGGGGGATAATAAATAGATAAATAAATTGATAAACAACACTATTTGCAGCATCTTGCTTGCCATACCAAAGATTTTTTGGTCCTAACAAATCTCCATTTACACTTGGGAGTGGTTTTTTCCAAGACTTCAGGACTGGAATTCCCTCTAAAAGTTTTTCCACGCTGACCTCTATTCCAGTACTTGGGAGACCCTGGAACCACTATGCTGCTGAGTGTTGGTTTTACCAGACGCTGGCACTTCTTCCTAAATGCTGAACAATTTTAAACCCATTTGAAGTCAGCAGGAACAGAACTGCAGGAAAGTCACACAGAAATTAAAGTTAATACTGAACTCAGAGCTGCTGCTGCTGGCCCAGCCTGACAGGAGTAGCTGGGACTTACTGCCTGGACTTTTCAACATGGTCTGGGGTGTTGCTAACCCAGAGAGCTCCGGCAGAATTGGGTTAAGGCATGACAACATGTGCCAGCCTGAGGGGACAGCAAGAGGCAGTGAGAAGATGATCATCTCTCACTGCAGCTGAAATAACTTGATGGCTCATGGCTTAACCAAACACTGGGGGAGTACTAAACCACTGGGGAGAAGAGTTAAAAATTATACTAAGTAATAAATTGAAATTTTCTTTTCTTTGTAAAAAGAAAAAAAACCTGCAACAAATCACAACTACTAATCACCTAATACAGATTCTAAAAATAAGTCTACCCAGAGTTAAAAAAAAACCAAAAACTACACACAGATGCAGAACAAATGAGACAGATGGTGACTCTTACAGAGGAGAACATTTGTGCTGAACAAACATAAATATGTTTTTGGTCAATAACACTAAAACTGTCAGAAAGAGCACAGTTAAAAATTACATACTCAAAGATTCAATCCCCTCCACTGTCCCTACAATTCTGTAATTCAGAAATACTGTTGATAACATTCAGATGACAGATACTCTCAACAGCTAAATCATATTTAAAGGCCACTCACTTTGACATCTGCTCAGTAACAGCAACTCTTTAACATATTTGGTTTTTCAAATAGTGATTTTACACCACAGAGGTGTCATGGTACAGACCACACTTGAACTGTGCAGGGCATGTGCAGGATTGCTGCACCTAAAATATACACTCCCACTTCACCACCTATGAAAACACACTGCTCAGTTCTTCAAAGGACAGCAGCACAAATCCACTCAAAGGTAATGAGAAGAGAATCAGAGATTTGCATAAGAAATTTTAAAAAAAAGCAAAACCCAAACAGTTGCCAATTCTACGCTGCAGACCTGCCCCACAAAAGCTGGCAATATAAAGTAACAGCCCTATATTTTTAATTAGCATAAAATAAAATTGCTTCAATAAAAGCACTTCAGGAGTCTGCATTTGTAACTTGATTAAAAAACAAACCAGCCACAGGCAAGTGATTTATTTGTTCAGAAGCTGATTTTGGAGCATGTTGTAGAAACACTTAACATGGGTCTCTATTGGTCAGTCTTGCTATAAATGACAAACATTAGATGAAAACCAGTTATCTTTTGGCTAAATGGGAAGTTATTGAGGAAATTTGTCTCATCAGTCATTCGCCTTTCCTGCTCCTCTTGCTTCAAGGTAATATTTGGGGCTCCTCTTGCTTCAAAGCAACAGTGAGTTTGAGGAGATGTCAAACCCTCACACATCAAAGAACGCACAAATGTTACTGTTCTGTCAACATTTCCTCCAAAGGATGGACATCAAGGCTGAGGAAAGGTTTGCTAATGCCACTTCAGAGAGATTTATCCCCACATTCAAAACATGGCCATCTAATCTCCCCTTTCTACACTAGGAAGAGAAAAAAAGGCAACCTTAAAAGCTTCTAATAACATGACTAAATAAATACATCATTTGAAACTAAAAGTAACACGCAATTCATTTGACAATCCTTTTTTTTTAACCTTCAAAAAGGTTTCTTCTCAGAACCTTAGTAAAACGTCCAAATTCAGCCTTCAGGTTCTGCTGAAGCAGCACATTCTGCAGTCTGACAAAGAAATATCTTGAGGAAAGTGAATGAGAATCGCCAGTACACTTCAGTAAAACACACAGAATCCAATAAATCCTGACAAATGTAACAGCAATGAAGGAAAGGCAGAAAGACAGGGACAGAGGTTCAGGGCTGCAGTATCCAGCTGAGTTACAGCTGTGCCCCTGCCAGGGAGTTGGCACCCTGCTGACAAACGCTATGGAATCGGAATTGAAACTCAAGGAAATTTGGCTTTGCAAGAAAGTACCAACTGGAAGTGGGTCTGGTGAACTTCAAACACATTTCCTTCCTGCCAACACCTTAAACTGGCTTGGCTGCTGGTTTGGAGGCAGCTGGAGCGTTGATGGAATCCCCTCTTCATGGACACATTTCCTACAGAAAACCCAGGGCTTAGGCACTGCCACCACATGTTCTAATGATCTCCCTGCTGTGGGGTGCCACTCCCAGCTGAGGGTCAGCGGGGTCCCAGTGACATTTACACCACAAAGAAGTCCCTTCAACACCAGCAGCACTGAGATAGTGGCCCTTATGGCCACTGGAAGTGGCTGTTCCTGTGCTATCCCTCTTTTTGGAATGGCAGAGCTGTGAGCACAAGGTCTCTCCCACTTGGTGTGTCATTTTCCACCTCTACTGAATTCCAAGGTCCTGTAAAGAACATCTACAGACAGGAAAAGGAGGAGACTACCAGACTGATGACATTGCAGTATTGAGGGACAGAGGGAGGGATGGAGGGAAGGAAGGAGGGATGGAGGGAGGGAGGGAGGATTTGATACCACAATCAGCTGATTTTACTGAGGCACCAGGTTGTTAATCACATAACTTTCAGTATGCAGGATAACACACAGTCAAACCTACCTCAAAATGCTGACAATTTTCCTGATTACCAACAAAAGGGTGTCACTTGGCAATCTCAGGATAGCACAGAGTCCCACTGGGAGAGAAGGGGAACATGTAAGGCGTGTTGGTTTATGTCTCCAGGAAGGCATGCAGTTGTGTTTACATTTTAAGCTTATTTAAATGTATGGCCTCTGTAAGCAAAACCAGCCCTCATTTAAACGCTTTCACAAGGATATTTTATTTAGTTAAGAAAGCCTCCAAAAGTTGTCTTCTGTATTTTAAGTGTCAGACTAGACACCTACGTTGCCTCCTCCTTATTGTGCAGTTCTGACATCCTTAAGCTCTTTTGCATGTTATAAACACTGGTTTGAAGAAACAAATTTATAAATGACAAATCCACAGATTTTTCTGTTTAGAATCTCTTAATCTTTGCAAAGCTTCCAATAAGTAGAGAATACTTTTCTCTACTGTGTGAAAGAGCCTCACACCACAAAGAACTTAATAACCTAAGTAAAAACCCCTTTCCTTTACATGCTGCTTACCATTTGCATTGAAAATATTACAAATACCAACATTTAGCATCCTGGAATGAAATTCTCTATCCATATAGCTGGGATAGAGTGGAAATAGAGGAAGCTGGTGGAGGCTGGACCTTCACTTCAAAATTTTCTACCACCTTAACATTTAAGCAGCAGCTCTAGTAGTCTGTACAAGTTTATTGCTTAGAGCTTTGACCATTTCCTTATGACTCAGGGAAAAACAGAAAAGAAAAAGGCAGGGTAGCATAGGCGAGGAATGGGGGAGGAGAAGCATTTATTGCTTTCTCTCTACAGCAATGTTCACAAGGTGACTGATTGCTCAGAGGGAAGTGGGACAGATCCTGACACTGTTTCATGCAGATGTAGACCCACACTTCAATCAGAATGTTCCCAGAGAGACTGGAGGAGGTGAAAGTAGAATTGGAGCAAAGGAAACATTCTCGAAGTGTTTGTATGCATTCCTAGTTTCTCCTTCTGTAAAACTGCAGCCTCTGCTAGGCAAATGACACTAATGCAAGCCAGAGAGATGGAAACAAGCTCAGAAAAAACAAGCCATTCTACATCTCCCTGTATATTTCAGGTCCTTCTTTCATGTCTCTTTTATGTAAATCTACACTTGAGTATTTGTTTCACTTCTGCTCATGTTCTTAAGATTTGCAGTTCTGCATATAAAAGGAAAAAACTTAAAGTATTTGTTGAAAAAGCAATAATATATAAGCAAATAAATAGTATCTTCATTGCAATACCTACACAGGCCCAGCTGGAAGATAGCAAACCCACTAGCAACTTCCACAGTATCCAGAATTATGCCTGGAAAAGCCCAGAGCATTCGTCTCCCTTTGAAGCCTTTTTATTTCAACATTTCCCACCAGGGCACAAACACCATCATCTCAAAGCTCCATCTGCCCAAGTTTGAACATAACAATTTGTCCCCTGTTATTTTTTTCTTCTTCCCCTAAAAATCAGATTTTTAACAAAAAAATGGCACCTCTTGACATCATTTCTTCATCTTCACTAACACTGTTCCAAATGTTTGCTATTCCAGGGGAGACTAGGATGACTTGGAAAGAAGATGCTACACCAGGATGTATTAGCATTTTTTCCACTCCAGTAGTTGGCCTGGCTTCCATTTCCACATCATTAGGAAGGTCTGAGACAAGACACCTTGGAGATGCAGGTAAAAAGCTAAGAGAGATTTGCAAGTGCTTGGTGCTACTGAGACCCTCAGCCCTTGAAACTCTAAAATCTATTTATAGAATAAAAAAGGAAGAAAACGAGCAGCCACAAACAGATGGGACAAGCAGAATAAAAGGAAAGTGTAAATTGACTTGGCCAGGGCAATATTGGAAGATGTCTACAAGTGCTTAATAGAGTTAAATGTTTAAAAAAGAAAATCATGTCCCTGTAAGTTCAGACTCTGAGGTGGTAAATAGCACCGTATGCCATGCCATATGTCAGTCAGCAAACAACCTTCTCAAATATCTCTCAAAATCCATTCTCTGAATCGTCTGGATTTCTCCACACAAGCAGGAACAAGCAGTGACACAAGAAAATCCACACACTGTCCATGCATTCATCCTTTCAAACACCAGGCAAATACAGGGCAAGAGGTCAGTGCTGGGAAGGTCTCAATCCACTCCACAAAAAACCAGTGCCACTGATACCAGCAGAGTTAAGAACACACTCATTGAACCCACACACTACTCCCATTTGAAATAAAGACTATTTTTTGCCACTGTCTCAAGTGACAAGAACAACACAAGTTCTTTGGAGTTACTGATTTGTTGGACTTGCTGTGCTCAAGAGCTGTTGAACCAAGTGGAGAAAATCCATGCACTGCTTCCCTGAGTTTTACAAAGCCTGCTGTAGGGATGTGAACACCACACAGATTAGTCAGATTTAGAATATGCAGCATCTGGGGAGACATCAAGTTGCCTATGAACTTATTTAGGAAAATTAAATGTAACAGTGAGATCTTTCAAATCTCATCCATACACTGTCTAGCCCCTCATACAGCATTTTGTCTAACAATGTGCTAATAAAATTTCAGTCAAGAATTAGAAGGCTTAGAAGTGAATACTTTAACTCATCTCTACATGTCCATCAATTAACATGCCAAATACCTCCTTCATTTCTAAAAGTCCTTACTGGGTAAAGTATCGATAAGGCTAATAAAGGAATGAGATTTTTTTCTTCATTTTAAGAAGGCACGAGTGTCCCCCCACTCCCAGAAGCTGGCTCTGGTACAGCAGATGAATGTCTTGCAGGGAGGGATGAAAAGACCCTCTTCAGGAGATGCAGGAGCACTACACGTGTATGCACATGTAAACATGCAATTAGGGCATGAAAAGACAACAAACAGCTCCTGGGTCTTACTGTCATCTCACTGAAACTGCTATTTGCAAAAATAGCTTTAAAAACTTGTGAAAGGTAGGCAAGTTCAATAACTGCAGTAATTTTTAACCAGAAGCATTTCTGCCATGTGTGCTTCAGAAAGGCAGCAGATCTCTCCCTGCCCCAAAGCATATGCCAAGGGATTTCACTTATCAGTTATCAGACACAGCTGGTCCAGAATCACATGTTTGTTCAGCAATCAAAACCTTTCCCTATTGTCACAGTACCTGGTAAACTAAATTACACCAATTATTTTCCAACTTGTTTGTTGGTGTTTAATTTATCCCTCTGAACATCTCTGAGAAGCCTCCAGAAATGAAGTAACCAAGTCAGAGAAGGAAGACCTGGAGAAGATTTTACACCTCATGCATTGTATGGGTTATGGGGTTCCAGTTCCCTAATGAGGACATGCTCTGCCCTATGTTAAATCAAGATTTGCTGTTATAATGTATCAAAAATGTGGGAGAATACAATGCATAAACCCAACAGAGTTAAACATGTTATTTGCAAATTTTGTTAATAAAAATCTCAACAGTATTTAGAATATAAGATCAGACTTGATAGCTCCAAACTCTTGAAACTTCTCACAGCTTTTCCATTTGGACATTTTATTTGCACCTCACATTCAAAAACAAAGTGCAGTATCCACACGGACCCCTGAGTCAGCCTAAGTCACAGCATTTCTAATGAATCTAAAAAAGACATTTCAACACTTCACAGATTTCTCCTGGGAACTCAGGGGCCAAGTAATTGGTTCAGCAGGGGATGCTGAAAAGACCTTCACCCCAGGAGTGCTGGGAGCATCATCCTGCCAGGTGTCTCCAAGATGACAAGGTCACCATGGTAAGTGCACCAGCTTTTCTGGTGTTTGGCCCCAGGATCCTGCAGACTCTGCTCTCCATGCTGAGGAATCCTTCAGACCTGTTTAATGGGTCAGCAGCTTTCTTCTTCACCAGCCAGTCCCACACTCATTCCTCATGCAAATTGGTGCAACCTCCAGCAGAAATTAAAACGTCAAAGCATTCACAGAGCTGAATACAAAAACACCAATCAGGGGCTACTCATGATTTGGAAGCATCCCAGTTTCTGAAAAGCTAGTTTGAGTTTACAAAGTATTGAACAAAACATTACACATTCTGCCCTTGGGTCTGTTATGTCAGAAGCAAACACAGATGTGAATACTGTGATACCTCTGATACATCTCTGCATTCATTTCTCCTAACAGCTCATGTTTTGAGTTCCTTATCTGCAGCAGTGACCAGTTCATTTGAACTCCCTCCCGCTGTTTGTGAGAAAAATGCACATGTAACAAGCCTGGATCCCACTGGTCACATGGAATTATTTCAAGAGTTTACATTATAATTCCTTCTGAACTGTTTCTCCAGGTGATTTGAACAGTCTCAGTTCATTCTGCCATTCTTATTTTATTCTCCAAATGTAGGCAATGTACTGTCTAAATCTGTCCTGAAACTCTAATCAGCAATTACCCTCGAAAAACCTTGAAAATCAACATCTACATTAATTCCACTTCTTCTCCTTATTTTAAATACAAATAATTAGGAAGATTAGGGAAGGCAGACTGAGAGACACCTTCTATGTATATATGATGTATCCTACAGACTCTAAAGCCTTACATACTTTTATTTTCCAGCCTGTCACACTGAAGTTGTGACCCAGGCCTTCTGAAGTGTAGTTTTCCATACCTTCTCCCACACAGCAGCACACACACAAACCTTCTGCACTTTCTGCCTACAGGAATATTCAACAGGGAAATTCCAACATGCATATGCATAAGTTAACACTCAGTTGGGAATCCAAAATAATTTAGAACTGCAGTTCTTTGTGTATTCCGTTTTTTCTGACATTTTAACACATAAATGAGAAAAGCAACACAGCCTCCAGAAACAGCCAAAGCTCCCAGTGCCAGGAATCTCTGAGTAACTGTCCCAGCTGGCCCTGACAATGTGGCCCAGAGCAAACCCTCCAATATCTCCATGCTAAGGAGCTCCTTGTCCAGAAGAGTAGGGAGTATTCTTAAGTTTCTCATAGCACTATTATGAAGATTAATTAAGGTCTGAGCAGTGCTTTGAAGATCAAAACTGCTATGCCGTTATTTATTATTAAAGAACAACAAAGCACATTCTTGTTGTCTATAATTCAACTTCAGAGAAAACAGTGGATGAGCACATGTTCAAGTGCATAAATTAATTCTCCCTGCCCCAACATGCTGTGATTTGCATAACTGCATATTTAGCCACCAAAACCCCATCAGAAAGTCTATACTCATCCCTTTGAAATATTTTAAAGGCCTGAAGGAATATAACTGATTCTTCTTCAGGATAAGCTTTTCCTATCAGCTATTTCTGCCTCAGTTCAGCAATGCCTTTTATCCTATCAGGAGCCCTTGGATTATTCACAGGATAACATTAGACATATACTAAAGCGCTTTGCTAAATCAGTTCAACATCTATTCTGGATATTTGCATTCAAAAAGAGGAGTGAGAACCACAGTATGGCATGGTGGGGTGTTTGTCTTTTTTTTTTTGGGGGGGGGAGGAAATCACAAGTATTTTAGAGCTCTGCTTTCTTCACAGGTTTTCCCATCAGAAGATGACTAATCTCCTTTATAGATTAGTATTCCATAATCAGAGTATTTCATAAAAACAGCCACTGCTGAAAAATACATAGAAATACTCCATTGCACAGTGTATGACTAACTTACACTTCCTCCATGCACAGATACAATTTGAAAACATTTACCAGGAATGCTCTCATATTTCAACTATAGTTGTATTCTTAAAACAGGGGATCACATGGCATGTCCACACAAAAAAAAACACAGAAGGTTAGTATTAAGAAAAATTTTAAAAACAGAATTAGAAGTTGTGAATAACTACTCTCAAGCCCTGCCACCACAGCCCTGTCTTCCTGTTCTTATTCACACAGCTCCAGCAGATTGAGTTCTCCACAATCCCAGCACTGGGCTGCAGGAGTGCAAATATTTAAAGCAAACAAGGAGAGGAGCTGTTGGACCTGGAGGGTGGTGAGCAGGAAACTGGTGCAACTGGGCAGCTCCTGCCAGCCTTCCACGGCACAGACACTGCTAAGAAAGGGTCCAGTGTCTGCAGGATGCTGAGCACCTCCCCAGTGTGTCAGCCCCCATCACCTATCACAGGAAATACTTACATTTTATTGGATTACTTTTTGGCTCTCTTCCCATTACCTTAGTCTGCAGCACATTCTTATTAACAACATGGATACCAGATTGTGAACTTCTGTACTTTTTCAACTGCTTTCAGGAGCAAGTTGAGTTATATTTAGCAGCCATATGGTATCCCTCCTCCACACATTTGCTAGAGATAAGAACTGACAAATTAAGTTTTCTAAAACACCGATCTATATGTTTTCATTTCCAGTTTTAATTGTACATATTAGCTGTGGTTTAATTGTTAACCCTGGCATTTGCCAACCAGGAAATGCAAAGGGTACCTCTAGCAAAGGATGCAATCACAGAATGAAGTTTTCCTGCAATCTAGGTGAAACTGTTAAGAAAGCTCCTAAGCTGTACTCCAGACAGCTACATTCTTCTTAAATTTATAAAATAAGGCTACATAACTAAATAGCCACGGGTGTATTGGCTTCCTTATGCAATTGGCAGTTTTCCTGTGTGTGGATGACTGAACGTAGGTTACTTGAGCAGCTCAAGCTGCTGCGTATCTTAACAGGGGAGAAAGTCAGGAGCACAGTGACAACCAGCTCATATCCCACCAGGAACCTCAAAGACAAGGGCAACCACCACACAGCTTTCCCATGCTCCTGGGAACCAGGTTTACAAAGCTGAATTTCCCCACAGCCCAGCCTAGTTTCACAGAAACTGCAGCCAGAGGTGAAAAAGAGATCAACAGTTTAAAGAACCAAGACATTTGAGAGCTGCTGTCATTCAGGACAGCTGAAAAGGGAGGCTGAACACACAACATGGATCTACAACAGCCTCATCCTGAGTGCCACCATGTGTGCATCCCTCAGAGAAAAAGAAAAAGGGGAAAAGAACTGGAGGCCCCTGATAATTTGAAAGAAATTGATTTTTTTTCCTCTCTAGCAGCGAGCGGAATCACTGCTTAAAATACTCATCTGTAAACTAAATCATACCCGATGTCTACCTCTTCTTTCTGGTATCTGGAGCCTTCCCAATTCCTTCTGTGCTTTTCTGGGAAGCAGGTATGCAGGGAACACCCTGATAAAAGCTCTCACTCAGATGGCTGCAGCCTCCAACATCACCTGCCTGCGAACTGGTGTGAAGCATCCTCTCCAAGGGTGAGGGCACAAAGACAACCAGATTCCAGGCCTCGTTTCGTGCCTCCCCTTCTTTTGCACCTAATTCAGTTCTTAAGGGGCAAACCCAGCTTTTCCCTTCAGTCCCAGGGAGTAAGACACGCAGCACAGAGTGTTTCTCCAGCGGGGGAGAGAGGGACAGCCATGCACATTACACACATGCCTGAGCACCCTCATGAGCTGCATGTACAGGACGAGAAATAGAAATGAACAACTGTGTTTCTTCCAGCTGGTGTGTTATGTTCACTACTTAAGGAAAAATAATAAACCCTCAACGCTGTGGTTTCTCTCCCTGTGCACGAAGCAATTTGGGGAATCTGTTAACTCAGTGCAGCCCATCCTCTGCTCAAGCCTTGGAAAATTCATGAAGGTGAATGATGAGGCACAAATTGCTGCCTGCAGCAGGACCTTCACGCTGGACAACCTCCTGGAGACTCAACGTGCCAGTCAACACATTTTGCAAAGAAGTAACAATTTCTTCGGAACATTGATAATTCCCTGCCGTCTTCCTTGAGGAGACAGCTACCAGGGAATGCAAAATAATTGTGAAGCCAGAAAAACACCAGGAAATAGGGGAAACAAATTGCTTCACACGCCAGAATCTCTAGCACAGAATATTTGAGAGAGAACAAAATGTTTAAGGACGCAATCAATCATTAAGATTTCTCCCAAAAAAGAGGGCGCACACACTCATTTGTTCAAAGCTTGTCTTGGTGGGAAAAAAAGGTAAGAATAACCATTCCTGCATGCTTGACTATCAAATCAGAGCTCAGTGGGAATAACAAGTAAGGGAGTCTTCCAATTAACCAACTTTTTGTTTGGTGCGGGGTTTTTTTTGTTTTGGTTTTTTTGTTTTGGTTTTTTTTTTTTGTTTTGGTTTTTTGTTTGTTTGTTTGTTTTTGGGAGGTTGTTGTTTGTTCATTGTTTGTTTTTGTTGGGTTTTTTGTTGTGGTTTTTGTTGTGTTTTTTTGTTTGGTTTGGTTTGGTTTTAAATGGGGTCATTGAACACTGCTAGAGAAAGATGTCAGGAAAAGAAAATCCCTGGTCTTCTGGCAGTTTTTCCCATTCCTGAATAATTCCCCCTTCAGATGCACAGAACCAAAAGGGTTCAAAGGTCCCCAAGGCTTTTGTTCTCACTTCCAGAGGAGTTACAAACAAACTTTTGTTCCTGTTTCTTCAATGAACCTGCAGCAGTTACCAACGACTGAACTTTACATAAGAAGCTTGCCTTGTGCATCATGCAACAGGAGGACTATGGAATCTCATTTACACTTCCAAAAATAAGATATCAGAACTTTTGCTGAAATAAAAGTCAAGTAGTCCTTACTGATTCAACTTCCCATGAACATATTACACCTCTGCAGATTCCTAGAAGCAAGGAAGGAGCAACACATTCTGGTTTACAGATTGTACCAAAGGATTCTTTTTGGTTTATCTGAATATTTATAGCTATTGCTCATTTATTTGTGATTTTTACACAAAAGAATACATTTTATATTTTAGTAGAATACATATATAAGCATTAACAACAAATCATGATACCCAAACAGTAATTTTCTTTTCATTTTCATTCCAGACAGAGTGTAAGGGATAAGATGACAATCATAAGGGCAAGTTATGGTAAACAGCTACTGAAATGTATTCATAGTGCATGAAAAGTTGATACGGAAATTGTTGATAAAATTTGTGAAGATTCCATCACATTATATCAGCTGCTATGTGAATTTGGAGGGAAGAAGAAGCAAGGTGCATTATCGAGCAAGATAACAGTCTTTTTGAAGTCAAAATAAATTTTAAAAACTACTGAAATCACCCTGTTAAAAGACTGATGGTTCTCAGCAGGCAGGAGCTGACTCTCTAGAGATCCATCTTGTAAAACACAAACACAAAAGGCCTGGCACAAGACTGCTACTATGAAATCCAATGAAGACATTCATGAATCATAGCAAGGAGGACAAGTGCAAATATCAGCAAACACTCAAAGACTCTTGCAACAATTCAAATTGTGCACAAACAGGGTTGTCCATCTACATTCTTTGTAACAGCCATGCTCATGCCTCAGTGAAGTCTGTAAGAACATGGCCAAATTATAACATTTAGATTTGGAAAACTTCTTGGTTTTACACTGGCACCAAAAAACCAAACTGTTTTCAAAACACCCAAGCACTGTGTCTTCTCTTTTTCCCTGGAGAACTCACAGGCACCTTGAGCATTCTGAGTATCAAGGCCAAAAAGTTCATCTCCCAAATGATGAAACATTTGTTACTGAAATTAAAGGGGGGGAAAAAAAGCAACAACTTAACTTTAATATTTTAACAGGAATGTTTTTAGTCAGTAATAAATATCTCTCAGATAACAAAACACACAAGAGAATTAAATGTCTTTCTATAAGGAGCAAGAATTTTCAAACCACACATAACAACCTAACACCTTGCCATCGAAGTTATTTTTGGGAAAACTGATTTTCTCAATCTGCCAGTAAGTGATAAGAAAGCTTTTAGCAAACCACCTTTCATCTACATATCTTAAAAGCAATTCACCCATTGGAAGAGCTGCCACTAGAAGTCTGAAGGCCACAACTGTGGCTGACCAAGTGTCCCTCCATCCAACAAAAAACCTCAAGGATATTTAAGCAGTTAATTTTGCCCTGAAATCCATAGGAAGCCAGGCTCCAAAGTGCTTGCAGTCCTGGTTTAATGAATTAATGGTGGAAATTGGAGAAGCTCCAATCAGCTCCCCTCTGATTCCTAATAAGTTACAATGGATACACTAAAAATCAATGATTTCTACCCACAAACATCAGTACTGAGATGAGGGCAGGCAAAAGTCCTGGGCACACCAGGAATGGGATGGAGAGGCAGTAACTGCAGCCTCTCCATCACCAGAAGGAACTGAAATGACTAAGAGGGTGAATGACTCATTGATCAGGAACTGATGCACAGCTATTGCTTCAACCACTGACCTCATACCAGGTCAGGACACACTCGAGATGTTGCAACATAGCTACAGAAACAAAACTGAAAGACAATAAAGATGCCGACAACAACTATTTTAAAAAGTGGAGATGTATTTTACTTTCTAAACTATGGGTTAAAAGCTGCTGAGCCATATTCTCACAGAATATTAAGAGATGACACTATGAACTCCAGAACTGCACATGTGTAACTTAAGCACAGAGCAAGAGCATCCAGTGAATAGCCATTTCAGTGTCAATCATCACCTGACAATACTAAATACATTCAAATCATGAGCATGATCAGAGTTAACACAGGGTTTAATCATAAAGCAAGACAATTGCATGAGGAAGCACATGGGTGGCACATCTACCAACCTGATTACAGTAAACCTGGTAGCATTGGTTTATCAGCTTAACCAATCAACAGGTAATTAACTTTGCACTTAACATCTAGGTAGTAAAGTTTCTTCCCAGGGAAAATCAGATTGGAAAAGTCAACATCAGCTTAAACACGATTAACTTCCTGTCCCACTGCTGGCAAAGCAAATCCAATTTACTAAATAGTTTAAAGGGCAGTTTTTAATTATTTTGTACACTTCCAAAGAATCCAACACTACACACAAATATGGATAAGCGGATCTACTGTAGTGAGCACAGACCTCAGAACCACAAAACACCACGGAAATAAACACCCAGAGACTTCTTAAAGTGCTTAACAGCCCCAGCACTTTGCACTGTAGAAACCCCATATATTATTGGGGATATTATACAGGAGAGAGGCCACAAACAGCTGCAGTTTCTTGCTTTGTGCAACAAAATCCTACCTTGGAGTATCTCCTTCAGACTTCTCCAGTACCTCATATTTCTAAAACAATCTTAGAAAACCAATATACAACAAGTAAATCTTGTGAGTGAGATTTGCATCTTTTACCTGGTTTATAGTGGCACACACATCTCCCTAGGAACATGCACAGACTACTCAATAATCTATATATCTAAAATCTTTTGCACTGCAGGAGTTGAGGGCTGGCAGACAGATGGGAGAAACACAGCAAGGCACATACAGAAACAGAACAAGAATTCAAATGAGCAACACTTCTCACCCAACACAATAATTAAAAATTGAAAACTGAAGTTTTCCAACTTTAATTGTTCAACAGCAAAGATAACAATAACTTTTCGGCTGCAACACACATTTACAAAAATAAAACCTAAGCAAAACAAACAAAACCCTTCAAAATTAATTAATTAAACCCCTCGATATTAATTAATATTGAAGAGGAACGGTTTTGGCCAAACCGGGTGAGAATTGCTAAATGACTTCTGACCTGCAGCATCACATCCTCGGGTTATGCGATTCTCCAAATTCTGGTTGGCTGGAAAACCTAATCTGCATAACAGTGAGTACAAAAAAGGGCTTCTCTTTAGTGTCCTCGATGTGCACACCCCTCCTCTCCAACAGTGCTCAGCCAGCCTGCTCAAAGGATTAGCATAAGAATAGAAATCACAGGGAAAATCCACATGCTCCAACAGCCCAGACTTGTTGACCTGCTTCACCCCAGATACCAAAATGACTTATTTTTCCAGGGAAAGCAGTCATGAACTTTAAAATAAAGTTTCTGCAATCTGTTTCTCCTTTATTGCACTATCAGATATCCCAAGAGCAGCTACGGAACAGAGACACAGAACAATCTCTCCGTCGGAAGCACAGACTCACAACGTGCTCAAGTTCAGATTCCTGCACAAGTCTACTGGGGGAGAACGGCTCTGTCAGGACCCTTCTCAGCTCGGCCTACCTGGCTCATCATCAAACCCATACAAGCAGGAAGCTCATCGGTCTCGCTGGTACACAAAGCTGCTGCTGCAGAGGGAGGGCTGAACCCGATCCAGGAGCACAGCCCTGGGGACACCACACCTGGCACAGGCAGCACCCGTGCTCTCAGTGCCGTGGGACCCAGTTGGTTCTGCACTCAAAAACTCACAAATTTACCTACACCTTCTATCTTCTTCCCTTTCTGTCCTTACCCTGGCACCAGGAGAGACAATAGCTCTTGCCTTGGTCACAGCCACCGGAATCAGAACTACTGCAAAGATAAGAATATTTTGAGGAAATGAGAATGAAAATAATCCCCGAGTTCATGAAAAAGCCAACATCTTCCTCTTATTGGTGAGAGCAGTTCACAAAGGCCAAGGGAACCCATCTCAATTCTTCTCTCCTACACAAACTATTCTAGCCATAATAAAGTATGAAAAACATAATTTATTTTTGGACGTATGGACATTGGGCTCCTGCAAAACACACTGAGTTTTTGTATAAACATGTTACAGTATTTGACGTGCTTGTTTTGAAATGGGGGAAGCTGACTGGAATCATCCCCATAATGTGGTCTGACACTTCATGCAAAACAATGCACTCAGACAGCAAAACGACATTTCCTTTTCAGAAGTTCACAAAAGAACCAGAAGCCCGGGGGGAAATAGCCAAAGTAGCACTATTCCTATTTTTCCTTCACTCCCTCTGGGATCATCTCCCCAGCCAGTAAGTCACCACTTATCATCCCCCTTAAATTCAACATGATGATCATCATTCCCCTCACTCTGCATTACAGAAAACATTACACATTGTTAAGGGCTGTGATTCTGATATTTCACAACCCACCAGCAGTAAATGACACAAAACCACTGCGACATCCAGCTACAAACTGGACACAAAACCCAAAAACCAAAGTAGTTCCCTGATGATATTTCTGCTGACTTGACTCAGATGTATTTGTCAAGTTTTTGAAGAAACAAAGAGCACTTTAAAAAATAAAACCTAGATTTAGACCACAAGCTGAAAGACTGGCCAATAATTGGCTTCTGGCAATGGACTGATATTTCTTCTGTACATTATACATGGCATTCATACCACAGTAACACTTTCAGTTCTGTTTCCCTAAGTAACAGGTTTTGCATTTTGCCAGACTGACCCCATTTTCCCCCACTTTATTATCTCTATCACCATATGCTCTCAAATAACTAAAATTTTGATCCTTGCAGCTGGCTCTAATGTGCTCGAACTCTACAAACCCATAAACTCCACATGGACACACCCTGGTAAGGCTCCAGTAAGTTTCATGAAAACAAACTGGTCCAAGCACAAGAACTATTTACTGCTCTTTTATCATGAAGAATATGTAATATTTTACTTACCAGTCAAAATAAGTTGCTCACTCAAGGCTAACCTGACTTTAGAATGAGAAGACATCTGTGCAGCGGGAAAGAAACAGCACGGTTCTCGATAAGCACATGCAGGATATTTGTCCCTATTCTGCAGAAGCTCCAACCTCAAACACTTGAAATAGATTTTAAGAGTCTTGGAAACCAACTCAGTTCATTTCAAAGAAGAGTGTCTGGCCACCTTTGGATTACACACTTACAGCTGTTTCTTGAAATTAAATGGCATATTTTAAGCTTCTACCTTGTTGCCTTTTCACCTATTCCTCTCAACTGCATTCTTCCAGCGCCAGGACCAACCAACACAACAAACTGGGCGCCTACGGAGGCTGTCCGGGCCTCTGTCCAAAGTGCTGTTTTCTGCACAATCTCACGTGGAAAGGACAGAGAAGGAACAAAAACTGACTGGTTCCCATCACCTTCAAACAATCCAGCAGCCCTTGGTCAGGTCTGGAGCAGTCGTTTGCCATAGGAGACAGATTTCTCAGGGAGAACAAGATGGGACTCACGGTTTGCAGAAAGAAAACAGCACCGTGGGTGGGTACACACGTACGAATTTCAAAGGTTCACTGATCTTTTTCCCAAGCTGCCATTGCTCACTCTGGTCCAGAATTGTTATGGATCCTTCCCTACAAACCTCACTACGGCATCCACCGCTCACCTCCTTCTGCAGCTGGGCGGGAAGCTCACCGAGACAATGTGGATAAGCCACCTCGGCTGGATAAACCAGCCACCACCTGTTGGGTGTCCGTGTCGGACCGGCTGGGGACGAGGGCCAGGCCTGTCCCCGGATGCGAACGCGGCGTGCCCGCAGCAGCCCCACACAGGGCAGCAGGACAATAGCGGCGGCACAAAGCCGCGTCCCCACGCGGGGAGGGCAGGCGCGGGCTGCAATGCCCATTATCGCTGCCTGCCAGGGACTGCTCCCCGAATTCATCCACCTGCGAGATCCTCGGCGGCACGGGCGCTGCGCCAGGGGCGGGAAAGGGGAAGGAGTGGGGGGAGCCCCGGGAGGAACAAACCCCCGCCAGGACAAGCCCACGAGTGCTTTCAGTCGGGGCTTTTTCCTTTTCCTCTCCCGCCCATGGCGGCAGCGGCCGCAGCGCGCGCCCCATCACCCACCCCAGCGCCACCCTCACGCCCCGCAGGGCGCTGCCGCGACACTATCGCGACACTATCGCGACACTATCGCGACCGCCGGTGCTATGCTGACCTGTCCCCGCAGCCCTCCCCTC